>JAJAGP010000093.1:105000-583866 GCA_025084515.1 Ancistrus triradiatus
AAGAAAGTTTTTTGTAAAAATAAAAATGTATACGTTTTTAGAAGGCAATTTTTCAGCAGGGTCTGATATAGCCATTATACCCACCACTATATTACATAAAGTCATTTAGATTCTCTTACACACAGCAACTTACATAACCTTACAATCCAAGCAGGGACTTAAACCCTGGCCCTCCTGGTCCATAGTCCTGTACCTTAACTATGGTGCCACCACAGTCCCATAATAGTAGGTATCTTTCATCAGAACATTTATCTGCTCATCAGATATTCATATAATACACAGAGCAGAATTTTAAGTACGGAATAAAAACCTGTGACACATACTTAATAGTCGAAAGTGATTTGTCAAGTGAGCAGTTGCTTCTGCTCAATTGAAAGTAATCTTATCGACTAATAATAAGATGCTGACAGACAAGGGTCATAATTACAGGCTGTCTAGTTGATGGCATTTACATGGGTGAGTGCAACGATTCTCCGAAGCCCTCCTTGAGCTCGGAGGACATAAAAAAATTGTAATGCTGACAGCAAAGCTCAGCATATTTGTTTTTTCCCTTTTCCCCTCGAAGACTCCGAGTTTTCTCTAAATATAGCTGGCCATGCTTTGTTCGATCAGAGGCCAAGGGAAGAGGAGCCCTTGAAAATCTACAAAGTAGAATTAATTAGTATCTGCATATTCAAGGAGACCTCTGCTAAAAATGTGGGTTTCAGGGTAATTAACTGAACACAGCATAATTACTGCTGTCTTGTACCTTCCCTTGGATGGGCTGCCTGGGCTGGGCTGGATTTGCAGTGTCTTTCAGTCTTCTTTGACTACCTTAGTTCCAATACAGCTTCTCCACCACCCCTCAGTTCAACAAGAGAGCCCACAAATCTAACCAGTCAACGAGAGCTGTTTACTTAAACAAGGCCATTATATTGCAATGTGAGAAATAGACCTTTTAATCTTGAATCTTGAATGTGGAATAGTTTATATTTTAGTGGAAATATTCGCGTTGGGATGCACCAAATGATGGACAGGTCCTATGCTACATCATGACATACATGACTTATTTTTAGTTCTAAGTATTTGTGATGTATGACAGGGGCAAACTGCCAGACCTTAGATGCCTTGCATAGCGTATGATTGCAAGTAATCCTAAAAAAAAAATGATACATAGATTTTACTCCTCAGCAAACGTTAGACAGTGCTGCCAAGTGAAATTGTTGTTACTAATAATTAGTGTTGGTCTGTGCAAGTGCTTGGGAATGTGGATCTCCAGCCACTCATATTTGACTCCCTATAGAGAAGCAGCCTAATGTTCGGTAACTATATACAGCTATGCTTTTCAGCAGGAAGGAGATCACCTGTATTTATCTTCATTAGCACATTAGCTCACTTCCTCAACTCATGACCCTTCATCATAACATCTGTCACTTTAAGAGGTGGACCATGCACAGAGGACTACGTGAGTGTTAATGCAGAGTTGCATTTAAATCTGGTATTCAGTTTTTCAGCTAGACATGCTGCTAGAGATATACAGATAAATCCTATTCATATTGCAGTCTGACTTCCAGTCAACCTGAGTTCACTCAACATACCAGATGTAGAACAATTTTACTATGGAAATGAATGAAATAAATTTTGAATGGAGATGTGCTGCATGCATAATCAAGAGTCTTGACTAGCTTGGGAATCCAAATGTCACCATGTTATATTGAATAAAATAATCTCGTACAGCTGAACACAGTTCTCTCGCTTGTACATGGGATACAGGAAAAGAGGGATATCTATGGAAAGCCAGTAGTGCTGACTCATCTTTTCTGCTCTGTGTGCTCATTCAAGGTGATCTCAGGCAAAGAAATCACAGAATTTCTAATGAGCAAGAGGGATGTGTTACAATTTAAACAAATAAAGTAAAAACAGAGCTACACAAACTAGTCCTGCTTCATTCCTAACCTGTACAGAACTTCTAAGATGATTTAGAAGGCATTTAAGATCATGGAACACCATGCTGGCAACTTGGTGATAAACATTCTATGAAGAACACATGCACAAATGCTTACAAGCACGGTAAAGCTATTTAGTTTAGAAGTTTTTACGATGGCAACCATTTCCCTAATACTTACCGCTGCTGTAACTGGAATTCTCTACAATGCCTGAAGTCCCAGTAAAAGTCCCAATAAATAAAAGTGGGTATGTAAAAGGAGTTGCTGTACAAAGAGAGACGTGACTGGTGTTCCCTTGTTCTAAATTTAAAAGGGATGTGTGTCTACGTATACAGTGGTGCTTGAAAGTTTGTGAATCCTTTAGACTTTTCTATATTTCTGCATAAATATAGCCTAAAACATCATCAGATTTTCACACAAGTCCTAAAAGTAGATAAAGAGAACACAGTTAAACAAATGAGACAAAAATATTATACTTGGTCATTTATTTATTGATGAAAATGATCCAATATTACATATTAGTGAGTGGCAAAAGTATGTGAACCTCTAGGATTAGCAGTTAATTTGAAGGTGAAATTAGAGTCAGGTGTTTTCAGTCAATGGGATGCCAATCAGGTGTGAGTGGGTACCATGTTCTATTTAAAGAACAGGGATCTATCAAAGTCTGCTCTTCACAACACATTTGTGGGAGTGTATCATGGCATGAACAAAGGAGATTTCTGAGGACCTCAGACAAAAAGTTGATGCTCATCAGGCTGGAAAAGTTACAAAACCACCAACTTTAAAGAGTTTGCACTCCAGCAAGCCACAGTCAGACAGATTGTGTACAAATGGAGAAAATTCAAGACCATTGTTACTCTCCCCTGGAGTGGTCGACCAACAAAGATCACTTCTAGAGCAAGGCGTGTAATAGTTGGCGAGGTCACAAAGGACCTCAGGGTAACTTCTAAGCAACTGAAGGTCTCTCTCACATTGGCTAATGCTAATGTTCATGAGTTCACCATCGGAAAAAAACTGAACAACAATGGTGTGCATGGCAGGGTTGCAAGGAGAAAGCCACTGCTCTCCAAAAAAAACATTGCTGCTCGTTTGCAGTTTGCTAAAGATCACGTGGACAAGCCAGAAGGCTATTGGAAGAATGTTTTGTGGACGGATGAGACCAAAACAAAACTTTTTGGTTTAAAAGAAAAGCATTTTGTTTGGAGAAAGGAAAACATGCATTCCAGCATAAAAACCTTATCCCATCTGTGAAACATGGTGGTGGTAGTTTCATGGTTTGGGCCTGTTTTGCTGCATCTGGGCCAGGATGGGTTGCCATCATTGATGGAACAATGAATTCTGAATTATGTCAGAAAATTCTAAATGAAAACGTGAGGACATCTGTCCATGAACTGAATTTCAAGAGAAGGTGGGTCATGCAGCAAGACAATGACCCTACGCACACAAGCCGTTCATGTTTTGGAATGGCCAAGTCAAAGTCCTGACATTAAACCAGTCAAAATGTTGTGGAAGGCCCCCTGCAAGATCTCATCCCGTGGGGTCAAAATGATCATGAGAACGGTGAGCAAAAATCCCAGAACTACTCGGAGGGACCTGATGAATGACCTGCAGAGAGCTGGGAGCAACGTAACAAGGCTACCATCAGTAACACACTACGCCGAGAGGGACTCGGATCCTGCAGTGCCAGACGTGTCCCTCTGCTTAAGCCAGTACATGTCCAGGCCCGTCTGAAGTTTGCCAGAGAGCATATGGATGATCCAGAAGAGGATTGGGAGAATATCATGTGGTCAGATGAAACCAAAATAGAACGTTTTGGTAAAAATTCAACTTGCCATGTTTGGAGGAAGAAGAATGCTGAGTTGCATCCCAAGAACACCATACCTATTGTGTAGCATGGGGGTGGAAACATCATGTTTTGGGGCTGTTTTTTGGCAAAGGGGACAGGACAGCTGATTCGTGTTAAGAGAAGAATGAACAGGGCCATGTATCATGAGATTTTAAGCCAAAACCTCCTTCCATCAGTGAGAGCATTGAAGATGAAACGTGGCTGGGTCTTCCAGCATGACAATGATCCCAAACCCACCGCTCGGGCAACGAAGGAGTGGCTCCGTAAAAAACATTTCAAGGTCCTGGAGTGGCCTAGCCAGTCTCCAGACCTCAACCCCATATAAAATTTGTGGAGGGAGTTGAAAGTCCATGTTGCCCCAAAACATCACTGCTCTAGAGGAGATCTGCATGGAGGAATGGGCCAAAATACCAGCTACAGTGTGTGCAAACTTGGTGAAGACTTACAGGAAACATTTGACCTCTGTCATTGCCAACAAAGGTTATGTTACAAAGTATTGAGTTGAACTTTTGTTATTGACCAAATACTTATTTTCCACCATAATTTACAATTAATCTCTTTAAAAATCCTACAATGTGATTTCCTGGATTTTTTTTCTCATTTTGTCTCTCCTAGTGGAAGTGTACCTATGCAGAAAATTACAGACCTCTTGAGAACTTGCACAATCAGTGGCTGACTAAATCATTTTTTGCCCCACTATATATACATACATTCAAGTCAGGAAAACTTAGTGCAATCAATTAGCCTAGTGCATATCTTTGGATTCTGGGAAGAAACTGAAGCACCTGGAGTAAACCCACTTAGACATGACATGCAGACTCCACACAGAAAGGACCCAGGTCACTCCCCCTGGGATTGACCCCAAGACCGTCTTGCTGTGAGGTGGCAGTGCTACCCACCAAGCCACCACATTGGCTGCATGGTTTGAAAAATGCAAATACATTCCATTAAAAGTTGGAATGGTGAAGCATTTACCACTTTGTGCTATTCCTTCTGACAACACTTTCACATTTAAGATACCAAGCATTAAAATGTTTCAGATGTTATTTTTTGTCCCATTCTTCCTGCAAACATATAATGGTGTGCAACAGTATGTGTTTGTCATATTTTTCATTTTAAAATTCTCCACACATTCTCTTTTGGGGACAGGTCAGATTGCAGGCAGACCACAGAAGTGTAAATTACATTTGCCAAGGGCACTGACACAACACCACACCATAACAAACCCTGGCTTTTGGACGTGTTGCTGATAACAGTCTAGATGGTCCTTTTCATCTTTAGTCTAGAGCACACATTGTCCGTTTCATCCACTAAAGATATGAAATACTGATTCATCTCACCATGATACACATCTCCACTGTGTGATGGTCCATCCGAGATGCCTCCAAACCCAGAGAAGTTGATGCCACTTCTGTACATGGTTAACATGAGGCTTCTTTTTTGCACAGTAAAGTTTTAAGTGGCATTTGTGAATATAAATTCGTATTGTAGTGCTTGACAAAGGTTTGCCAAAGTAATCCCTTGCCCATGTGGTTCTAGTAGCTATTGATGAATTATGGTTCTTGATGCAGGGCTATCTGAAGGATCAGAGATCACGGAAGTTTAGCATAGGCTTGCACTCTTGACCTTTCGTACTAAAAGTCCTTCAGATTCCTTGAATCAGTTAATGATATCAGGGAGTATAGAGAAAGAAATATGCAAATCCCTTCTAATTTTCTTTGATTAACATTGTAAAACATTTCAGTACTTTTCTCACACATTTGTTAAACTGGAGATGCTCTGCCCATCAATGATGTGAATGAAATCACATCATTATTTAGTTTTTTACCCCATTACACCCTTATCCAGAGCGACTTCCAGTTGATACAATCTTACAATCCAAGCATTTGTCGGTTAAGTGTCTTGCTCAAGTGGCAGCTTGGCAGAGGTGGGATTTGAACCCTGGACCTTCTGGTTCAGAGTCCAGTACCTTAACCACTAGGCTACCACAGTCCATTACTAGCCTTACGTGCCAGAAGGAATGTAGTTGAACAAATTAAATGAATTTGACCAGACAAAACATTAAATAAATCAGGTTCATGCTGACTGAAATGAAATAAAAGGCAAAATATGTTTGTTTGTTTTTTTTTCCATACCATGCCAACTTTTTCTAATTTGGGGTTATAGGTTAATAACCACTGTTTCTGGTGCCTCAAAGATCTCAAAATTTTACAATATAATATGTTTCAGTTAGTCTGAAGGAGACATTTTTCTTCCTGCATACATGTTACCTGAAAAATGCTATTAAGAAGGCTATACTGGTAGTGATCCCATAAGGAGTGAGTGGACAATTTCACTAAATTATGTCTATTATAGCACCCACACTACTGTATTAAACACCACACACAGCCAAACACTAGACTACACACAGCACGTAGACCACGTTCCATTCCTAGAAAAATAAAGCCCTAGTTATCACAAACACAGATTTCTCACCAGACGGCATAACAAACTGCAAAGGCAGCAGTTTACCTGTCCCTCATAATAAAATAATTAAAAGCAAAATATGACAAATAATTCATAGGCAAACAATTGTAGAACAGGTACACTTTGACTCATGTCTGTAAAACAAACAGAAGCTTTCAAAATTAAGCAGCAATGACAGTGGAATAGCCTTTTCCCACACAAATGCGATACATAGTAATACGTTTGATTATGCTTGGTACCATGTAAGCATTTATATTCCAGTCTGTTTAACAGTTGCTTATTTAAAGACAATAAATACAAAATATTTGGAGTGAAGCATCTCTTCAATGTTGCCAAGGTTCACGTGTTTATTTATTCTTGTCTCTTTGTATAGCACAGCTCGAGAGAGAACAAACAGCTAATGTTTCAGTGCATCTGTTCTGAACTGTTGCTTAGTCACTAGCAGTAAACATACATCTTCTCAAAACACTGCTGTCACCTCATATTTCTTTGTTGGTCGACATATGGCTTAGCAGTGAGTGGATGTGGGCTGAGCTATGCGGTTCGGCCTGTATCGTACACTTAAAAACTTTCGTTTAAATGAGGCTAGAGGAAAAGTCTGTTTTTCAAAGGGCTATACCCAGGAAGGAGCATCGAGGCGTCAGGGACTGTTCATCACAAACGGCTCAGCCGACAGCTTTGATGTCCCTCAGCACAAATCTTTGACCTAAATCAAAGCAGGCCATGGGAGTCCAGTTGGTCCACAAACATCTGTGACGGAAGCGGGGTTCAGAACGGTCTGTCAACATTGTGAGGCTCTGACAATGTCTCTTTGGCCTTGTTTGTCAATCAGAAATCCAGTCCCTAAAACATGACTCATTACTTATTACACAGCTCTCAGGAAATTAACTATGGGCCCGTATGTGTGACAACCACAAATCTTGTTTCATATTGCACTCGTGAATCATCAGAGATGGCTGAAAATGTTTGATAAAGCATCACCACAAGATGTTCAATATAATCAAGCGTCATCATAGCTCAAAAGCACTTAAACCGAGAGGGACAGCACAGACAGAAAGGATGATTTAAAGTAAATGAATGAAGAAACTCTTTTGGTAATATTTTAGGTGGGTAATATTTGACGGGCATGCCTTTTATGCTCTCAGTAAACAAAATAAATATTTATGAAACCTTTCATTCATCTTCAGTAAGCACTTTATCCTGATCAGGGTCTGCAGTCCCAGAAACTCTGAGTGCAGGGCAGCAATACACCAAGGACAATATGTATCCCACAGTCACATCACATCTAGGAGCAATTTAGAACAGCTAGTCCACCTACTGTGATGGTTTTGGGGAACCAGAATACACAGAAGAACATTCCAAATAGTATCAACAACGTTCAGTTTTTGGATTTACCTGATAATCCAGATAATGGTAATAATTAACACAAAAATAGGTTTTACTAAAATGAAACTAAAGAGAAATCATTGGGTATTACCCAGTAGTATTTGCTTTTGACAAAAATATGTAATGATGATTTAAATTTTCTGATAAGAGTTTCCTTATCAACTAACGTTGGATAAAAAAATCCAATGACATGTTACCTTGAACTTACCAAGTTCCCACAAGTTATGCTGTGTTTTGCTAAAGAGATCAATGCAGAAATGTAAATCATGCAGTTATGAAAAGAACACAAACAAGAGCTAGATCATTAAGAAAAGTGTTAGACGACACAATGTTTGACAGTAGCATACCTGACTTAATGTTATCCAAATGTAACATTTCCCTGACTTTGTTTTTTTCAAAAACACCAGATAAAATTCAACTACATTCCACAACAAACCTGCTTCTTTGTATTAGTGAAGTTAAAAGTTTTTGGCTCCACTGGTAGCACACTGTAAAAAAACAAGGCACCGTCCTGCACAGACTTTTTAATCGGTCTGAAAAAGAGAAGTTTCAATATTCGGAACAAGCATAATGTGTAATAAATTCTGTTTGAACACAAACATTTAAAATTGTCCTTGTTTTCACTAGAAATAACAAGGAACTAGCTAGACAGTTAAGGCAAAAGTTAAGGCAATAATATCCTAAAAGTCATAGCTTCAGCCTAAGTAAGACAGGCAGACATTACATGATAG
The DNA here is from genome assembly GCA_025084515.1 of Ancistrus triradiatus. Classification (NCBI taxonomy): domain Eukaryota; kingdom Metazoa; phylum Chordata; class Actinopteri; order Siluriformes; family Loricariidae; genus Ancistrus; species Ancistrus triradiatus. The sequence continues at coordinate 113,355 of JAJAGP010000093.1, forward strand.
AATTAAAATCTGATATATATACATATATATATATATATATATATATGTGTGTGTGTGTATGTGTGTGTGTAGGACTGTGGTAGCCTAGCGGTTAAGACTATGGACCAGGGTTCAAATCCCACCTCTGCCAAGCTGCCACTGTTGGGTCCTTAACCCACAATTGCTTGGGTATCAATTGTAAGTCGCTCTGGATAAGGGCATCTGCTAAATGCTGTAAATGTAAATGTGTGTGTATGTGTGGACCCTAGCTTATAACACCCCAGGAAACATACTGTGTGTGGGAAATATACTGGGTCATTAATATGCTGCTATAAAGAGGTTGGAAAGTGAGCACCAGTTAAAGTTGTTTTAAGAGGTTTTAATTGCAAAATGAAATAACAGAAAGAAGTAATACACTATTGTCATGTCAGGGCATTCATTCATTTACCAGCATGGATTATGCAAAATGGCTATATGTAGTGTCATGTAATTTTCATCATGTGTAAAACAAATCAAAAGTAAATTTGGGGAGTGGCGGCTCAGTGGTTAGGCCGACTGGAAGGTTGGAAGTTTAAATCCTAGCATTGCCAGATTACCTTAGAAGGACCCTCAAAAGTTCTACACTGTTCCATAGTTGACCCTGGTTGGGATATGTGAAAAATAGTTTTGTGTACTGTACAATGTATTTATGATGACAGTAAAGTTTGTCTTTCATGGCTTTAGCACACATGCTGCTCTGATCTTGTGGTTAACATGTCAGGCTTCAAGTGTCTGTATCAATATATCAAACATCCTGGAATACATTCACATGCACACTCTGCATGATATATTTGAGAACTTGTGCCTTATTTTCAAAAACTATAGAAAGCATATAAAATACATTTTTTACACTGTATTGTCGAACAATAGGAATTGGAAACTTATGAAATATGAATTTAAAATCTTTGCTACTAAAGTGCCAATGCATCGTTTATTGAAAGAGAAAATTAGGTAACTGATGTATATAGTTTGCAAAGTAAAGCAATTACTGTTTTACCATTGGTATCATTGGTAATGAATGTCAAAGTTTACCAAATCATAGATCAATTTATTTTAACCAATTCACATTTTATTAGAAAGGTGTTCAAACCGAACTTCATAATTAGGAGATTAGATCTGTAGGTAAAACTAAAGCAAAGGGACTTTAGCCAGGTTGTTAGTCTGGGTCATTAGTGATCTGGCCTACATATTTTCATTTGTCAGTGAACTGCAGGAGGTCTGCTGCTTCCAAATTACTCACTGTTGCTGGGAAAATGAGTTCATTCTTTGAGTTCAAGTTAACTGTCTTCTAAGAAACAGTCAAATGACCAGGACTAGCAATATAACAATTTGTCCAATATGTGCATTGAATGGTAGATGCCTTCAAGCCAATTATGGGACACACTGTTACCCTGCAATGGCACCAGCTAGGATACCCCCGGATCTCTCTGAACTGCATCTGCCATCAAGCTCAGTTTGAGTAAGGAGGTAAGGCATGTTTGACAACATCAGTCCAAACTCCGCAAATTAAAAAAGTGTGTTGCCTGGTTAACCTGTAATATAAATAAAGTGGCACATACGTCAAAGTAACTTAGTTATTTTCTACAGCATAAGATGCACTTTCCTAAATTTCAAGGCACTATGTTCAGTGGTATCAGGTTCTGCTATTTTAGATCCAAGCCTTAATTATTAATGTGACGTGACTGAAGATCATTAACTTTAACATTTCAGAAGAAGACATAGTTCACACCCTCCAGACAGCATGCTGGTGGCCCGGACACTTCATCCTGTGCTTGCCTTTTCTAATAAAAGCAAGAACATTTGTTTCCCATTAGGATAAAACACATAAAGCTATTCATTTTAAGCAAATCTAGTTCAAATATGCATAATCCATGGAACCGCATAATACCTCTGAACAGCCTTAACTATTGTTTTTGGAGGCCATGGTCTGTGCTACAGAATTCCACGAGCTTTATTGCAATTCATAAGATTTTGTGGCAATCCTGCTGAGGTCATCTATGCTTGTATGCACAAACTCTTAAATGATGCTATTTATTTTGCTGTGTTTACACAGCACTACATCATGAATGCCATTTTGAGCTTGCCTTGAGATATAAAACTTGCTACAAAATATGGTAAACACTGACTGATTCTTTCAAATATTTTTTTTAATTTTCAACCATTTCACACGTACTTAATTGTACTGTATATTTTATAATACACAAAAGAGAACTCATTGGTGATTTTAAAATACATAGATAGTGAAATGTACAATCATCAGATAGGGTGATATTCTAACATAATAATACATTTTAGTGGAAAAAAAAAAGATACAAACATCAAAAAGGGAGGGTGGATGGATGAGAGAAGACAGCCACTGAATACATGTTAGCTGGGGTCACAGCACATGTCACAAAGAATTATAAGCTGTGCGTTATTTAATGTCACACTTGTTTCTAATTTAAATTGATCATTTCATTCGAGGGGCAGAGTTCACCCCTCCAAGTGAATTATTTAACTCTTTACCGTGACCTTTCCAAACGTGATCTGTTAATGACTGGTGGAAAATGAAACGGCAAATTGAGCATGTAGGACAGAGGAAGAGAAAAAAAAGAATGGGATGGAAATGGAATGATAAATGAAATGGAATATGTACTCTATTTGTAATGCAAACTTAAAGCCTGCCCAACAGTTCTAGGGCTAAACATCTCTGTATTCATCAGTGCTAATCAACACTCATCTCTCATATGCCTTTCACACTCACCCTCCTCAATCACACTGAATATTTTTCACTCTCTCCTGTCTGGCAGTATTCTTCCTCCCTGCCTTAATTAATCCCTGGAATGGGGAGGCGTGTTAGGGGGACTCCCAGTCAGCCATTTCTTGAGCTGTGTTTGAAATGGCATTGTATGCTAAATCCCACCCAAAGGCAGTATGCAGTGTGTGAACAGCACAAATATTTATAGTAAGTCAAAGACACCGAGATTACGTACTACTCTGGACAAATTTCACAGTATGGTACCAGTATACTCTGCTGCATTACACAATACAGCACAGCTGTTTTAAATTAAAAATAAATGGTTTAACAACAGTGGCATCAAGGTAGAATCCATAGAACATGAGAACAGAGAAGCCTTTATGTGACTTCTGCAGGATGCCCACTTATAGACAAAAAGTACTTAACTCCCACCATTTTTAGTCCTATTGTGATCGATTAACAGCCATGGTAAATGCTTTCCTGGTTACCTTAGATTCAATCATATCTACAGTTCCTTTTCTAAGGTTTTTTTAAATACACTCAGTGACAAAAAAATAACACATCCAGTTAGAAATGTCGAAATGCCTCAGGCATATGTAAATGATTACTGTGGTATGGTGTGGTCTGATTGAACACTGGGTCTTGCCACAAGAGGGTGTAAAAGTGTAAAGAGTGTAAAAGTGCTTCCCCCAAGGCACTCAGAGGCTACTTTTTGGTAGTGTACCTCTTGGTGAGAAATGCTAGACATGCCTCTACAATGCACTCAAAAACATTTTGCCCAGTTGACAGACATTGAGATAGGGGGCATCATTGGACTGAGAGAAGCAGGATGGTTGTTGCAGGGCACGCACACATGGCAAACAGGCTCCACACAGCCCAGACAGACCACCAGCAGAGAGGATTGTTTGATCTGTCGACAAGCACGAGCAGCTCTCATAGTTTTGTTCTCCACCATCTAGACACAGGTGGCACCGTCACTACACACCCCTGCCTCTGCCTGGACCATTTACAGGCTCTTAGCAGAAGGACATTTGTTGTCACATTTGTTGACAAAATTCGAGAGGGAAGACTGAGATGGTTTGGACATGTGCAGAGGAGGGATAGTGGATATATTGGTAGGAGGATGTTGGAGATGGAGCTGCCAGGCAAGAGACGGAGAGGAAGACCAAAGAGGAGTTATTTGGTTGTGGTGAATGAAGATATGCAGGGAGTTGGGGTGACAGTAGAGGACGTGGAGGACAGGGTGAGGTGGAAACGTTTAACTCGCTGTGGCGACCCCTGATAAAGGGAGAAGCCGAAAGAAGAAGAAGAAGAAGAAAAGAAGATTTGTTGAGTGGGCAATATGGTAAAAATATTGGATCACAATATTTAATGACATTTTCATGATACATGATGTTCATCACAATATATGTGACCAGAGACAAAATGTATCAGTAGTGACTTAAAGGCTACAGTACTATTTAAATATTATCTTATACTTATCTTATAGTGATTTCTATTTGTTATTTATAAAATGTGTTGCACTGCATCCAATTGAACAGGACTACAATCTTTATAATGAAGTTATATGCATGCAGTTGGTCAGTGTTCTTTAAGCACTGACGATGTCCTCAATATGCCCAGAAAAGCATATTGTTTATTTTGATAACAAAATTTATCATGATACAATAAAATATTATCATATTGCCCAACCCTATTGACACAGCACCTATTGCGTGTCCTGCCATTGACAGCCAGCCACTATTGCCTTTGCTTGCAGTGGTGTTGTGAACGAGAAACCTAGACTGTTACAGACTGAAACCATATCGTATTTAGTGACGAATACAGGTTCTGTTTGGAGTTCTAGTGGTGAGGGCTTCAATCCTGCCTTTGGTGTGGCGTGACACGTTGCCCCATCTGCTGGTGAGATGATCAGGGACGGTCACCATTAGTAGTGATACAAGGGACACTAACAACTCAGCAAAATGTGCAGCACATCCAGCGGCCACGTGTTGCCTCTCATTGCAGGGCTTCCAACTGGTACTTTTCAGCAGGATATTGCTCACCCACACCCAGCAAGGGTTTCCCAGGATTGTCTATAGATTGTAACAGTCCTGTAACAGTCACCAGATTTATCACCAATTGAGCATTTGTGAGCCCAGCTTGGATTCCAGCTTTGGCAGCCTACGCGTGTGCAGGATCTACAGGCCCAACTGAAACATCTGTGGGCAAATGTGCCACAGGAAACCATACAGAACCTATATGTCTCCATACCCAATCGTATCTCATATCGTATCCAGACTAGAGTACATTAGGCAGCCTAACAGAACACTAGAGTCTCCTTTCAACAGTTTTTCTCAATAAACAAATCCTTTCACTCTTATATTGTGATCACTTCATCATTACATTTATGCATATCAAGTTTCATTCGATTCCAACAACTCCTTCTTGGTGAGTTATAATACATAAAAATGCATAAAGAGATTTCCCAGACATAGCAGATCTTCAACCCAAACGTTTAATCCCATCTAAATAACTGGTTAACATACAGTACTGTGCAAAAGTCTTAGACCACAATTAGAGCTGTTGTTTTAGCAACGGTATAGTGAACATATATTACATTTACATTTATGTCATTTAGCAGACGCCCTTATCCAGAGCGACTTACAATTGATACAGTCTTACAATCCAAGCAATTGTGGGTTAAGGGTCTTGCTCAAGGACCCAACAGTGGCAGCTTGAGATTTGGGTCAGGGTGGGATTTGAACCCTGGACCTTCTGGTCCATAGTCCAGTACCTTAACCACTAGGCTACCACAGTCCCATATTGTTGATGACTGGAGTCATAAAATTCCAACTTGCATTCGTCACTTCTTAATACCACTGACCTTCATTCCAATCATTGTGAGCTTTAGCATATTTTAGCCTTTTCACCCAGTTCCCCTTCCAAAAAATGTGGTTTCTTGGCTGCTACCATTCCAAAAAGACCATACTTGATCTAGCTACTTCAGCCTGCAGAAAGGTCAACTTGGCTTAGAAGCAGTATTTTCTGCCTTTTTATACTATTCTGCATACAAATATATTGTATTTTCTGGTTATACTCTAATATAGAGACATTGCAAGCAATTTCAAAATGTCAACACTGCTAGATAATAGCTTGTCATTTTCAAACATCTGATATCAAGTCTGGTTTGTTCTTTTTTACTGTGAGTGTGTCAAAATGCCTAGATCAAAAGAGCCATCTGACACCTTTAGGAAAAAGACTATAGATGCCTATAAGTTTTTAATAAGATGCATGAATGAATTCCATTGTCTGGAAGACCACCTGCAAGTGGAGAAGGCTTCAAACCACTGGCAACTTGTCTCTAAGAATTTAATCACAGGATCAGCAAGTAGATCATCAGCTGCTAATGATCAAACATTGCTAGAGAATATCTTTGAAGAACTTGTCTTATTTAAACATCGGCTATCTAGTCTGGTTTGTTACTGTGTTGTGTAGAAAAATGCTTAGAAAAAAGAGCTCTCTGATCTGGAAATCAAGAAGATTTCAAACCACTCCCAACTTGTCCAAAAGAACTTGACAATTGTGTGAGAGTAATAAAAGTTGAAGCTGAAGTGTAACATCCTACAAGATAATGACCTCAAATGCAAGTTGCTAATAATATATGCAGTATGCCAATTTTGTAGTAATCAGGATGCCAAGTCCTCTTTGGGGGAAAAAATAAAGAAACTGTCTGATGAAATTGATATTTTAGGTTTTAGTAAGAATGTCACCTAAGACATTAAACCAGCTTATTCATATCTGTTTACCACAATATGTCAATGTATAATTACATTTTTAAATATTCATGCTAAGTCTAAAATGTTATTATGCAAAGATCGCTTGTTTCACCCAGGACAACAGTGCCATTATGTAACCAATATTATGAAAATACAAAAGATACAATTTACTTACTATTCTTAAGAAGAAATGATCTGTTTGTCTGTGACCTTACATATTCAGTATATATATAATTAAGTGAAAGAAGAACCCACCAGGTGAAAAGTACAGCAAAATAGTAAAAGTCTACTGCTCTGTGCTTCCTGAATAGGCCAAACAGTGATTATTTGTGCTGAGTCTGAAAAATCATTATGCTAAGTCTATTTGTCTGCGCCCAAGATATAGAAGCAAACACACTTATCTCCCACAGACTCATCTTGCTGAAGGCAAAGGCAAACACAGTATGATTTAGGTCTGGAGTTACCATGGTCAGGACTCATCATCACCTGTTCATGACAGGCCACATTAGACTATCTGAACTCACAGGCTTCCTCTGACCCCAGAGAAGGAAAGCGGTGGCCTTATCATAGGGCTTGACCCTGGCCCCAACCGTGCTCAGATAGGAGCTCTCCTGGGATAAGTCTCCATGTTTCCTGAAGAAACAAAAGCAGCTCTTATCACAACACTGGGGCCAGATGATGGCCCCAGGTCCTTCTGATCGAATTTAGCCTGTGTGTGGCTTGGTTGGTACTACCACGGTTCATTCCTGATACTAAGGTAATCATCTTGAGATGACCTTGCAGTGCACCAAGCTGAGACAAGTCCACCCTACATAAGCTCAGCTTGTCTTTGTCTTTCTGACCCACACACAGGGCCTCTGCTCCATGAATTTATGAGAAGTAGAAAACGTTGAAGTACATTAAAATAGACAAGAGAGAGGAGTTTAAATATATTTATATCTCCTGTAGCCTTGATAAAATATCCCAAGAATAATGCTTCAACAAATATTCCATATTTAACTTTTATGTTGTTTTATGTCCTATTCTTCTGGCTCTGTGTCTGTGGGCCTTGTTGTACTAACACCTGCTTAGTGAACATGTCTTTGGGACCTGCCCTGGCAACACAGCAAAATAAGGAACCTATACAGATTCTAATTCGTAAGCAAAAGCAGATTTCAGAATAACTTCACATAACGGCTGTTAAGGGCAAACTACCAGTTACCTGGAATGCCATATTGGTAACATCTGCTGTGCTGTAGTGCTGTGCAAATGTATGAAGGTGACTTTGGCGATTGCTTTATCATGGTATGGTAATGTTGATGATCAGGACATGTCTGTTCAGTGACTGAACAGCCATTCTGTTTTTTCCTAAGGCTTGGCTAGAGTACCAGGGGCAAATGTCAAGGGAGATTGACTCGGCCACTCTAGGGGAACACCTGCTTGGTTGCCAAGGAAACAGCAGGTGCAACCAGGGGGTGGAGGGAAGGTGTGTGGGGGGGGGTGGTTTCAGAGATTCAGAAGTCTCCAGAGGGCCCAGGAATACGTAGAAATGAGGGACGTGAGTGAACTCTAAATGTTCTGACAGTATCAATGGTGGAAAGATCTGGGCAGGACCAGCAAATCCAGTGGACAGTCTCTTCTCGGTCTGTATTACAATGCAAACAGCAAAATGTTAATAAGGTGGCAGTGGTGGTGTTGCTGATGCAAAACTTGCCATAAATGGCACATGAAGGGTCATATGAAAGCGCCCTTGGTAAGTGACAGCTGGGAAAATGGGATACTGTTGAAACCATGATCTGGATTCTTTAAATCCTTTCCTTTAGACACCTGGCATGAAAAACAAGTATAAGAATATAGCATTGAGGAAAATATAGTGCGGAATTAAGAATGTGGCTTCTTTGACCCTTTAATCTATTATAAGGTGTAGTCTGTGTGTGAGAGAGAAATTTAAATACAGTATGTCCTATTGACCTACTGCTAAGTTCATGGTCAAAAACCAATATGTACTCTGCAGAACTCAACAAAAGACCCTTTGCAGATTTCTAGCAGTATGATAAATTTAGCTTTTCTTACAACATCTGTCACTATTGTTGACAATATATTATTCCTGGACTGGAGTAAATGGTATTTAGTATCATTGTCTGTCAAGTCTATGCTTTTTGTTGTATTTATATATGAAGATATTATGACAAATTTAACATAAGTTTTTGACCTACAATTAAAGTCATATCAACATGACATTTTTTTTATTTACAGTAGATGCTTAAAGAATGCATTTTCAGCTGGTAGCTCAACCTTTAAGTGTTTTTCAATGGCCAGATAAACTTATTCCTGTATTTCTTAGTCTGTAAGTGCAAGGAGACAAGGAACTCTTTCTGAACTCTTGTAATAAACATTCAAAGCTTCTCTATCCATTGTACTTTTTAACATACATGTTCTATACTATTTTCACCACTGTTAGCAGACACAGAAATAGTATAGTCTGTGTATATATATCCACTCTACACAGTCATATAGAGTCATGTAGAAAACAAAAGGAAAACCCAGTGGCTTGGTGGTAACTAATACCCATGTGGGTCGAGGCTTTAAAAATAATTCTAAATCTTTAACTTAATAATTAATTCTGCGTAATGAACATGACAATAGCAGACATTCTAATACCATTCCCATATGCATCCAAAGTCACACTGGTTTACCAAGGGAATTGTGTGTAAGGTTGGGGAAGTTTCTGAATTGCCTATTCATAGACAGTATATTTCTTGACTGGTGGCTTGGTAGTAAGAGCCAGCTGCTGGAAGTGACAGTTTCTGATAGCCTGGGCTTGAAACCCCAATGGGGCTTGCAAAAAGTCAGGAGGCACATTTAGGGACTGGTGCTCTGACCAGGATGTACCTCTATTCCAGACCATCCCCCACAACCCTGACCAGGGGGTATAACAACATGCTTTACTTATGAAACAACACTGATAGATAATTAGGTAATATAAATGATAGGCCTAACAAGTAAATATACTGTTTAACTACTTCATACGGTCAGCTGCTAATCATCAAACACTGCTAGAGAATATCTTGGTAGAACTTGTCTTACTTAAATGACAGATATCTACAGTGGTGTTTGAAAGTTTGTGAACCCTTTAGTGAACCTTTTATATATATATATATATATACTTGTGTGAAAATCTGATGATTTTTAGGTCATATTTCTGCATAAATATGACCTAAAAATCATCAGATTTTCACACAAGTCCTAAAAGTAGATAGAGAGAACCCAGTTAAACAAATGAGACGAAAATATTATACTTGGTCATTTATTTATTGAGGAAAATGATACAATATTACATATTAGTGAGTTTCAAATTTATGTGAACCTTTGCTTTCAGTATCTGGTGTGACCCCCTATGCAGCAACAACGGCAACTAAACATTTCCTGTAACTGTTGATCAGTCCTGCACAGCGGTTTAGAGGAATTTTAGCCCATTCCTCCGTACAGAACAGCTTCAGCTCTGGGATGTTGGTGGGTTTCCTCACATTAACTGCTCTCTTCAGTCCTTCCACAACATTTCGATTGGATTAAGGTCAGGAATTTGCCTTGGCCATTCCAAAACATGAACTTCATTCTTCTTTAACCATTCTTTGGTAGAACGACTTGTGAGCTAAGGGGTTGTTGTCTTGCTGCAAGACCCACCTTCTCTTGAGATTCAGTTCATGGACAGATGTGCTGACATTTTCCTTTAGAATTCTCTGATATAATTCAGAATTCATTGTTCCATCAATGATGGCAAGGCGTCCTGGTCCAGATGCAGCAAAACAGGCCCAAACCATGATACTACCACCACCATGTTTCACAGATGAGATTAAGGTTCTAATGCTGGAATGCAGTTTTTTCCTTTCTGCAAACATAACGCTTTTCTTTCAAACCAAAAAGTTCTATTTTGTTCTCATCCATCCACAAAACATTCTTCCAATAGCTGTCTGGCTTGACTACGTGAGCAAAGTGCAGATCTTTTTGGAGAGCAGTGGCAGACTGATAGCAGTCTCATGAACATTAACATTAGCCAATGAGAGAGGTCTTAGAAGTTACCTAGGGGTTCTTTGTCAGCTCGCCAACTATTACACGCCTTGCTCTTGGATTGATCTTTGTTGGTCGACTACTCCCGGGGAGGGTAACAGTGGTCTTGAATTTCCTGTTGTCATGATGTTTTAGGTCATATTTATGCAGAAGTATAGATAATTCTAAAGGGTTCACAAGCTTTCAAGCACCACTGTAGTCTGGTTTGTGCTTTGTTACTGGAGTGTGTGCTATCAAAAATCCTAGATATCTAACAGCTTTAGGAAGAAGGTTGTAGATGCCTAGGAGCTTTTAACAACATGAATGAATTAATTCCATTGTCTGAAAGTGAAGAAGACTTCAAACTACTGCCAATTTGTCCGGAACAGGCCACACCAGCAAATGTAAACCAATGGCAGTCTGTAAAATGCTAAAAGAAGTCTCTAAGAATTATGTCACATCATTTGCAAGTAGACACGTTTGCTCATGTACAGTATCTCTAAGTCAGGACTGGGCTTTCTGGAACAATGAACTATGGCTAGATAAGTCAAAGATAGTTTGACCACAGTACCACAAGCCATGTTAGGTGAAAACCAATGGCAGCATTTGAGCAGAATAACCTCAAACAAACTGTAAAGAAAGATGATGGAAATGTTGTGGTTTGGGACTGTTTTGGCCGGGCCTGGCCAACTTACAAACATAGAAAGAGCTAGGAATTCTCTATCATAGCAGAAAGTGCTTTGACACGTGTGCAAGGATATCAGAAAAAAGGCGAAGCTGAAAAGTGGAACATCCTATAGGATAATGGCCTCAAATGTAAGTTACTTCCCCAATTCATGGATCAAACTGAGGAAACGGAGGGTTATTGAATAGCCTAGTCAAAGCCTAGATCTGAATCCCATTTAAATGCTGTGAGCTGATATAAAATAGGTTGTATCTGTAGGAAACCCTTCAAACTCTGCACGGAGGAGTTGGCGAAATTTGACAGGTAGACAGTTGTAAGAAATGTTTACTTGGAAAGTTGTTTCTACTAAATGAGGCAATACCAGTTACTGAAGCCGGGGTGTATAGTGCTTACCATTTCCATGGAATTCAATTGTTTTTGTTCAGTTAAAACATTTTTGCATACTGTTTAACTGAAGATCAAATATTAATGTCCCCCTATACTCTATGTCCAAAATAGAAACATTACCCGGTATAAATATAACTGTATATTTCTTTCACAATAGCCCTGGGAATAAAATCTTAATGCATAAAAAATGTTGGGTTTTACACCATGCAATAAAGCAGCATGAATACATGACTGCATTGACATTGACATTATAACTGTTTAGTTGTTCTTCTTGATGAGTTTTAAAATAAACACACACACCAGTCACAATCAGCACATGTTCAGATTAGTTTGCAGTGGAAATCCATTGATGTGGCTCTTATCTCTGCTTAATCCCTTCTCCCTGTTGTGGTTTAGCAAATCTCATCATCCATTTTAAATGAAAGCATGTTTTGCTGGGTTTTAAATTTTGTTACAGAAATTATGAACGCTGAAAATTCATTGTAGAAATATATTTTTATGTCTAATACTGTGCCACTGACTGTTTTTAATTAAGCAGGACTCTAGTCTTAATCAACATTTTACGCTAGCGTTTCAAGCTATTTTGACGTAAACACAAATGGCTGTCATAGTGACAAATAATGACAAAAATGTTATAGTGAAAGGTATAAATATGCAACTCTGCTTCATAAATGCTGTAAGGGAACTTAAAAATTCCTTCACTAATTATAATCTATGAGTAATTAAGCTGGAGGCTTAATATTGCCATTTATAATGTCCTTTTATTGTAACACTCAACAGTTATTAAGGAATTCTATCTTGAATTAATATGTACAATAGTTGCTTATGGATGAGCTTCAGTGCAGTTAAATATATACCTGACACACGCTCAAAAAAGCCTCACCAGAACGAAGCAGGCAAAGACAGAATCCATTATGCAGCTATATTTAGCACTGATAATGCGCACTGAGAAATGGAGGTGAGTGGAAGATTCATTATGAAACACATTATGATTTAATCAAACTGTACAAAATTATATTCATTATTCTCTGACAAAAGGCTCATTCATTTCTGCGGTGTAAGTGCTTCCACTGGAGAGGTGGTGCAAACTTCAACAAAGCTGCTGGGAAGGTGAAAGCCCAGCTGTATATGCTAAAGATTTCTGACTGAGCTTGTTCATCTTCAGCATAAAAATATGTGCACCTGCAAACACACACACACACACACACACAGAGTTTGTCTCTTTATCATTGTGGGCACTGTCCACTGACATAACGATTACAATGTCCCCATAATGTCAAAAATGTCACAGCTTTCTAATGTCCCCACAATGTAATACATACATGTACACACACACAGAGACAAGACGAACTTATGTTTGGATGACCTTCCATTGACATAATGATTACTGTAAATTATGAATTCTACATCTACACCTAACCCTTACCCCAGTAACCTACAGCAAGTCTTTTGGCTCCTTTGATTTTTCAGAAAAAAAATGCAGGTTTTTTTTCATTTGGCTTATGAGGACCAGCAAATTCAACATTTTTACCACAAGGTAAAGATGACAGATCTTTCTACCCTTGTGTGAACGATGTTTTTTGGTCCGTTTGGTCACATACACTTTCAGAATTGCATAGCTCATTTTTCTAATGATGGCAGTTCCATAAAAAGTCTAGCATATCTACACTTTCACCTTAAACAAGAAATCTATGATAAGCATAGCAAAAACAGTTGCTTATCATGGTTGGGGGAAGGTCTTGAGCCTATCCCAAAATTCACTAGGTGTAGGAAGATGTACAGCATGTATATAGCAATGTTCTGTAAACTTTATTTTCTTTATACTCTATAAAATATCATTTTAATTAGAAAACTTGGTTAATTATTACATATACAGTGGGGAACAAAAAGTATTTAGTCAGCCACTGATTGTACAAGTTCTCACACTTAGAAAGATGAGAGAGGTCTGTAATTTTCATCATAGGTACACCTCAACTATGAGAGACAAAATGAGAAAAATAAATCCAGGAAATCACATTGTAGGATTTTTAAAGAATTGAATTGTAAATTATGGTGGAAAATAAGTATTTGGTCAATAACAAAGTTCAACTCAATACTTTGTAACATAACCTTTGTTGGCAATGACAGAGGGCAAACGTTTCCTGTAAGTCTTCACCAGGTTTGCACACACTGTAGCTGGATATTTTGGCCCATTCCTCCATGCAGATCTCCTCTAGAGCAGTGATGTTTTGGGGTAATACAGACTTTCAACTCCCTCCACACATTTTCTATGGGGTTGAGGTCTGGAGACTGGCTAGGCCACTCCAGGACCTTGAAATGCTTTTTACGGAGCCACTCCTTTGTTGCCCGTGTTTGGGATCATTGTCATGCTGGAAGACCCATCCACGTTCCATATTCAATGCTCTCACTGATGGAAGGAGGTCTTGGCTTAAAATCTCACGATACATGGCCCCGTTCATTCTTCCCTTAACACGGATCAGTCGTCCTGTCCCCTTTGCAGAAAAAAAACCCCAAAGCATAATGTTTCCACCCCCATGCTTCACAGTAGGTATGGTGTTCTTGGGATGCAACTCAGCATTCTTCTTCCTCCAAACACAACAAGTTGAGTTTTTACCAAAAAGTTCTATTTTGGTTTCATCTGACCACATGATATTCTCCCAATCCTCTTCTGGATCATCCATATGCTCTCTGGCAAACTTCAGACAGGCCTGGACATGTGGGACACGCCTGGCACTGCAGGATCTGAGTCCATCTAGGCATAGTGTGTTACTGATGGTAGTCTTTGTTACTTTGGCCCCAGCTCTCTGCAGGTCACTCATCAGGTCCCTCCATGTAGTTGTTTGTGGGTGACCAAATATTTATTTTCCACCATGATTTACAATTAAATTATTTAAAAATCCTACAATGTGATTTCCTGGATTTTTTTCCCTCATTTTGTCTCTCATAATTGAAGTGTACCTATGATGAAAATTACACACCTCTCTCATCTTTCTCAGTACAGAACTTGCACAATCAGTGGCTGACTAAATTACTTTTTTTGTCCCCACTGTACCATCTAAGCAGCCCAAGGAGGATGGGGTCCTTTTTTGAGTCTTGGTCCTCCCAAGGTTTTCTTCTTATAATGTTTAGGGAGTTTTTTTCCTTGCTACTGTCGCCCTAGGATTGTTCAGTTTGGGATTGGTCTTATAAATTAGAAGATAATCTTAAATTGTAAAGCCGCTTTGAGACAATGCTCCCTTGTAAAAAGCACTATAGAAATAAAGCTGAGTTGACTTGAATTGACTTGTAAATGCACCACCAGTTTTCATATTCAAACAAAGCTCTCTGAAATTGCCATTTCCAGTAGCTAGCTCTTACCACTGAGCCATCAGTCACGAAGTCTAAGATCTATGAATATGCCAATCAGAAATGTCCCCACCCTTACACACCTTTAATATGGCTTGTGTTGCATATGCAAATTGGAACAATGCTCAATATAAATAATTAATTTTAAAAATTACTAATTATTTTTACTTTAAACAAAAAGCTGCACCTATAGTCAAGTCAAGTCAGATTTATTTATATAGCTCTTTTTACAATGGAGCATTGTCTCAAAGCAACTTTACAAGTTTAGATGATCTCCTAATAACTACGTTCAATCCCAAATTGAGCAAGCCTAGGGCGACAGTGGCAAGGAAAAACTCCCTAGTTCTAGGAAGAAACCTTGGGAGGACCAAGACTCAAAAAGGGACCCAACCTCCTTGGGCGGCGTAGATGATAAATCTAAGAGCGAACTAAAGTCATGGAGTCAAAGTTCGAATAGAATGTGAAGTATGCACATCGACATTAAGTGACCCAGGTATGATGATAAATCTAAGAGCGAAACTACAGTCATGGAGTCATGGTCGAATAAAATGTGAATTATGCACATCGACATTAAGTGGCTCGGGTATGATGGGGCTGTAGCATCATGTGTGGGGCCGGAACTGCCGGAACACAGCTCGGAGAAAAAACAGAAATTGTATTTAGTTATTGATTAAGAGCACAGTGTTTATTAACAATCACTGATGCCATGTCAATCACTGATGCCAAGTGTAGCATGAGACCCGGCAGCATTAGCTATAGCAGCATAGCTAGAAAGCTAGAAAGCTAGAAAGAGGAGAACTGGTAGGAAACACAGCCAAGAGGGATCACATGAGACATTGGCAACCCCACGAGCGGCAGAAGACAGCAACCCAACGTCTCTGATCACCATAAGACTCTTTGGCTATGAACCCCCAGCTCTGCCCTTATTCTAAGGCAAGGATGCATGAGTCAAGATCACGAGGACCGAAGCCTAGTTCAGCCAGACCGCCCACTCGACACTCCCGGCTAGCGGACAAGGCAGGCAGGCCAGACATGACTCCAGACTCCGGCCCCAGCAACCCAAGCCATGCAACCTGGTCTAAATCCAGTCAAAAGCCTGTGTAAATAGGTATGTCTTTAGCCTAGACTTAAAACTTTGGAGAGTGTCTGAATTTCGAACGATAGTGGGAAGTTTATTCCATAGTTGGGGGGCCATGTATGAGAAAGCCTTTCCCCCTGCTGTGACTTTTACTCCTATACTGGAGTTCTGCTTTGAGTTAACCGAGCCTTTAGTATAATAATTTCTTATATGAAATTCATGTTTTAGCAAACATTGTTTAATTTCAGGTGGAAATCCCAACAAAGCAATACAGCTTGCTGCAGTTCAGTAACAATGTTAAATTGGATGCTTGTTGTCATTTCCAATAGTTAATAAAGTTGGGGAAGGGCAAAGTTTTTATAGACTGCAGGAAAGCCTGAAATTTAACTAAATGGCTTATCAAAAGTAAAGGCTTAATCCGTTTCATAGACTTTACCTCTGGTTATTTTTGAAACATCTAATTGTTAAGTCTTAATGTGTTGTTTGATTCCATGTTTCACCATAACAGCAGATATTCATGGGAAGGTATGATTACAACAAAAGAATAAAGAGCTCTTTTTTGAAAGTCACGGTGACTTAATAGGCTGTTTTCAGTCCAAGTTAGTGATGTGTTTATACTAAAGCAGCTGGGACTTTGTTTGGTTTGGCACAGCTCCAGACCTGGTGGCTTGTTGCCCATCGGCCACGGGCCATCCAGGAGGGGGCACTGACATTCTCACTGGCACAGACTCACCTCCCCACACAAACTGCTCAGCATCCTGTCACTAATTTGGAAGGAAATAAGAGTGGTTAGATACAGTAAAAGCTTCTTAAAACTACTGTGTACTATACATCTGACCAGACGTTCTCTATGCATTGTACCTGCCATATGGGTGACATTTAAAGGGACAGCAAGAACTGACTGGAAAAAAAAAGCTTTGTGACAATTTGAACTCATTACGCATTGGGGAAATATGTGGAGAAAATGATATGCCTCTGAGAATGTGTTTAAATGCTTCAAAATGCATATACTTCAGTAGATTACAGAGTCTCAGTATTTTCATTTCAAAATGTCATACTGAAAGAAACCCGTTGTTTTAAGTTCTCAAATAACAGTCCTCTACACAATGCTATAAATCATAATCACTAATAAAGTCCTGCAAGAAATATCAAATATGAAATATCAGAACCTGAGCATTAGCCAAAGCAAAGTATGTTTTGCAGCTGATACCACTTAATAGGGAAGTGCCCAAAGCATGTGGAAAAGAGTTAAGGCTGGGCCAGGCAGAGAAGAAGGATAAGAGAGCGTTTGTCTAACTAGGCTCTCCATAGGGAGAAAAAGACCACACATCTACTGCAATCGAGACCCAGAAGCATTTCAATTACATCCTATGGCAGGAGTCCAATGCCACCTGCACGTGGAACTAGGCCATTAGGGTCAAAACGCTGTGGTTTGGTGTAGATGCACAGGCGATTGCTTTAAGACAGTATGGGAAGCCTTGCGTCCTCTTCAATTTCATTCAAGTGTGGTAATGAAATGTTTACCAAAGTTTCTACACTATTCATTAATTATGGTGGATTTCAGTATTCCTTCATTCATTAAATTCAAAGTGCCCCAGTAAAAAGCATAGCATGGGACTGTGGTGGCCTAGCGGTTAAGGTACTGGACTGTTGCCACTGGTGGGTCCTTGAGCAAGATGCTTAGCTCACAATTAATTGGAGGTAAGGGTGTGACAATTGTAAGTTACTCTGAATAAGGGTGTCTGCTAAATGACATACATGTGAATGCATAGCAGAATCTGCAAAATCTGCTTTAAAACCACAGACCAGGGGCACTGCCTCGGATTTTGGGCACCATGAAAAGACATTACACTGGGTCTCTAAATCCGTAAAGTCACAGGCCCTGAGGATGGTCCTAACCCCATATGGCCCCCCTGCCCCAGACAGCTAATGGGCACTCATTGAAGCTTGTGCATCTCTGGGAGTCTACTGAACATATGTGTCAAAAAGACTAATAGCACATCTGGCGTACTGTTTCTCCTGCCCTCTGTCATGGCTTACCTTCTGATGATTGGTCAGCCTCTTGAAGTAAATTGTGGAATGATCAAACTTCAATACATGTACTGTAATTACAATTTCTGTACAAGATTTGCAATTTACAGAGACGAAATAAGTGTTATTATTGAAATAGCACACGTTATCATACAGTTCCCAATGGGGGGTGGCAAGGGAAATGCAGAGACATTTTTGAGCAATCCTATGTTACACAGTAAATATTTAAGATACATAATCCATGTCATTTGTAATAATTTACTATGAAGGTGACTTGTAACTTTGTTTTGCTCAATAAAAAGTTGCAGTTTCCTATGAATTACAATGTTTAAAATGAATTCCATTG
Organism: Ancistrus triradiatus; assembly: GCA_025084515.1. NCBI lineage: Eukaryota > Metazoa > Chordata > Actinopteri > Siluriformes > Loricariidae > Ancistrus > Ancistrus triradiatus. The sequence goes on from JAJAGP010000093.1 coordinate 131,766, forward strand.
GAAAGCAAAGGATATGCATGTGATGATCAGAGTAAATATTCTTATCTTCAAAAGGGGGCACTGCAGAAAAGTTTGGAAAGTTTGGGAACCACCGGTATTATGTAAAATGGCTAAGCTACACAATTAAGTGAAACTTAGAAAGATGCTATGGCTAGCCAGTAAAATAAATTGATTATATTTGCTACCCCTATTTTTGAACACCACCAGCCACCAGTGGTGCTCTGGTCTGTCGCATCTTCAACAGAGGTCTACTTCTGTACGGCAGCTCACAGTTTAAGACAAAGCAGAATGTGATTAGCAGAGAGCTGTGAGCTTTAAGAGTCTGCAGCATTCTGATGCACACTTAGGGAAGTAAGTACAATTTAATAATAAACTAGGTCATCCAAAAGCAGCTTTTTCCTCCACACTCATTCCCCTTAGTCCCAAGGCTAAATGTGAGAACAGTCCAACCTACTCTTATATGTTAATCTGGACGCTGGCTTGCTAAACAGGCCTGCTGAATAGGAACCACATGTCCAGCACCATACAGACAGCACAAATTGTGCTTTCATTCAGGGGATACTGGGTCGCAGAGAAAATGCAGGCAGTGTCAGGCCTTAGAATAATAGTTGGAGGGCCTCAGTCGCCGTCAGACACTTAATGGCAGGGAACTATACTCACCTCGAGCCCTGGTGCTTAGTCACACCAGAGGGGCTGTGGAATAATTTACAAACTCTACTGTAAGTGGGTCACCTGACCCACAGAGGCTCAGAGCTACATAGCACAGGTGTGGAGTATTCGCCCATATAACACACAAATGCAGTCCTTGTGTGCCTGCTGAAGCTATTAGGGTACATAGGGTAGTAGTAATCATAGTTGACAGAAAATAACTGACTAAATTGAATTTGTGACTCTTTAAAATGGCCACCCCACAATTAATCTGATTTGGTAACTGTTTAGCAATAAATAGCTAGGAATAAAAAGCTGAAGGCTCATCTGATGTATTAACACAAATGGCCATATTCTTGTGGAACTGTGGAAAGTTTGTGACTGCATCACATTTGTACAAAAAAATAGTCCTAATTCTTGGTGTCATAGCAAAACAAAATTAAAAATTAGATTAACCTATTAGATATACATGTTTACCCAGTTTTTAAAATTATTTTTCTAGCTGTAATCCTACTGTTACCTTTATACAGTACTGTGCAAAGTCTTAGCCCACCATGAGATTAGATAGGCCATTGTTTCAGCAACGGTATAATGTCCATGTACCATTATATCTCAGTCTCTTTACATGAATACAACCAGAAAATACAGGTAATTTGTATGTGGTATTAAAACACTGAAATAAAAATCAGGAAAGCAGCTTCTATAGGCTACAGTAGCAAGCATTTAGTGTGACCTCCTCTTACACTAGAGCAATAGCAGCATCTGGCAGCTTCATCGGGATGCCAAGTTGACCCTTCTACAGTCTGAAGAAGCTTGATCAGGAATGGTCTTCTGGCATCTAAGAAACCACTTTTTTGGAAGCGAAACAGGGTGAAAAGGCTAAGATATGCTAAAGCTCACAATGTTTGGAATGAAGATCAGTGGAAAATAGTATTAAGGCGTGAAGAATCCAAGGTTGAAATTTTCGGGTCCAATCGTTGCAACATGTTATAGACGGTCATTATACCATTGCTTAAACAACAACAATAAATACATGTTTTAGGTCATTTGGCATCTCTAAAGTATCGCAGTGTTAATGAATGTATGCATTTGCCCTGACATGGACAGCCTCCCTCTCTAGGGTTGGTTCCCCGACTTGGACCCTGATTTGGACCCTGGAATATTTTACCAAATGGAATCAGGAGTGTAAACGAGTTGGTATGACCTTTTTTCTTGCCACCCTGTCATACAGGGCAGCTATGTGTAAAGCTTGTGGGATTGTTCAAACTTGCACAGAGAGACCAATAGCTTCCTTGATTTATATCCTCCTGGCTCAGCCATCCAGTTGAGTTGAGGATATAGGTAAGTGTTTAGAATATTAGATCAAATAGATAAGTTTATTGTGGAAACTATACAATTGAAAGAGGTTTCTAGTACCCTGTTATTCCTGGATCCAAGAAGAGACATGGTTGAGCATGCAGGTATCCTGTGGCACATTTGCCCACAGATGTTGCAGCTGGACCTGAAGATCCTGTACTCTTGTATACTTGTATGTCCCATAAATGCTCGATTGATGATGCTCAATTTGGCGACTCGGCAGGCCAAGGAAGCATCGCAACAGTGTGAGCTGCTCGTGCTTGTTGGTGTATCAAACAACCCTCTACTGGTGGTCTATCTGGGCCGTCCGTAGCCTGTTCGCTACTGCTCTGCTCCCAACAACTCCTAACAACTAGGTCCATCCTACTTCCCTCAATCCAGTGCACCCCATAGAAGTCAGTCAACCGGGCAAAATATCTTTGAGTGTGGCATGGAGGCATGTCTAGCAGTCAACAATCTCTCACCAATAGGTACACTACCCAAAAAGTAGCCTCTGAAAGCCTTTTTTACAGGGCAGCAGAGAAAGTACTTTTACCCACTCTTGTGGCAAGACCCAGTGTCTAATCAGACCACACCTGTAATCCTGTACATACTGAGACATAACTGCAATTTAGATTTGCAGCAATCCAACATTTCTATCTGGTGCGTTGTTTTTTTTAGTCAATGAGTATATTTTTACCCTTCTCATAACTTGTGCCGTTTCACTTTTTTTTTTTTTTAAATCCAGGAGTCCCTTTACATTACCTTGACTACTAGTAGCGGAATCCTGAAGTAACATCCAGTTTTACATTCTGAAGTATTAAAAAATAATTCAATTAGGTTAGTATGCTTTAATCACTTTCCAAAGTGGGTATTCCACTAATTCAATTTTAATAATTGATCAGAGTTTTAAATGTCAAAAAGTTGTAAGCTGTAATGTGCACATACAGCAGGAAGAAGATACATGGAATTTATTAAAATTTTCAAGGTGTAATATGGCAAAAAGTTTGACTTTGACAGGATATTATCTTTTTCTATAGGCACTGCATAATTACCAGTAAGTGTCAGTAACCCTGAGTACAACTTACTCAAGTAACACAAATTCCCATTACACTATATTCTCACTCAAGTCAATTAAAAAACAACAATTTGAAGTAAGTGTTATTTAATTCTGGGCTGAACGGTGTAATAGTGCTTAGCACTGCCTATGTGGAGTTTTGATGTTCTCTTCATGTCTGTGTTTGTTTCGTCTGGCTACTCATGCTTCCTCCCACACAGGCATCTCTCAAGTGAGAGAGTAACTGACTGAATGAGAGAGTGTGCATGCACATGTGCCCTGCAATGGTCTTGTGTCCTGTATTGCTGGTTAGAACGACCCTGAATTGGACTGAGTAGGTATGGAAAGTACTGAGTGAGCAAGTAATTTAATACCACCATATTACAATTGTCTGTATATTAGCTGACACATATATTAGCTAATTAAATATGATTTTGCATTGTTCATTTGTAACTTTATAGAATTACATTTAAACCTTGCTCTCTCTTCTGTAGTAGCTGTGCTAACAACCCAACTGCAACCCAAAGCATAATGAGGAGGAATCCAGTGTTGGAAGCTATACATGAGCATAATCTGATGCCGACTTGTAATCAGTGATTGCATTTGTTACTTTTCCTGTACTTAAATAATTGTAATTATATGTAACTGTTTAGTCATTTTCTGGCTTGAAAACTCTGTATACAATTATGTCAGGTAAATTAAATTTAGCTAGCTGAAGATTGCAGTGGAGTGTGCTAAGGCAACAAGCTCCCAAAATGTAGTCTGATGCAACAGCAGAAATGAACTAATCCATGCACATTTTGTATAACTTAAGCTAAATTAGAAATTGAATCTCAACTTAAACTAAACAAGCTAGACGTATATGATTCAAAGTACGAAACTTATAACTGCAGAGTTTACTAAAATAGATCTGAGCATGTATAAAATGTAGTGACTTAATAAAAAGTAGTGGTGAAGTAGTCGAGTCCGGTCTTGAGACCATAAACGAGCAGTCTCAGTCTCGGTCTTGTCTCGTTCTCAGGGTAAGGTGGCTCGGAAATTGTTGTCCAGTGCATCTGTCTGTGGTAGCATTAATTATAAATGGAATTTTTCCCTGTCCTTATTGAATACACACAATCCATTCAAACAGAATAAATCAGTCCTTTCTCAACATGCCTAAATAAGATCTGCACTCTGATTGGCTAACAGGGAAAACGAGTTACTTTTCTCGATCAATATCCAATCAGTGAACATGTTTTATTTGGAATAGTCTGATGGCACTCATATATTTTACTATGTCTGCAAAATATGGAATTATTATTATTAATATTTTTATTTTTATTATATATTTTTTCACATTTAATAATAAAAATGGACAGAATGGATTTAGTTGCTATATGCAATTGACTTTATGTAGACTTATGATTAAGCCTGACAGGCCATAATTTCCTTCCAAAGGTTACATTGCCTTAGTTTTGCCATAGTTTGATTAATTAATAAGGGCTGTGAATTACAAACAAATTATTATTTTTTCCATTTTCTTCACTTTATTCTTGTATGGTCTTGGTCTCAGTCTTTACTCGTAATCAAGTACTGAAAGTCTTGGTCTTGACTTGTTGTGTCCCATTCTTGGTCTTGACTCTGACTCGACTCTAGCAGTTTTGACTACACCACTAATAAAATGTAATACTGAAGTATCCTACCAATTATAAATAACATTTTATAACACTTTTGATACTTAATTACATATTAAACAAGACTTACTTTTGGCATGGGTTATTCCATTTGTTATTGACTCAGTATCAATTAAATTATACAATACTGTGCTATGTAGTGGACACAATCAGAGAATGTTATGTCTAGCTGCCTTGTTGGAATGCAAAAACAAAAAGCTAGAACTTAATTTGACAGTGTTGAATGACTTTGCAGGAAAATGGTAATTCATTGTGTATCCATGCCAGTAAATAATAGTCAAGAGGACCTTGTGCTTAAAGCCAGAAATGACTAATTTTCAATAAGTGTACTTTCTCCCTAGGAAGCAATGTGTCTCCGTCAGACTTAAGGAGTGTCTCAGTTGTCTATGGGAATACTTTATGAAGAGGCTTTTAAAAGTTATTGTGTTAGATCCTTCGATTTGTGCGCCACTGGTCTATTACTAACAATCATTGTCTACATGGCCGACATTCCCAGATGTGTTTCTTTAATTAAATCTATAGATTAGTTTAATTGTTTCATTTACTGACTGAGCTGCTTGTTATTTATCTTGCACATGCAGCACAGTTCAATTCACTCTCTGTAATTGAACGTTCCCTGGCAAATGCCCATACTTCAAGGTCTATGTTTGTTGCAGTCAGCTGTTTTGTGGTGCTTATTTAATTACTGCGGTGTTTGTGTAATACATTTGAGCATATATCGTTTTTACCAACAAGTCCTCAAAACTGATTTTGTTGTTTAACCAGAGTGGCATTGCCAGCTGCCTGATTAGTTATTATTTTTAACGCAACACGTCAAAGGAAAAACAATCCGTTTCCGTATATTTCCAGATTGAAATGGTTCATCTATTGCCTAAGTGTGTTTGTTTAACTTCTGACTGTATTCACAGAATACTCTCATGAGACAAAAAGCAGGGCTTAATTGTGAGAGCCATAGTGGAGGGCAAGATTATTTAACTTGTACATATGCAACCCATTTCCACACTAAGCAAGACATGATATGGGAAATGCATAGCCTGTTTTTCGCTTATATTCCCTTTAATACAGCAAATGTTTCTGCTCTTTCAGGAAAACAAAGCTGCTTTTGACTTATTGTACACTAGTAACATGGATGGGGAACAGTTGGCAGTAGAGGGGTCTATAGTAGCTGACTTAAATTCACTCATTTTGCTCCAACAACCCATGTGTCACATGAGTTTTAGAGAGCTATGTTAGCAGTAATTAACAGTAGAGGGTTCCATTGTATTCCCAAGTAATTTCCCCTCTTAAACACCAGTGCAGCCACCTTGAGCTTTTGATTTCTAAAGCCTGCCTCCCAAAAGCTCCTTTAGCCTGGTGAATTTTCCCATGATAGCTCTGTGGGCTGTGGTAATAAGGGGCCAAAACAGGATGCATGGGGTGTCAGTGTAGGGCTTTGCAGGAGCCTGAACTCTATTACAGATGCAAATCCAAGCTCTGTGTAAGGATTGTTTCAAGGGAGCTCATAGGTTCCTTTGTGTGTGCCTTAGCAAATTTAGGCAACCTGCTTAAACTGCTGCTATTGTCCTTACCCCTTCATTGATTTCCTCCCTGCCAGTATTAGACAATAGGCTCATATGAACAACTTTGTTACTGCATTATGCAGCATATAAGGGTATAGCAGTAATATATTTGTGACTGGGATAATTACACCTACACTGCAGAGTGCTGAGAACCAAACTGGGAGTTAGTTCATATTTTGCTTGGATACAAGCGCCCAGGGAAATGTGGACAGCTCAGTATACCGGATGCTGCCATTATAGCTTTAAAAAGACATTTATTCTTGCACTCACATGCTCAACTGGAGATAGTTTGTAGTGGTCTTTTAGCATGCAAAGAAAGACCCTGCTAGCTGACCTACAAAATGGTGTCAAGATGGGCTATTATTTCCTAAATGAAAGGAGAGGAGGTCTTCTAAAAGGGTGAGGAGTTCAATGGGCTTAGTAGTCAGAGAATAAGGTAGTTGTGGTTGGACATGTCTCTATTCAGCTGCATGGTTCAACTCAGATGCTATGAACTGGCCAGTGGCCTGCAGATCTGCAGTCTAAACAGGTTACCACCAGTGCACACCAATAAGAGAGCCTTCAAAGCCTGTTAACTCAGTCTCTGGATTTGAAAACATCAAAGCAGGGATTTCCAACCAATTCCTCACAAAAGCACAGAACAAACCGAAATGTTTCATTAAATACATTAGATGGACAAGACAGGACGTCCATATTCTAAAGTTTAATTTAGCTTACAAGCCTCTTGGCACAAACATAAAACTGGCTACTTCCAGATCAAAATGGCATCAAGTGTTCACTATTTACACACTCTAAACTGCAATTTAGCTAATGCACACGATTTTTTTCTTAAGGACCTTAATGTAAAAAAGTTTTCCGCGTGGTTTCAGTTGTTCTCTGTGTAGGCTGCCAGTCAGACTCCTTAATGACTGTGCTTGACCACACATTGGGCCTGTTGAACAGCCACCTTTAGGCCGCTGTTCAAACCCGTCTAATAAATGAATAAGGCTTGTTGAGAACTGAAAACGAGTACTAAGCAAATTTTTCCCATAAGAAATAATGTAAATTGAATTAACCATTCCTCCAGAGAATTCACACTGTATAAAGCATTATATGCATTAATTGAGTTATATTGTACAGATTTACTTTTTATTGATATACGAAGGGGAAGGGAATATTACGATGAAGTTTAACGAGTGTTTTGATTAGAATGGTCTATTGTGTATAATAGTGGAGCCTATGATAAGTCAAGTCACTGTTTGAAACACTTTACATTCACATACATTTGGCCCAAATCATGACACAAAGATGCTTGTTTTGTATAAATTGTTGAAAACCTCATGTAAAGTGGTGCTCAAAGTTTGTGAACCCTTTAGATTTTTCTCTATTTCTGCATACATATGACCTAAAATATCATCAGATTTTCACACAAGTCCTAAAAGTAGACAAAGAAAACCCAGTTAAACAAATGAGACAAAAGTATTATACTTGATCATTTATTTATTGAGGAAAATGATCCAATATTACATATTAGTCAGTGGCAAAGGTATGTGAAGCTCTAGGATTAGCAGTTAATTTTTGAAGGTGAAATTAGAGTCAGGTGTTTTCAATCAATGGGATGGCAATCAGGTGTGAGGGGGCACGCCGTTTTATTTAAAGAACAGGGATCTATCAAAGTCTGCTCTTCACAACATGTTTGTGGAGTGTATCATGGCACAAAGAAAGGAGATTGTTGAGGACATCAGAAAAAGAGCTGTTGATGCTCATTAGGCTGGAAAAGGTTACAAAACCATCTCTAAAGAGTTTGGACTCTACCAGTCCACAGTCAGACACTCCCCAGGAGTGGTCGACCAACAAAGATCCAAGAGCAAGGCATGTAATAGTTGCCGAGGTCACAAAGGACCCCAGGGTGACTTCTAAGCAACTGAAGGCCTCTCACATTTGCTAATGTTAATGTTCATGAGTCCATCAGAAGAACACTGAACAACAATGGTGTGCATGGCAGGGTTGCAAGGAGAAAGCCTTCTGCTCTCCAAAAAGAACATTGCTCCTCGTCTGCAGATTGCCAAAGATCCCGTGGACAAGTCAAAAAGCCATTGGAAGAATGTTTTGTGGGTGGATGAGACCAAAATAGAACTTTTTGGTTTAAAAGAAAAGCGTTATGGTTGGAGAAAGGAAAACACTGCATTTCAGCATAAGAACCTTATCCCATCTGTGAAACATGGTGGTGGTAGTATCATGGTTTGGGGCTTTTTTGCTGCATCTTTGCCAGGACGGCTTGCCATCATTGTTGGAACAATGAATTCTGAATTATATCAGAGAATTTATCAAAGGAAAATATCAGGACATCTGTTCATGAACTGAATCTCAAGAGAAGGTGGGTCATGCAGCAAGACAACAACCCTAAGCACACAAGTCGTTCTACCAAAGAATAGTTAAAAAAGAATAAAGTTAATGTTTTGGAATGGCCAAGTCAAAGTCCTGACCTCAATCTAATCGAAATGTTGTGGAAGGACCTGAAGCGAGCAGTTAATGTCAGGAAACCCACCAACATCCCAGAGTTAAGCTTGTTCTGTATGGAGGAATGGTGCTAAAATTCCTCCAAGATCAACAGTTACAGAAATGTTTAGTTGCAGTTATTGCTTCACAGGGGGGTCTGAAAGCAAAGGTAAAAGTATGCTACTGAAAGCATACTTTGCCACTCACTAATATGTAATATTGGATCATTTTCCTCAATAAATAAATGATAATATGATAATAAAAATAAATGAGTATAATATTTTTGTCTCATTTGTTTAACTGGGTTCTCTTTATCTACTTTTGGAATTGTGTGAAAATCTGATGATGTTTTAGGTTATATTTATGCAGAAATATAGAAAATTTTAAAGGGTTCACAAACTTTCAAGCACCACTGTAATTTAGTGAGTAATGGATTGAAAGTGAAAAGTAAAAGCAAAACACTTACTCTATTGGTGAACTCAGTTCGCTAACACAGCTGCTAAACTAACTGCAGCCTGTGTTCTGGAGCATTCAGTTCCTGTGTTGCTTTCAGTTTGTTCTTATAAACTAATCCTTTAGGACCCACGGAGACGAATTTGCATTAAGAATACAATACTGTAGATGTAAAACAATCTGTTGTTTTTATTTGGTCTGTTTGGGCCCTCATTTGTTCTGCATGCAGCTTGGTGTTTCCTCAGTTTCTTCTCAGTTGAAACAGGGTTTTCCTAAGAAAGGAACTGTGTTGCGCCACAGTAGATATTGTGCTTAGTCACATAACAATGTCCTCTGGGGCTCTCTCTTTGCAGGTCTTTGAACAAATCAGCTGTCATATGCACAGGGAATTACACAGACTGTGGATTATTCTCCATGTAGAAGGAGTATTAAGCAAACACACTGCATCTTGTATTAGCATGTTCTTCATTATAGGTCACAGCTTGTTTCCTGAGTAAACATTTCACAGTCTTGGCTTGCGTGCTAAAATATGCTTTTGTGTTTTGCTTAATGACATCTGGAAAGATTTCTTCACAGATTTGGCAGTTGGTTTTCTTTGGATGTAAATTTTAACAAAGCAAATCATGGCCTTTGGAATACATCCTCTTTGGGCTGCTCCCATTAGTGAACTGCCATGTATTAGATTTGGCACAGCTTTTATGCTTCCTGGTGTAACCCTCGCCATTTATTGAGGCTTGGGACTGGCAGTAGGAGTACACCATCAATGGTTAAGGTTATTTTGTAAACACACCACTTGACCTTCACATTGCAAACCCCAATAGGGATTGAACACAGGTCTTCTGACACTGCCGTTTCTAGTAGCTCGCTCTACCCACTGAGCCAGCGAGGCTGCTACACAATTGGCCTTAGAATGCTGGTCATAAAAGCAACAATTTGCAGTTCAGAGGGCAATTGCATTCTTTTCTAGGCTTTTGGATTAGACGCGTGAGTTGACTGTAGCAACTTGGCAAGGTAGCAGTTTGTTTAGACCACTGGCATTTAAATGTTTAACTCCAATTTAATGGTCTATTACAGCAACACAGCTCCTTAATAGAAGTTCAACCGTGTGTTACGACCTGATATAAATCTCTCTGATCTACCATGCCTTCAATGTTAAATCTACACTCTCAAATTCTGTTTACACAACAGCTGTTTGTGTTACTGAGAAATGAAACAGTTAACTAATAATAATTAGGATGACTTATCTGACTTAAGTGACTTGTGTTGAGCATAATTTGGGACCCATATTTCTTGTAATTCTGGCTTACATTTAGCTCTTATATTAAACTTACCAACTACGCCCTTAAAACAAATATTAAAGCACTTAGATTTAGCGTGAATAATACTAATGTTATGCAAAAAAGAGAAGCCTTTCTAACATGGTGGGCTGTCTGAAATTGGTGTTTGCAGAGTCGGGTCATATTTGGATAAGTCTGTTTATCTTGGTGCTGTGGTGACCAGCTGGGAATTAATCCTTCTGATTGCCCTCACAAGGTTTCCTACAGACCTGGAGCACAGGCTCTGCTGTTCGTTTCCCTTCTTAACTCGTGCATCCCAGGAGAGTGTACCATCTTCCTCACTAACAGGCAAACAGCATCATTATATACACCTAGTTCAATCCGGACTCTCTACAGCCTGCCATCCTCTAGTACTTGGCAATTGTTGTAAACTCGGCCATCCTGTATGTGTAGGAAGGTGCATAAAATAAGAGGTGTCTTTTTCCACCTAGATAAAATAATCAGTGTCATTTAGGAAAACATCTTTAAATTCCTTAACCATGCCGTGGTCGGTGATTCCCAGTGGTGGTTTAATTTCATTTATGTTCTCATCTTTTCTTAAGAGCATCTTAAAGTGAACCCACCCTATGGTGTTTGTCTTTCCTAGCAATCTAATCCAATCATAATATTTGCTTGGGAATACAGCACATTTGGATATTTGAGTGACAGTTTGAGATCTTAATTAATTTCCTGAAGACTCTCATAAACTCTTAGGTCTCTCATGCTTTCAGACTTTCGGAGTAGAAAAACAAAACAAATCCTAAATTGCTTCTGGGAATTCTGTTGTGAGTAGCCTAATTAAGACATCTCATAAGATTTGGGTTTTATTATTTTTTTTTTCTTCAACAGTTTGCACACTCACAACCCTGTTGCCACAATAGCGTCTGTTACATCTTCAAATATTATTTAATATTTCATTCGCTTATTTAATATTTCATTAACATTTATATAAATCTCTTCAACATAGGGTACTGAAACTCTTCAGTAACAGTTCATCCGAGTTCCACTGAACCCACTACTCTGCCTCTTTTGGCTAATATATAATGCTCTTTATACACGAAACATTCTCTGCTATTGTTAGCCTCAAGTTCCCACTGAGGCCTTGCCAGATTGGAGCTCAGAGCTCTGCTTGACAACATGGTGTAAAATCCTATTTGCATTGTGTAGTCTGTAGGATCTTCAAGCCTGTGTGCTACAGACTCACCAGTCAGCCCTTTGCCAATCCCTTCATCTTCATCACTTCTGACTCTTGGACCTTCTCTAGAATTCACACACACACATTTCTCACTTTTTTACTTCATGAGTTTGCAGACACTCTAAGAGACTCTCCACCCATCATCCTTCATCAACACATCAAGTGAACATACAAATAGTAAAGGAGCTAGACATGGCGTGTTGATGACTGCACTCTGTTTGACTGAAAGAGTGCTCAAACCTGGATTAGAGGGATTTAAGTGCCTATTTAGGCAGGCTATAATGATACACATACACAAGCAGAGCAGCTCCCTTATATCAGGCCAATACACACATTCACATACCTGACGGTCCACATTTACAATAATGGGAATACCCCTTTAACCTTTGATTCATAGTAACTAACCAATATGAGGCAAACTATGGGAACATAATTAAAATGTATACATAATCCTACTTCTTATGGACCCTTTAAGCAAAATGATACCATGTTATGTTGTTCATTTAAACTCTCTGGCCTTGGAAAATCAAAAGACTACTCCAATGGGAATTTAAGGGAGTGATGCAGGTGTAAATGCAAGAAACACTTCTTATACTTCTTTTTTTCCCATCATTCAGAGTTTTGAAGTATCATCATATTCCCAAACAATTTCATCTAGGTCCTTTGCAATAATTTATTCACAGTCCCAACATTTGAATCAAAATAATTCACTGGCTAATTACTAAAAGCGAACTTAAACATTCCAGTCATGGAAACTTAGGATTCAAACTGACACAAACAGCAAGTCAGAGCTATATTTCTCCTTTTCCGTCACACCACTGACAGATACATGTACGACAATGTCCTGATAGTCATCTAATATCTCCATTTCAGCCTGTGCTGAGAACCTATCACAGCCCCCAATCTGGACTGCCAGCGAAAACAAATCATCACAGCAATCTGGCTCGCCAATCCCCCGCTGTGGGTGGGGATTGGGATATAATGGATTTGAGTAATGAAAGACGACAGAAATTCAGGCAAGCGATCCCCACAAGGCCTCATAGAGCAGGTGCAGGAGGACAATGGCCCTAAACCCCCTGGCCAGGAGCTAAGCACAGGCCAAGCTGTCCTAATGAAGGGTCCAGGCCGTAATTAAGTTGCTGAGTTAGCCACTCACTGTCAAGGCAGGTGTTAAAAGCAGACAGCGAGTGCTGTGTGTACACTACACTGTGGAACAGCCTCTCAGCTGCAGATGCAGCAGGAGAGGAAGTCATTTTTCATCCATCTCATTACTCCACATTTACAGCCTGCTGCTTCATGTTTTACTACATACAGTAAACCTAAGCATAAGTGCACGCCAGTCTTTCTATTAGGCTTTATGGAAATAGGATCACTCCAACAGGGCAGCAGTTTATTTACTGCCTCCCCTTAAGACTCTTACTTAAAAGTTGTAACATGGTCTACAGGTAACGCAAGGAGAACAGTGACTGAAATGATGCAGAAAAATGTTGTGATTGGATCAAATACAGAGAACCTAACTGCAGTGAAAATGTAGTTTATGAGCATTTTCTACCCCAATATGTCTTAATTCACAGCAGGTACCAGTTTGGGAGGGTTAGCAGAGACTGAGCACCATGTAACAGTAAGGGGCAGATTTAATACAGCTAGATCAGTCATGGACTGTCCCCTTCCATACACACAACCTCAAAGATGCCTGATGTTTTCTAGTGTTGCTCTGAACAGCACTGGAAGCAGGAATAACATTCCTTCCCACTCAGAGAGCTGATCCAATTATGCACTCTTGTATTCTAGCCTTTTATGGCTATAAGAAAGTGTAAACTTGTCAAAGATACATTATTCTGGTGTGCACTTCAGAAGCCCATGTCAAGAGGTTTTAACAAATTGTCTAAAATTAAAAATATTCAGATAATCAGGCATGAGGCCCAACAAACAGATCTCACCGTGATGCAATAAATTCTTAATGCTGCTGTAAGCATAGTCATAGAGTGGAAAGCTATGGTAACAAAAAATGTCACTAATTGAATTCCCAAGTTCCAGATTTTGCTTGTATATCTACAATTTTTGATTCATTGGGGCTATTTCAAAAGGCTATTTAATAGTAAGCAAAGCCTGAATGTATGATAAAATCCTAAAAACGTTTTAATCAAGTGCATCAGTTCAAAATGGTGCAACTGATGAACTTCATAAAACAATAGTGAAGTTACCAGTCGTCCACAGGTATAGGACAGGACATCAGGAGAATCTGCAGAAACAACATTTAGGAATTGAGATGTTACCCAGAAGTGAACGTGACAAATGACGATTTTTTTTTATTTCATTATTCACACGGAAATAATGCAAACCACAACTGTGTAAATTCCTTGAGGTTTATATTTCCACAGAGCCTAGTTACAGCTTGTACAATAATGTAAATTTAACCAGCTGCAGACTTATTTAAATAAACTGTTGTCATGATCCATATTGAGTTAAATATATAATTTTATAGGACGGCTCAGGACAGAGTAACACTTTCAATATGAACAGTTCAGTCTTTTCATCTGCACTTGACTTTACAGGGGCTATAAACTTATTAATTTGACAATAGGGTCCTGAATCATTTATTATTACCTATCAAAGTACAATGCTGATCAGTTAGACTGAGAGATTATTTGGTTGCATTTGTGTCGAGCAGTCATCAGCTAGTTGTTGCCACAGTACATATACAAATGTATATATAAAAGGCATGAGATGGCTAGTAACGATACAATTTCCAATTTTATTGTATTTTGTTGGAAACTTCTTAACTTATCTATTAATCCCTTTTACTCGACATTATCTCATGCCATCATCTGTTTTTTGTTGCATCCCTGGATGAACACTGAGTACCAATGACTCTGATGTTTATTTCTACCGGTTTCTGAGACTGATCTGGCTCAAAAGTGGAATTTTTTTGTGAGTCATCATGGAACGGTTAAAGAGGAAAACCCACATCTGCAGTACTCACATCTTTTCAAATATTACTTTCACACTTTCACACAACTCTGCGCCAGGAGCTCAGAGCTGACAGCCCACATCAGAGCTATCACAGGTCTCCTGCACTTTTTTTTACCCACCGAGAAGTGAAAGCCTAAGACAAGAATTTTTGTGCTTCAAATTTCAAGTCTCTCAGAACAACCATACATTTCTAATGTACACTGGTTCATTGGTTAGTGCTGGCACCTCACAGCTCCAGAGTCCTGGGTGCTATCTGTGTGGAGTGTGCATGTTCTCGCTGTTCCTGTGAGGGTTTACTCCCACATTCCAAAGACGTACATATGCCCTGTAATGGACAGGCAACCTGTCCATTGTTAGTTCCCACCTTGAGCAGTGTGCTGCTGGACAGGACCCGGCCCCCACAAGACTGAATTGGATTAAGTGGGTATAGAAAATGAATGAATGAATAAATAAATGTTATGCATCTGTATAGACAACACATCTAAATAGTCCTGAGCAAGCAAGGCAATTTTCTAGCTTTGTAATTCCAATTAACATAAGGTTGTGGGAAAGAGATGTGGATTAGTATAGGCTGTACAGGCTGAGTAAGCAATACTTGGGACTAATTAGAGATGGCACTTGTGAAGCAATCTATTTACCTGTACTTAATCTGTGTGTCTTTCCTGCTTCCCTGCATGTGTCCAAAAAAAAACCGAGTTAGCTGCCTGGTCAATTTTCTTTTTTTCAATTCTAAGAATTACCTTCTCCATCTACAGGCACAGCTGAAATGATTAATAAATAAACTTTGCCATGCTATTCAGTCTTGGATTTACTATCTTCTCTGAAGTGAACAATCATTCAGATTTTACCTTACCATAGGTTACATTGATTATCGGCCTGAAGACCATTCTAACACCTGACCTGATTAATCAGGACCTTCCATAACATCTGCATATTAGAACCAAGTAGGATAGACTTTAAAGGACATTCCTACTGTAAAATCTTCTTAAGGAATAACATTATGGTTTGTCTATGTTTTTAATCAACTTATCCATGTGTATTCTAACTAAACTTTCCATTTTTTGCAACTACACCTACTGTTCAAATTTACAACATAGTTATAGTCAGATCCTCTGCTAGTGAATCTGTCTCCATACTAGTGGCTGCTTTTCAATGAAGTATGCATAACAGAAATATCAGATGCAATAGATTGCCTCTGTTATAATCATATTCTTTATCTGCGTAATCCAAATAGGGGTGGTGGGGAGCCAGGACCTAAATAGTAGCACAAGGTGCAAGGCAGGAACTATTCCAGGCAACCCTAGATAATCCATTGCAGGGCACACACGCTTGCTTGCTCACTCACTCACTCTGGGACCCTTCAGAGACACAAGTTGGACTAATGCATGTCTTTGGAATGTGGGAGGAAGCTGGGGTACCCACAGGACACTAACACAGACACAGGGAGAACATGCAAACTTCTACCTCTTTTATGCAAAGGCTAATTATCTCATTCGCTCAGCAATTTGCTCAGTTATCCAGTGAACTTACCTCAAAGAAATGGGGATAGAAAGAAATCGTATTCACAATTAATGTCAATTTACATTCATAACATTAATGACTACAAACATGTATTAGCTTTTCTGTTAGCACCTTGCGTTTTCTCTTCAGGCTTTAACTATATAAGCCTCAAGCATGGATCTCACAGAATAAAGCCTGAACAAAAAATATGACCCAATGATTGAAGGTCATTGTCAGAGGTGAAACTGTTTTCTCCCAATAACTTGCTTTCAGTAGTCACTATGCTTTAAGGGGTTACCAGAATCGGGTGATTATTTTATCTTTCAATTTCCAGCTTGAGTAACTTAAACCCCCAAGCAGCATCGCGACTGCTCTGAATTTGATAGTAGAAAGCAATAATAACATAGGCTGTCAATTTCATTGCAATTTTCACGAAGAACTATCATTTCCGCTCTATTTGTAGAGGACAGACTTTATCTGCCAATTTCAATACATTAATATACTGAGTTATCTAATAAAATGTACTCACATACTGGTGTCAAAATAGTACAATACAATAAGTTAAAAAGAAATATGCATATAACATGATCCCTTAGTCTATGTGACATAACTTCTTACCATTTTTTCAGTATTTAAGAGCATCAACATGCATTCACATTTCTAAGTAATTATCTAACTTTCACTGGTTGGGGTGTCTTTGGTTAACACAATGTAGGAATGCACAGGTCAGCCATAAGGAAGGCTGATCACGTCCTTTGTTGATTTTTCAAAGTTAGTCTTTCTGGTTGTGTTTACACATGAACAAGCATAATGCAGGCCGAATAAGGACAAATCCTCTCACAATCTTTCCACAGAGGGGTGGGGTTCCTGCATGAAAAGATGCACCAGTTAAAATGTCTGGTAAAAAAGCTCAACAATCCATCTGCCTATGGACCATTGGTCACTCAGGATCTTCTCAAAGGCCGGTCAATATGTGGGTGGCCTAAACAAGACTGATGATTGTTTTCATCCTTTCTAAAGTAGTGGGGGGAAAAACTGAGAAAAGGGGGTTTTTCAGGCCAGGAGTCGAATTGGAAAAACTGCAAAGCTGCAATATCAAAACCTCTTAAACCTCCTAAAGCATGATTTAACATTAAAATGTTTCCCAAAGCATCAAACAAAGCAATTCCCCTTTTCATTTCCTTTTTCTATGTTAATGTATATAAGGAAAACTTGAAACCATTAAATTTGTGGAGGTTGTGGAGCTTTCTGACTGTGATTACAATCCAGATCTTGTTTGTACCCTGGTCTCTCCCCGATTTAATTCCTACATTGCACCTAATGTATGCACAACTGCTTTATCTCCCTGTAATGAAGGTCACCCGTGGAAGCACTGATGAACTGCTGATAACAGGCTGGTTATAATAAATAACTCGATGCAATCTGGGATGTAATGACACCTTTCCTAGGTGATCATTAGGATAAAAATAAGCTTTCTAATAATATTTTCAGGAGGGCTCCACAGCACCCACCTTCAGGCACTTCTTCAGCTCTCTATCCATACGCATCAGCAGGGTAGTAATTTCCCTTGTGCCCACCACGTAGATGGTCTTGCATCTCATCAGAGGGACATGGCCAAGCTTGGGCAATAAAGATGGAGAGATAATGGCCATTCACTGGCTTCCTGTGATTGGTTAGAAAAGCACAAGGCATTAAATATGCACCATTGCTGTCTCTTCCAATTGTTTGGGCTTCCGCTTACAGTGACATCAATTGAACAGCATCACTGAATCATTGCTCATTCCCCAAAGGCTGTATTCTTCACACAGACAAGTCCCTTTCAGTCCCTGGGTCATGGGAACAATTATTTATTTATTTATTTTTAACATCACATAAGCATCAATGGCTACAATCATGACAAGTACTTCTCAAACATACTCACACCAGGGCAATTTAGAGACAACAATTGAAGTAATGCCTGTTTTTGGAATGTGGAAGGAAACCAGAGTACCCAGAATAGCCAAAGAAAACCCACAGAGACATGGAGAACACATAAACAATCAGAGCATTGGTTCAGGGTTGAACCGGGGATCTCTGGAACTGTGAGGCAACAGTGCTAACCCAGTGGGAACATGATTAAATTCAAATGTAGTGAGCCTATGACAGACAGACTGGCCTGGCTTGATATCCTTATGCAGGATTTTTGCTCACAATCACTTTTTGAGAGAAGGAAACTGTCTTTCTTTCCACACACAGACACATACAGTGGTGGGAAAAAGTGTTTGGTCCCTTCCTGATTTCCTATTTGTTTTGCATGTTTGTCACTTGTAAGTGTTTCGGAACATCAAACCAATTTAAAAATGAGTCAAAGACAACACAAGTAAACACAAAATGCAGTTTTTAAATGAAGGTGTTTATTATTAAGGGAGGAAAAAATCCAAACCAACATGATCATGTGTGAAAAAGTGATTGCCCCCTAAACCTAATAACTGGTTGGGCCACCCTTAGCAGTAACAACTGCAACCACACTACCACCACCATATTTTACTGGTGGTATAATGTTCTTTTTCTGAAATGCCGTGTTACTTTTATACCAGATGTAATGGGACTGTAATGGGACACACACCTTCCAAAGAGTTCAACTTTTGTCTTGTCAGTCCACAAAATGTTTTCCCAAAAGTCTTGGAGGTCATCATGGTGTGTTCTGGAAAAACTGAGATGAGCTTTAATGTTCTTTTTTCTCAGCAGTGGTTTTCGTCTTGGAACTCTGCCATGCAGGCCGTATTTGCCCAGTCTCTTTCTTATGTTCTTAATCTGTCTGACTGTGGATTGGTGGAGTCCAAACTCTTTAGAGATGGTTTTGTAACCATTTCCAGCCTGATGAACATCAACAACTCTTTTTCTGTGGTCCTCAGAAATCTCCTTTGTTCGTGCCATGATACACTTCCACAAGCATGTTGTGAAGAGCAGACTTTGATAGATCCCTGTTCTTTAAATAAAACAGGGTGCCCACTCACACCTGATTGTCATCCCATTGATTGAAAACACCTGACTCTAATTTCACCTTCATATTAACTGCTAATCCTAGAGGTTCACATACTTTTGCCACTCACTAATATGTAATAATGGCTCATTTTCCTCAATAAATAAATGACCAAGTATAATATTTTTGTCTCATTTGTTTAATTGGGTTCTCTTTATCTACTTTTAGGACTTGTGTGATAATGTTTTAAGTCCTATTTATGCAGAAATATAGAAAATTCTAAAGGGTTCACAAACTTTCAAGCACTACTGTATTGTACTGTAGATGTAAAAATAAATGAAAACACAATGAAAATAGTACAGATCTTTAATCGGCAATGGATATTGTGAATCTGAAACACTGAATCACTGAGTACCGAATCAAGAATCGTGATTCATGAATCGTGAATCTAGTTTTGGCAGAAACGCGTGGCATGGCTCAGCTCATACAAGTTTAAGCAAGTGCACCAAGTACCGAGAAAATAACGAGAACCGGTGGTAAAGAACCGAGGTACCTTTGTACAGGCAATTTGGTATTTTCATTTGAACAGAATCATGGGCATGCAGCTGGGAAAGCCAAGGGACTGTGGTGGTGCAGTGGTTAAGGTATTAACCATATCTATATACTCTAGGTCAGAAGACTAGATCTAGGGCTCACGCCTCACCAGGGCCAAAATTCCACTGTTGGGTTCTTCAGCAAGGCCCTTAAACCTTTGTTGCTTGAATTGTAACTTGTAAGATTACATCAGATGTAAGCCGCTGTGGTTAAGAGCATCTGCAAATTGACTCAATGTACAGCCAGAATTATTAGTGATCCTCAACGTAACCTCACGTATTTCATTGCAAAGACGTCCATATGCCATTTTCAAACAGGAGGGAAGCCAGTATGTCTCAGGCTGATGAAAGTGCCAGTAAAATGATAATCCCATCTACAGTCTATAAAGACACTGCAATCATATCACAAAAGACAGCTGAGAGAATACAAAAACCAAATGGCTATAACAGAGTGGAAGTTCACTGTACTCCATGTGAAAAATAGACAATTTCCTCTGCACATTCGGAAAATACAACACCTTTCATAATCTTCAAGCAGCTTTGTAAACACTCAGTACATCGACCTGAGCAAACCTTACCTTGTACAGAGATAGTTCTCCACCCATTGTCATTAGAAACTCCATGAGCAGGAAAATGCATTCTCTAGCCTAGTGGTTCCCAATGTGTTTATCTTTGAGCCCTCATCTGAGTATCTAAGAAAAGCTGCAAATCCCTCCCATCTTGCACACACAATCCAAAAGAATAAAATGATTAATTGCAAATATTTATTGTCAAAAATGAACATACATTATAGCTTTTTCCTTTTCTGTTGGGTTCCTTTTACAACAAAACTTACTGTTTTTGAGTTTGAGTCATATTTTTTATGTAATTTTATATACAGATTTTTTTTCCAGTATTTAAATTTTATTTAACATGTGCAAATTATATTTTGACAAACTCAGAGTAGAAAAAGACTTGTGTGCCCCCTGTGATGTTTGGTGGACCCCAGGTTGGGAACCATGGCTATAGCCTGATGATGCAATCATCAATGTTTGGTGATACCTGGAGAATGATATCAACTTTAAATCTTGGTGGAGGAGGAAGAACTGTGTGGGGCTGATAGTTTCAGAGTAACAAGGCCTAAGCTCTCCAGCATACAATAACACTGGTAAAAACTGTATGTTTCCCAGGTTGTGGCAACATGCTAAATGCTCTTTCTTCTTTCAGCATGGCAATGCCACCATTTATAATGCAAGATCCATATAAAAATGGTTTGCTGAATTTACAGTTGAGGAGCGTTACTGTTCTGCATAGAGCTCTGACCTGAACCTTTCCATCAAACAATCTGTTAGTGTTTTCTCCATCTACAAAGCCCATACAGAAACAATGATATTCTGGGACATTTATTTATATCGTATTCTTCACGGTCACTTACAATGCACTGATTTATTTGAAATTAGAAAACAATTGTGATTGAGTGTCCGAGGTTATAAGGGGGGGCTCTTTAGCCATTGATCAGACCAGGGCAGACTTGACCTTCTGAAATAATTGCCTAGGATACATAATGGTTGCATCAATATCACTGAGCTAGAAACATGCAGTATTGATTTTTATTTTATAACCATTGCATTGTATTTATTTGAGATACCATGTGAGACTTAATGGATCAGTTTGTTAAAATCAGTTCTGCGCTCTTGGTACAAATATATTACATATATACATGCGAATGAAAAAGACCCCAAACTAGAATAAGTACTAGACATTTAAAGATTACATTTGTGGAGTGTGACACCAATGATAATATGGCAATATCAAAGATGCTAAAACATATGCAAATTCTAAAGAGACTAATGACTAGGCCTTAAATTGCAATCAAAACAGAGAGAGCATTGCACTTAAAACACATGTTGAAGTTACTATATGTATTTACTGTTCATGAAATAACACATCCATATTTAGTTCATACTTACAGTGGTATGAAAAAAAGTTTGGGCACCCCTGATAATTTTCATGATTTTTCTTTATAAATCATTATAAATCAATCGGGTTGCTCCAGCTCAGCAATTTCAGGTAAATATATCATATAGCAGATGAACACCGTGATATTTGAGAAGTGAAATTAAGTTTATAGGTTTTACAGAAAGTGTGCAGTAATTATTCAAACAAAATTAGGCAGGTGCATAAATTTGGGCACCCTTGTCATTTGAATACCTTTAGCACTAATTATTGGAACACAAAATATGTTTTGTAAGCTCACTGACCCTTGATCTACATACACAAGTGAGTCCAACTATGATAAAGGGTTAAGGTGGCCAATTGGAAGTTTTTCTCCTCTTTGCATCTTCTCTGAAGAGTGGCAATATGGGAGCCTCAAAACAACTCTCAAATGGCCTGAAAACAAAGGTTGTTCAACATCATGGTTCAGGGAAAGGGAAAAGCTCTCTCAGAGATTTCAGCTGTCAGTTTCCACTGTGAGGAACATAGTGAGGCAATGGAAGACCACAGGCACAGTTCTAGTTAGGAACTCCCGAAGTGGCAGACCAAGAAAAATCTCAGATAGGCAGATGCAAAGGATGGTGAGAACAGTCATAGTCAAGCCACAGACCAGGTCCAAACACCTACAACCTCATCTTGCTGCAGATGGTGTCACTGTGCATCGTTCAACTATTCAGAGCAGTTTGCACAAGGAGAGGCTGTATGGGAGAGTAATGCAGAAGAAGCCTTTTCTGCAGACACGCCACAAACAGAGTCACTTGAGGTGTGCTACAGCACATTTGGACAATCCAGCTTCATTTTGGAATAAAGTGCAGTGTACTGATGAAACTAAAATGGAGTTATTTGGACATAACAATAAGCGATATGCATGGTGGAAAAAGAACACAGCATTCCCAAGACAAACACTTGCTACCCACAGTAAAATTTGGTGGTGGTTCCATCATGCTGTGGGGCTGTGTGGCCAGTGCAGGTACAGGCAATCTTGAGGGTCGCATGGATTCCAGTTAATATCAGCAGACTCTTGAGAACAATGTTCAAGAATCAGTGACAAAGTTGAACTTGCACCGAGGCCAACGACCCCAAACCCTGCTCAAAATCTACCAAGGCATTCATGCAGAGGAACCAGTACAACGTTCTGGAATGGCCATCTCAGTCCCCAGACATGAATATTACTGAAAATCTGTGTTGTGATTTAAAGTGGGCTGTCCATGCTCGGAAACCATCAAACCTGACTGAACTGGAGATGTTTTCTATAGAAGAATGGTCCAAAGCACCTTCAACCAGAACCCAGACTGAAAGCTGTAGGAAGCGTTTAGAGGCTGTTATTTCTACAAAAGGTGGATCTACTAGATATTGATGGAATTTTTCTGTTGGGGTGCCCAAATTTATGCACCTGCCTAATTTTGTTTGAATAATTACTGCACACTTTCTGTAAATCCTATAAACTTCATTTCACTTCTCAAATATCACTGTGTTCATCTGCTATATGATATATTTAACTCAAGTTGCTGATCTGAACAACCAATGATTTTAAACTAAAATCATGAAAATTATCGGGGTGGCCCCCAAACTTTTTCATACGACTGTAACACACATGCTAGTGAAAACATTTTTACTTTAATCACTGCTAAAATTTGTTGGTCACAGCCTGGAAGCCACAGTCTCATTTGATATCCCTTCTTTTACTGCCACATATTCACTTGACCAGGGCTTCTCCCACAAGGTGATTTAAGTCTTTTTCCAGCCCCCTAGACCTCTCATTGAACAAAAATGTCTGACTTATTTTATATCTTATCACTGTGCATAGCCAGACCATCTGGAAGGAACAATGGTACACAAGCCATTTCCTAAACGTCTTGTTTTTGCAAATCACTTGGGGCCATTTTCCTGACCATAGGTTTCCATATTCCATATTAAGTATTTTATTATTAATTTAGTAATCTAGATGCAAGCCATGCTAGTGTTTTATTAGACACTACAACTGCTCAGTGGTGGGTGAAATACACGAACCAAGTACTTAAGTTAAAGTAGATATATGCAAGGTAAAATATTACTCCAGTAAAAGTAGAAGTCCTTCCTTCAGATCTCCACTTGACTAAACGTACAACAGGATTTGCCTTCAAACGTACTTAAGTATTGAAAGTAAAAGTGCCTTCATTTATTATGACCCTAATGTCCTATTATCATGTTTGTAACAGGAATTTTGCTTAATCAACTCATTTTAGGTGAAGAGACCCTATTGTCACTATTGATCCACCAACATTTTAACAGAATGTCATTAATTAGCCCTACATTTCAAAACAAGTTTAAAACAAAGTGTGTGCTATACCCATACTGATGTGCTCGCTTCTTTTGCTTTTATATGTTACGTTATTATGCACACATAAGCCAAATGAAATGACAGATTTCACATAATGTGGTGGAGTAAAAAGTAAGATATTTGACTTTGAAATGGAGTAAAGTTAAAGTAAAAAGACACCCAAAATGGAAAAAAATAAGATATACGAAAAAAATACTTAAGTATAGTTCCAAATTACATTTACTTCATTACTGTCCACCACTGCAAATGCCATGGTGGCCTTTCTTAACTGGATCTACTAGAGTTACAGCAGTACCCAGAGTCAATATTTGGTGTTTTCGTTGACCTCTTCAGTCCAAAGTAATAAAACAATTTCAGAAAAGTGTAAACATTCTCATAGAAGAAATGTGAGTAATTGGTTTAGAAGATGGGTTAGAAGATGAGGTCAGAAGACATTTTACTGCATGTACTATGACAGGAAGTGGATGGTTAGAGGGCATAAGGCCATATCATGCGCCACATGCATATATAAACACACAAATTAGGACCAGGCTCAGGAATTAAGGAGATGGCCTAACATGACTACTGGTAAAACCTGGAGTTAGGGTAAATAATCAAAGCCAGTGGTTTCAGACCTAACATTTCTCTTTGACTCCATAACATCAAACACAGATGGGCACAAAGTGGAATAAAAAACAGGCGTGTATAAATACCCAAATTACCTTGTAATTTTCTAAGATAAAACTGTTCTTTTTTAGTTAGACTGAATTTGACTGGTATGTATGTAACAGTTAAAAGTATGGTTTCTTTCTGAAAATTGTATTTTTTTTAAGAATCAGTTCTTTTATTTGTAATTTACTATTCACATATTTTCTTCAGCCTTAATCAATGCTAACTGTTTATTAGAGAAACTTTTTGCACTAACACAGCTGTAAGGCATTATTCTGGTCAATACAGCAAATGTCTTTCCTTGGATATGTTTGGAGCTGCCAACAGCTGTCAACAAATAGGTCAGTCTCTTGTTGTTTAGCAGAATGCCATTTGATGCACCAGATGTCGATAAAATTGAGATTTTCAACACAATGTTGTCCACTAATTTCCCCTGAATATCTTTCAAAAACGGACAACTAGAAGGAACGGCTATAGTTTGTTGTAATACTTTGATAAATGTAGAATGTAATGAATAGTGCTGCTGTTGAAATGGTTAACCTATAGTACATATCTCCTACATGGTACAGTTAAGTCAATTGCTTTCCCATGCAAACAACTTACAAACGTATTTGACCAAGTGAAGGTTATGAGACAGGCTTAAGCATCCAACAAATGGCAGCCTGGTTCAGCCAGGAACTGAACTTAGAACCGAATGATCACTAGTGCAAAGTTCACTGCTGAGCCACCGCATTCCTCAATTTGTCCATCAAATGTAGCTAAACCAATTTAGTGAACCAAAAGACTTTTCTGCCATGTAAGCTGTAAGAAAATCCAATTTCAGAGAAAGATCTGTTACACCAATCATTCTGAAGTTCAGACGCATATTTTTAGTGCATGACTTTAGAAGGGGTTGCAGTCCTGTTCAAACACCTTGCTGAGACGGTTATGTACTAGGGACAACATAGCAGTGTTTTTCACTGGATGCTGATTTTTTCCAGATTTATCCATAAATTAGTCGAAAATCAATTTGACAGAGTGAATGCCAAGATACACAACGGAGAATGTGTGCAAAGTGTGGCACAGCATATTTTAACTACCAGCCCCACAGCACTGACAAACTCAACACACTCAAAGGAGAGAGCTCTGCTGTGCGATGTAATTATGCAGAGGCAAAGTAGCTGGTCTAAGTGGGGAGAGGCACGCTGCCGTCCTTACCTCGGAATGATAATGTTGACAGTTGGATCCTGTGGGAGCCCTGCTGAAGTCAAATCTAATTCACAGCTGTAAGAAGCAAGTCTGTACTGTTAAGCTCTTTTTACCAGGTTTACCCTAAGGGAATCTGTTATTAAAAGTTGATGAAATATTATGAAAAGTTATGGCCATATGTACAGACTTGTGAATGACAAGTGGGCAATAAGCTAGTATGAAGCAGATTTGCAGTACTTGAAAGCTGTGTTTAAAAAAACACTAGCATTTGACTGTGGCTGGAGATACACTGTTGTTGCTGTTGTTTAATGGCTAGATTGAAAGCATAATTGAAATCGATATGAAGTGAGTGCTTTGGACAGATCTACATAATGAGTAAATTATACATTTAGTTGAGTAAGAAGTTTAGGTAGTAAAGATGAATGATTCTAAATGTTTTTCGTCATAACTTCTCCAATCATTTGACGCCAAAAGATTTCTCCACCTTCATTTCTTCGCATGGCCAGATAAAGAGGGGTGCAGGGTTGGGCCATGCTCACCCTCCCATATTTCTGCTACGCCCCTCAACCCACCTCCATCAACCAAAAATGTTACATATTCAAAGTTTATGAAAAGTTAAGTAGCTTTTTCAGTCGTCTGCATCCTTCAAATTGTTTCCCCACTAATTTCTGATGGCCAATTAACGCTATCCAAATTCACTGACAAATCTGAGACCAACCTTGAATCTCTTACAAATCTGACTTGTTATTGGACTTGCTGGATAATGAACTCTTGTGGAGGGCTTTTGAACAATTTTTCAATTTAGACCATTACCGTATTTTTCGGATTATAAGGCGCACTTAAAATCCTTTAACTTTCTCAAAAATCGACAGTGCGCCTTAAAATGCGGTGCGCCTAATGTATGAATTAATTCTGGTTGTGCTTTCTGACCTAGAACCGATTGTAGATGGTACACGGCGCTCATAATCTGTCAAAATGTTTTAGCACGACCTTGGTAAGTTACGAAGCTTACGGCCACCGTAGTGCGCAGCATCAGGAGTAATACGGTATGTGCTTCAGCATTAGGGTACGTGCATTCATTCATTTATTTTCGAAGCGGATTTCAAACTCAGCGCTATCAGTCACGCAGTACAACATGGACATAGAGCAGCTGCGAGAGAATTCAACAATAATGAATCAATGGTACGGAAGTGGAGGAAGCAAGAAGACGCCCTGCGCCAGGTAAAGACCAAACTGAGCTTCTGACGGAACTTAAGAGTTTTGTTTCATTTAATGCGCCTTATAACCCGGTGCGCTTTATGTATGAAAATAGACCCGTTAGCAGCCGATCGTTGATATCGCACCTTATAATCCAGTGCGCTTTATAGCCCGGAAAATACGGTAGTCTTTTAGTTTGGTTAGCCACCGGTTGTTCTTCTTCACCCACTGAACTAGACCCCCATGTGTTCCATCACATGATACCACCCAGAAATTTTCCTGCATCTGGGCCTGTCCTATAGTCAAGATATCACTTATCAAGATATAACTTTCTGAAATAAAAATCCTCAGAAAATAAGCCGTACTTACTTGCCCAAAAGCAGCAGCAACAAAATTCTCTGACTTTGCACTTAATGTGGATGGTGTGACTGTGAAACCTTCCTCAATAGTTTGCAGTTTAAGCGTAATCCTCAGTCCTTCCTGTCTTTTGAACCACGTTAAGGCAAAGTTGCTTTATATCAGCTCTATAGCATTGCACAGAACTAATAAAAAACGAGCAACGTCATTGCACATTCCATTCTGGGTTGTGGTTGCCATATTTTATGATACACCTTTTCAAACACAAATCATCGGAGAAAAACAACATGAATGGACAGTGTGAAGATCAAGTACAAGAGTCCTTACCAAGAGAAGCTAAACAAGAAAGCCAAGGAGTACCACTTCAAGAAAAAAGGAAATTAGCAGGCATGTTCTGTATAAATACAAAGACTGGTCAGGTGATCTCAACAAGCTACCACAAGTAACATTTCCAGATGTGTTTTCCTACCTTGTTTGTGGTGTGAGTGCTTATACATTTGAGCAGTTCAGAAATGATACATCTCTCAACACCTCCTTTCAGTTTACTAATGGATGGCTGTAACAACATGACTAGAAAATCATAATTAGCACATAGGTAGGTAATAACCACTCACCACATGCACCGCTCTGTGCTTCACCACACTAAACTCAACAAAACAACTTCTTTTCCCAAGACCAACACTGCAACACATTTAGATGTTATAGTTTGTCTTTAACTTAGGCCACATTTTGGATGTTTGCTTTCACTAAGTGTGCTTTCCAGCCAAACCACTATTGTTGTTGCTGTAGTTGTTTCAGCTCTGTTTGGACTCATTTCTGTACTGGTGATTGGTGAAAATATCTTGTCTTATCTGTCACCAAGGCATTAGCAGCAAGTCCATTACGTTTTGTAAGCTGCAAGATGAGGGCCCCATGGATCAGTCTAGTTTGTGCAGCACATCCCACAGAAGCTTAATCAGATTGAGATCTGGGGAATGTGGAGGCCAAGCCAACACCTTGAACTCTAAAATATAGCCCACAAACAATTTCTGAACATTTTTTCATTGTGATAGAGTGCATTATTCTGTTGAAAGAGGCCACTGCCATTAGGGAATATTGGTCTGCAACAGTGTTTGGGTAGGTGGTATGTATGAAAGCAACAACCACGTGAATGCCAAGACTCAAGGTTTCCATAGCAGAACATTGTCCAGAACATCATCATTTCAATTATTGACTTCACTTGTCAGTATTTAATGTCATGACTAATCAGAATAAATCCAAAATATTATTATTATTATCATCATCATTAGTCATTCACTTTCTTATCTGCTTAATCTTGGACAGGGTCACAGGAGAGCTGGTGCCTAGCCGGCAGCATAGGGCACAAGGCAGAAACAACCCTTGACAGAATGCCAACCCATTGTAGAGCACACACACTCACACACTATGTACACCTTGGCGTAATAAATTAACTTAAAGCATGTACTTGGACTGTGGGAGGAAACCGGAGCAAAACCCATGGGGAGGACATCCAAACTCCACACAGAAAGATCCACCTGGGCTCAAACTCAGGACCTTCTCACTGTGAGGTGACAGTGCTACACATCAAGCCACTGTGCTATTATTATTATTATTATTGTTGTTGTTTCATAGAACAACTGTGATAGCCTTTCATGTATGCATTGAATAATTTGTACAATTGAGTAACTGTTCACCTACAAAAAGGCATAACTATTTAAACACTGCAAGGCATTTTTTAGTTTAGTGAATAAGAAATAGCACAAGGTATTAAACTTGCACATTTTCTCTGCTCTGCAAAACAAGCCATAAGAAGAATATTTAATGTCATATCAGCTGCAGCGGCCATTTCAGGACAAGCACAAGTTTACATCGAAATTAGTCATACACACTCCCACCAGGCCAAAACCAATTAACTTAAAGCATGTCTTTGAACTGTTGGAGGAAGCCGGAGCACCCGGAGTAAATTTACACGGACACGGGGAGGACAGGCAAACTCCACACTGGCGGAGGTTAAGGTCAGAATCAATCAATAGCACAAAAGATTGGGAATTAGTGGACTACTCTCAAATGAGGACTAAGCTTCTACAACCAAAATCAGAAGAAATTGGG
The DNA here is from genome assembly GCA_025084515.1 of Ancistrus triradiatus. Lineage (NCBI taxonomy): Eukaryota > Metazoa > Chordata > Actinopteri > Siluriformes > Loricariidae > Ancistrus > Ancistrus triradiatus. Next base: position 161,301 of record JAJAGP010000093.1, read on the forward strand.
ACAGTATTGACAATGCAAATAATGTTTTTTTTTTCACAAATGTAAGTTTTTCTTACATTTACTTTGACTTTTATTTAATTGCAGACAGCATGAACCCAAGATATGTCATACTTTGTCTGAAAAACTTTATTTCATTTTTTAATATGTCAATTGGGATGGTAAAACAGTGAAATGTTTCAGGTCTTATTTTGTCCCATTGTTCCTGCAAACACATCTTAAGATGTGCAACAGTATGGGGTAGCCATCGCATTTTTCGTTTCAAAATTCTCCACACATTCCCTATTGGGGATAGATCAGGACTGCAGGCAGATCAGTCCAGTATCCTCTTCTTCTGCAGCTATGCCTTTGTAATGTGTGCAGCATGTGGTTTTGCATTGTCTTGGAAAATATGACGTCTTGAAGACTGCACATGTTGCTTTAAAATGTCAATGAACTGTTATGCTTTATTTTTCACAGAAGTGTAAAAGAAGTGTAAAGGACACTGACATAACCCCATACCATGACAGACCCTGGCTTTTGAACTTGTTGCTGATAGCAGTCTGGACAGTCCTTTTCCAAAATATCTGGAAAACTGATTAGTCTAACCACAATACACATTTCCATTATGTGATGGTCCAGAGAAGTTGGGCGCTTCTGGGCATTATTAACAAGAGACTTCTTTTTTACACAGTAAAGTTTTAAGTGGCATATGTGAATGTTTATTTCGTATAGTAGTGCTTGACAAAGGTATGCCAAAGTAATTCCTTGCCCATGTGATTCTATCAGCTATTGAAGCAGTGCCATCCAGCTTGCACCCTTGCCCTTTATGCACTGAAATGCCTACAGATTCTTTGAATTGTTTGATGATGTTATGCGCTGTAGAAGGAGAAATATGTAAATCCTTTCCAGTCTTTCTTTGAGGAACTCATGCATTTGTTGATCAGAAATGCTGGAATGGATGTATATTAACAAATCAAATGAAGTTGACCGGACAAAACATGAAATATCTTGGGTTTATTCTGTCTGAAGTGAAATGAAAGACTTCCTTACTGTCCAAACATTTTCTAATTTGAGGTTATATCATCAGCTGAAATGCTGTATGACACAACTTCATCTTCAACATATGATACAAATTTCACTATAACAAACAGACACTGCTACAGAGGTCAGATTATGCTATATTCCCCCCAGAAAAATCCAAGACATTTTCAAAGTCATTCAGCAGTGGGAGGTGGAACACTTAATTACTCCGAGATAAGTTCAAGTATATTAGTTAATCTCCACGAGAACAATGAAGATTTAAGTTCAACTGCCCATGTGTTTTGTTTTCACATATCTTGACTATAAAATGTATTGGATAAAATGAACTCCCCAACATTTTCTAACACAGTAGTCTCATACTACTTAGAAAGTGTGAGACTTGAACGGCCGTGTACAATGTCATGCAAGATGCCTTCAGTGAGGTTCCTCCTGATTCTTGTCTTAATAGCTGAGATAAGTTTCGGAAGTTTCCAGACCCCAGAGGAAGACAAGCTAAATGGACCTACATTTAAAAGATTATGAGATTGTGGTGCTCAATACTGTGGCGCTCCTTCAGCCACAGACAAACTGTCTGCAGAAGGAAATGGTAAATTTGAAATAAAGCAAGAACTACAGAGTTTCAATTCACATAACATATTCAGACCATGAGAAACAAATATTAGTGAATAAAATTGCGTGTGTATTGAGGCTCAGCTGCACTGCCACCAAGCCTTACTTTTTGACTGTGCACAGCTGTTTTCAAATAATATGACCTCAATCTGTCTCAATTCAAGAAAACAATACACACTCCGTCTTAAGAGAAAAGGGAGAAAAACAAGAAGTAATATAGCCATACAATACATGGTATTAAAATCAATACCCTTCACCCACAGGATGAAATGGAGGGGTTCTGATGGTTCCTGAACTCTGTGAACCTTTAACAGAAAGAGTAATTCCGGGGAAGTGGAAATCCGGGCTTATTATTATTCATACCCAATGAAGATGTCATTTCTAATCATAACATGCATAACCCATGAGCCATGCATTGTGCCGCGATAAGCTAGGGAAGCAGCGGCGTGCTAATTTAGGTTTGTAACGGCAGATTTGCCGCTTGTTGGAAGCATTCGGGTGTGCAGATGAAGGATCAGACTGCAGGAAGAGATGGTGACAGCCCTGTTTGATCTCTCACAGGGGTTTAGAACTTATGAGAAAAAAATTCTCCTCCTCCATCATAATGTTTTCTGGAACAGAAGTAGGACAGCCATAAAGTTATAAACTGCCATCACTGGGACATTATACATTACAAACAGATTACAATATTATGATTGTTTCTTGATTTAAGAGCGTATCAGGGACAAAATGCAGGTGGAGCCAATTCAGGCCTAGGAGGAAAACAAGTCATAAATAATGCATCATTATTACTACAGGCTAAAGATAACACCTGCATAGTTCTCAAACAAAAGTCTTCATTAGGCAGCAATATAGGGGCTGCTCCTCCTAAGGCCCATCCTGGCAGCATTTGGAAAAGTAAAAACGATCACCACCATCACCAATATGACTCCAAATTCTCCATTTCCTCAGCAGTTTTAGGAGGTCCAAGCAGAGCAGTCATGTGGTCTCATCAGCTTCATACTTTTACCATGACATGATCTCCCAGGCCTGTATCATAAGCCCTCATTAGCAGATGTAATCCAGATGGAAAAACAAGTCATACACAAAACTGCCCAGAAATAACAAAACTTCTCAAAGTGTTGTTGGCATTAGTCATATTAGTCAATATGTGTTTCAGTTAATATAAATAATAATAATTATTGCTGTTTTGCTTTTTATATTTTTAACCCCACTAAACCTGGTGCATGGTGCCACTGGAACACTCTCAGAGACAGATAGCATCAGCCATATCTGGCACGTCCGGGACACTTAGGGTCTCTGCTGTGGTGGGCTAGTGTATCAGACCGCTCTTGTTGTTAGAATTACTAGAACAACTGAAAAAGGTACATACAAATTAAAAAGGACAGTAAAATAGTTACAAACCTTCAAAGGAAATGACTAGAAATAACGAATTGTCTGATACCATTAACACAAACATGGATACACTCACCAATCATTTAAGGTACACCTTCTTGTTTCTACACTCACTGTCCATTTTATCAGTTCCAATTACCATATAGAAGCACTTTCTAGTTCCACAATTACAGACTGTAGTCCATCTGTTTCTATACATGCTTTGTTAGTCCCCATTACTCTGTTCTCTAATGGTCAGGACACCCAGAGGACCAGCACAGATCAGGTGCTGTTTGGTGGGAGATCATTCTCAGACACTGATGACACTGATGTGGTGGTAGGAATGGATCAGACACAGCAGTGGTGGAGTTTTTAATCCACCTCAGTATCACTTCTGGACTGAAAATAGTCCACATACCAAAAATGTCCAGCCATCATGCATGTAAGCAACGGGCTGTGAGCACTGATGAAAGATTAGAGGGTGACACAAACGGTGCAGATGAGCCTCTGTCTCTGACTTTACATCTACAAGGTGGAATTATATGGTAGATGTGTCTAACAGAGTGCAGTGAATGAACACAGTGTTTAAAAACTCTAGCAGCACTGCTGTGTTCCACTGATCCATTCATAACAGAACAACACACACTAACACACCACCACCACATCGGTGTTACTGCAGTGCTGAGAATGATACACCACCCAAAAAGTACCTGATCTGTGCTGGTCCTGTGGGAGTCCTGAGCATTAGAGAACAGAGTAAAGGGGACTAAAAGTATGTAGAGAAACCGATGGACTACAGTATGTAAAACTACAAAGTGATTCTATATGGTAAGTGAAGCTGATGTGGACAATTCATTAAAAACAATAAAATCATAATACAATCTATTGTTAAAAAAATAGACCATCATTGCAGCGGTGCTAGAACAGGAGTTACTGTATATGATTGCTGTTGTACATAATCTGTTTGAAGAATTATGTTTTAGTGGGTCTTTAGTGGTTTTTCATAATCCAATAGACAATTGCATTGTTAGGCCTAGATTAGTGTTTGCAGTGTTTACATTTTCTGATTACATTTCTGATGTGATAGAGATGGATGACCAAGGCAGTTGAACTCTAAACCTCAGCAGTAGTGTCACACATTAGCCTGCATAGACAAATTGGCAGGCATATTACTGACTTTAGGTTCCTTTGAATACTTTAAAGAGGTTCCCAACACCTCCAGTCAGTCCCCAAAGGAGTGGAAAATTTGCAAGAAAGATAATTAAAACAAGTGAGGAACAAATGCAAATGATATGCGAGGTGAAGAAGATTATACTGGGCATCTCTCCCTTCTCTCTCTGGTGGCTTCTGCTTGGTTCTGCACCTAATTGAAACAAAACCGCATCCCTTTATCCTTTGATAAGGAAAAGTAGTTTCACAGGTGGGAATGCCTGGAGTCATGCTAACCTTCTAGCGACTGTACAAGTGTTCCTGCTGCGAAACATTAATAGGGTGTTTGTTTGTTGAATGTGATTAAAAGAGCTGGGACTCACATTTTCCTTTACACAGGCACCCCAGGGCAACTGTAGGGATATTAAAAAGCTGAAGAAGCAATGTATAATTACTCTATAAGAGACTACTGCTATAGTAGTCTGGGTGGCACAGTGGTCTAATACACTAGCTCACCTCCACAGGGACCTGGGTTCAAGGAAAAGTGGTGCATTCTGGCTTGGTTGTTGCTCACATACAGACATGAGTGGCTATGGCTGAGGAAGGGAAATCTGGTCAGGGGATTATGCTCCAGGGCGCTGGCACCCATCCAAAACTTACCATTGGGCAACTTCTTTGTGTTAACTAAATAGCAACACACATTCTGGAACAGACTAAAGGAATCAGTGAGGTTACCGGAGAAGTAAAATAATAAAATTATCATAAACCACCAGTTTGTGTTTTGTCTTTATCTTGCTAAGGGCAAGATATTTGTAAGGAGTACTGCTTCAGTAAGCCTAGGCTTGTGTTTTAAAATATGCTATCTACAGTTATTCTTGAAAGTTTGTGAACCCTTTAGAATTTTCTATATTTCCATACACAAGGATACCTCGGTTCTCGACCACCTCGGAACTTTTTGAATTCAGTTCTCAACCCATTTTGACTAGAAAAATTTGTCTTGGTTCTCGTCGTTCGCTCGGTACTCTGTGCACTTGTTTAAAATGGTATGAATCGAGCTGCATGACTTGTTTCAGCCAAAACTCGATTCACAAATCAGTACATATGATTCGATTCAGGTTCACAATATCCCTCAGAGAAGATCTCCGCTTTTTTTTGTATCTATTTCTCTGCTGTTTTTCTTTATTTTACAGCTACAGTACTGTATTCTTAGTGCAAATAAGTGTCCATGGGTCCTACAACGGTTATTTTATAAGAGCCAACCGAAAGCAAAACAGGATTTGAATGCTCCAGACCACAGGCTGCAGTTAACGTTAGCAGCTATGCTAGGGCCTGGAGTTCATCAATAGAGTAAGTGTTACTGTAGGTTAATAAGGTGTTAGTAGATTAGTAAGTGTTACTGTAGGTACCGTATCCTTTAAAATCCTTTTAATTTTCTCAAAAAATCCACAGTGCGCCTTTAAAGGCGGTGGCTGTGCGCTAAATGTATGAATTAATTTCTGGTTGTGCTTTTCTGACCTAGAACCGATTGTAGATGGTACACGGCGCTAAATCTGTCAAAATGTTTTTAGCCACGGTCTTTGGTAAGGTACGAAGCTCACGGCCACCGTAGTGCGCAGCATAGCGGAGTAGTATCAGTAGAGTAAGTAAGTAATAACGGTTTATGTGCTTCAGCATTAGGGTACGTGCATTCATTCATCTTCATTCATTTTCGAAGCGGATTTCAAACACAACGCTATCGGTCACTCACGCAGTACAACATGGACATAGAGCAGCTGTGAGAGAATTCAGCATTAACGAATCAATGGTACGGAAGTGGAGGAAGCAAGAAGACGCCCTGCGCCAGGTAAAGACCAAACTGAGCTTCAGACGGAACTTAAGAGTTTTGTTTCATTTAATGCGTCATATAACCCGGTGCGCTTTATGTATGAACATAGATCCGTTAGCAGTCAATCATTGATATTGTGCCTTATAACCCGGTGCGCCTTATAGCCCGGAAAATACGGTAACTATCTGTAGGTTAATAGGATGACAAACATGTACATGTGGACACGCTGTTGTATTTAAAGAACAAGGATCTATTAAACTTCAAATCTTCACAACACATGGTTGTGGAAGGGTATTGTGGCATGAACAAAGGAGCTTTCTAAGGTCCACAGAAAAAGAGCTGTTAATGCTCATCAGGCTGGAAAAGGTTACCAAACCACATCTAGAGAGTTTGGACCCATCCGGTCCATGGTCAGATAGATTGTATACAAATTGAGGAAATTCAAGACATTGTTACTTAGTCGACCAACAAAGATCACTCCAGGAGCAATGAATGCAATTGTCTGTAAGGTCACAAAGGAGCATGAGGTAACTTAATGTTCATGAATTCACCATCAGGAGAACACTGAACAATGGTGTGCATGGAAAGGCTGTGATTAGAAAACTACTGCCTCTCCAAAAAGAACATTGCTACCCATCATGTGGAATACAGACTATTGGTAAAACTTTGTGTGGATGGGTGACACTGAAATGAAGCTTTTTGGTTTAAATGAGAGCACTTATGTCTCTAGAAAGAAACACACAGCATTCCAGCTTGTTACCCAAACAATCCTGACCTTATTCCAATAGAAATGAGAAGAAACCTACTAACATCCCAGAGCTGAGCTCTTCTGTATTTAGGAATGGCCTAAAAATCCCCAAGCCAATGTACAGCACTAGTCAACAGTTACAGGAAATGTTTAATTACAATTATTCATGCAGAAAGGCAGTCACACCAGATGATGAAAGGAAATATCACATACTTTTGCAACTCACAGATATGAAATATTGTATAATTTTCCTCAATAAATAAATCAAGTCAAGTCAAGTCAGATTTATTTATATAGCGCTTTTTACAATGGAGCATTGTCTCAAATCTCCATGCCAGGATACAGTCCCTCCATTTTATGCAGGTATCTTTATTAAGTATTTCACATGTATTAACCAGTTAAATGTCTTATTTATATAACTGCTTTGAGGCTTGTCTAAAACGACAGAAACCCATTTCATTTTTTTGATGTCATCCAGTTTTGCTGCCTAAGGTGAGATCAAGTTTGATTAGAAGAGAGCTTTCTGTTGTACCATATGTGTTTTGGAATTTGTGAGCAGATTAGCATGAAAATCCCCTTGTTGTATCACTTATTAGCATTGTTTGTAGGACTGTATAATGTAAGTATTTTTACTATTTGTTTATTTGTTTAAATCTTGTAGTACAACTTCTCGACTAACTAGTGCTTTCTGCAGCAAGACAGAGCTTTGTTTATATTTCCCTCCTTGTGTGGTGTAATCATGTGGTTTCAGTGTTTGGAATCACAAATGTGGTATGAGTGCTTGTGTTAACAGATGTGAATTATATATGTTTCTGTTACTTTGCTCTATTTATAATTGTCGTGCATAGCTCTGTGGAGGCAGCCCACCCACAGTCCTCTCCACCTTCCGCTTTGATAGAAAAACCTTATTGTGGGTGCAACCCTGTTTTTTACTTTTTCTTTTGTTTGCATATTTATATTTTATTTGGTGCCCCGTATGCACCCTATAAAACTGCTCACTAAGATGACAGCATTCCTATTTTGCTGGATGAAAAAAAGTTTTAGCAAAAACTGCAGTTTGTGCGGAAGATCCCTCAGGATAATCTAAACTGCCTGTGTGGGGAAAAACTAAAGAGTCACCCCAGTGGAATTCTTTACAATCAAATTTAAGTTTTGGAGTCATAATACCAGAAAACCTGGGGCCTTAATTTGGGCACATTTACATAAATTAGAAATGTAGACCTATATGGTATCGTCGGTACAGGGTCCATGTTTTATTTTTATCAAACTACTTATGCTCTTTCATAATCATATACTTAATCGTTTGAGGCTTTCTTTAAGCAACACAATTCTACTACAACATCCAATACTGTATGCTTAACTTTACACGTATCTATTTGGACACTATTTTATAGACACTTTAATCCAAAGCAACAAAAATGAAGAAAGAAACTAGCCAATCTACAAAGAAGTGGATTATTTTATCTTACACCTTTCTATTAGCTGAGGACTCCATGAAGAAGGTGGGACTGTGGTAGCCTAGCGGTTAAGGAACTGGACCCTGAACCTTCAGTTCCTTAACCGCTAGGCTACCACAGGCTTCCCAATCCAAGCAATTGTGGGTTAAGGGTCTTGCTCAAAGACCCAACAGTGGCAGCTTAGCAGAGGTGGGATTTGAACCCTGGACCTTCTGGTCCATAGTCCAGTACCTTACCAGCTCGACAACCACAGTCCTACACATTTACAGCATTTAGCAGACACCCTTATCCAGAGCGACTTACAATTGATACAATCTTACAATCCAAGCAATTGTGGGTTAAGGGCCTTGCTCAAGGACCCAACAGTGGCAGCTTGGCAGAGGCGGGATTTGAACCCTGGACCTTCTGGTCCATAGTCCAGTACCTTACCTGCCAGGCTGTGTGTCAGGATTTCATACACCATTGATCACAGATCACCAATGTGATGGTGCTCATCACTATTACACTGAATGCTGTTTTGTTTGTTTTTAACATCACCTCAGCATCAAGATCTATTCGTGACAGGAGCGAGGTTAAAACAATACTAGTCAAACAAACACACCGGAGCAACATGGAGCAGCTAATTAACCTAGCGCATGTCTTTGGAATGCAGGAGGAAACCAAAGTACCCAGATAAAATCCACACTGATGGGGGAGAACATGCAAACTCCACACAGACAGAGCCCAAACAGGGGATCTCTTGAGTTGTGAGCCATCTGTATTAACGACTGCGTCTTGCGCTTTGATAAGTTGTGTTTTGCATTCCTGTTGGCATTCCTTGACAGGAGCCAGATGATTCGGTGGGCTGTCAGTCTCCGACAGATAGAGACTGGCCTTGTGGCCAGAGTTCAGAGGGCCTGTCTGACATGTCTCCTTTACACCAGGCAGAAAACACAAGGGCTGCTGGCTCATCAGTTGCACACTCTATTAAACAGTGACCTCTGCATTAACGTCAGACTGCGAGGAGAAAGTGTAAGGCTAACACTCTGGAATGTTCGCTTATTTTTCCTTGATGACTGCAATATGATCTTTTCAAACTGAATTAGTCCCATGTTTGTAGGATTAAATTAAAACATATTACACAATATTTGGCAGTGGGTTACATCAGCCTTTGAACACTTGCCCATGGAAATAAAGACAACGCTGTATTTGTCGGAAAGCAGGTCCCTTTCTACTAAATTCAGTTCATAAGTGAATCTGTTTTTAATCAGCCTCACTCAGCAGTGTCCTGCAAACAATAAAATACCTCACCTTAAAATGGCCTGTTTCTAATGATCTTTTGAGACTTATTATGCTGACCTACTTTTCAGCTCTTACCCACGATTTCCCTTCACTGTCCCCTTTACCCTTCAGTAAGTCACTGTCTCAGTCTTACTTTACGCAAATGTTACAGGCATGCCGGAGGAACCTGCTCTAAAAAAAGATCCAGAATGTACTCATTGATTGTGTTTACATGTACCTCATGTCTTCTCGGCACACACGGCCAAATCCATCACACTTCAAAGCAGATAACCTATGGATGCCTTAGAACTTCAAAAGTCAACTTCAAGTTGCTGCCTATGGCCAAAAATGCATGATTTATATAATTCATGATCGAAATTGTGCACCCCTCCCACCTTGAAATACAGCCCATATGAGATGATGCCAATAAAATCTGTCATCCTGTGTTATGTCAGGTGTTCTTTGTGTAAGATTACATAATGAAGATTCTCTAACTAAATGTTTGCGATGAATGAACATTGCTACAGTCTGCTTGTATCATCAATTAGCATGTTTCGGACTCGTGCCCAGAATGGGGTGCATAAACAAAAACAAGCCCGCAGCATAACAGTGGCACAATTAGAAGGGTGAAGAAGAGGAGGTTGGAACTCTTTTTGGCTGAGTTAAAAAGGGCAACATGGAACGGTCCTCTTCCAAAGTGAGACTGGGGTGATAAAGGGTATTCATTTGTCCTGTTTGTTTGGTAGTTGTCTTTTGTAGTGCCATAGCAGCTTTTTTGGTCTATAATTGGCACTAAACGGGCTGCCAGCAAAGCTTCAAGGAGAAGAAAATTTACTTCAAGTGATACCTCAACTGCCAGAGCTCCAGATTTACCCATTGTCCCTTTAACCCAGATTTAACCTAGACTAAACTTCAATTCTAGGCAGTCATCAGGGACAGGTGGAGCAGGAGCTGGAAAGATCAGAAAGAAAACAACGTTATGAAATGTGAACCTTTGTGCCATATAATTCAAACGCTGTATCTTTGATTACAAGTTCACTGCAGTACGGTTGTTCTTTGATAAACAGCGTAGCATACACTTGGATACCACCAATCACAGAGCAAAGTCAATTCAGTCGAATGTACTTTCTGATCTTCTTTCTGATGATCAAACAACAACAAAAAAGATCAACAAGTAGAGAGAGACTAAAACAAAGCTACAAAGAGTATTTCAATCTACTAACTATGATCAACTACATCAGAGCTACTCTCTAACTGGACATTTGTGAAGACCTTACAAAAGCCATAATACATTTTTACTGGTGGTTGTTGGTGTTTCCTAAATTGGAATTTAATAAAAGGTCTGATTAGGTACTGAAAGCTCCTGTAAGCACCTGTCCACATTTAATTTGCTTTGACTTTTTATGACATTGTTACCTCATACTCGTAATTTAATCACTTTAAATCCGCTTAAACGTACATTTACAGGAACACTGGAACATGCAGGTCAGCATCAGCTTTCACCATGTGTGTTACTAAATATCCGAATCGTTGCTCCGAGATATATTTCCATTTTGTTGATTTTACAGTTTCACTTTACCAAGCCTGTCTGGACAAGCCATCAGCAATACCAATATGCCAAAAGAAAGAGCAGATATTGATTATCCAGTGAAGGAATCTTGGCAGCGCTAGACACGGTGTGGAGACAATTTCAGGGTTTGTTTCCTGAGCCTTGTCCAAAGCCATCCTGGATTTCAATCCTAGGGAGTATCCTGAGCCAGACTCCAAAAAGAGTGGCCAAGTTCTTTCAGACAACTCAACATGAAGAGCATTTCTTTGATTTCTAGTCTAGCTGGGAAAGTGTGTTTTCTAACATTCCTTGACTAATCAAGGTTTTCATTGCTCGACCTGCTCCTCGGAGTCAAGCTGACACAAAGTTTCCAGCTCTCCGACAGATGCCAGGTTGCCAGCTGCCTACTTGGAGAGAATTTGCAGAACTGAGAAATAAAGACCTGGCTGCCAGCTCAGATTTCTCTCTCTGATAAACTATGGGTGTTGTGCCCTCTCTATCCGAAGGTTGTCTGGAACAGATGAATCGCGGAAAAAGTGTGAACAGGATGTGTGAGAGAGGCTATACTTGGAGTCTCTGATAATTGCATGATGGCATTTTATAGTCATCGCCACCATCTTGAAGAGGTGCCACCATCACAAGTGAACATAAAGAAAACACTGACATGTTGCTATTCATAAACCATGCATGCGTGCAAGTAAAATTTGGTTGGGTAAAATTTCAATACATTGCTCTCTCTTGGAGTTCTGTAGCATTGTAATAAATGCATTGTTTAGCTTCTTTTTCTTTAATGTAATAATACATACCTGATTTCAATTGTAATAGTTAAATCTTGAGAATTCATGGCAAAGAACTCTTAACAGCAGAGTTGGAGAGTATCCAACACCTATCTCTGAGAACAAAGGGCCCTTTGGTGAAAGCATGTTAGACCAAGCTGTTAAACCATGTTAGACCATGTTATGCCACCCAAACATGTTATTCATATTTACATTTACATTTACAGCATTTAGCAGATGCCCTTATCCAGAGCAACTTACAATTGATACAGTCTTACAATCCAAGCAATTGTGGGTTAAGGGCCTTGCTCAAGGACCCAACAGTGGAAGCTTGGCAGAGGGGGGATTTGAACCCTGGATCTTCTGGTCCATAGTCCAGTACCTTACCCGCTAGGCTACCACAGTCCCCACAGTCATATGTTTCTGTTCCCACATTTTAAAATGGCCACGGTTAATTGTGTCTGCATGTGACACCCCACTCGGCCAAAAGTCACTGTGCCACCTGAAGGTCGGTATTAATTAACATTTCAGAACTTTTATTTATATTTATTTTCTAAAACCATTGTATCCTGGCTAGGTGTCTGCAGCCTTTCTCAGAAACACTGAGCACCAGAAGGGAACAAACCCTGAACAGGATGCCAGTTTATTGCAGAGGATTCCAATTCATTCTTAGTGGGACTTTAAAGTAGTCATTGAACCTTCGTCCATGCTTTTTATATAGAAGTACCCAAAGGAAAACCACAAGGACATGGGAAGAATAGGAGAAACTCCACACACACGAGGCTTGAATCTGGATCACACAAGCTGCAGCATTAACACAATCTGCTCTGCTGCCATGTTGTCCTACTGCCACAAATACACTCGATAGTAATTTTATTAGGCACTTCATTAGGAACTGTTCCATTATATCTCCAATATCCGACAAAGCGTGTTCTTTGGTCCGAGTCTGATAATGAGGCTTAGAGGACCAACACAAATTGTACATGAAGTGAAATGTCCTACTGTACACCTACAAGATGTACCAACAAAACAGGCAGTGGTCAGTAAGAGTAAAATGGAAAATGCAAATGAAAAATTAATGCAGTGTTTCTAACATTTAATTAGACTTTTCTTTCATTGCAAACAGTATGAACTTGAGTATGAACTTGAGATATTTCGTGTTTTGTCTGGTCAACTTCATTTAATTTGTTAATATACATCCATTCTTATATTTCAGACCTGCAACACATTCCAACAAAAGTTGGGACAGTAAAGCACTTGCCACGTTATAATGTTGCCATTCCTTCTCACAGCACATAAAAGACATTTTGGCAGTGAGGACACCAAATGATGAAGTGTTTCAGGTGTTATTTTGCCCCATTCTTCCTGTACACTTAAGGTGTGAAGAGGTACGGGGTCAGTGTTGTTGCATTTTTTGTTCTAAAATTCTCCACACATTCTTTATTGGGGACAGATCAGGACTTCAGGCAGGCCAGTCCAGTCCAGTATATAGTAGGTAGGTGTACCTAACAGGCATTTTAAATGTATAATCTCTGCATGTCTAATAGTAGCATCCTCGAGAGCAGCTAAGCACCTTACTATAAGCTCGGTTAGACTCTTGCATTAGGTCACCTCTGTCAGATCTGTGAAGCTCTAATGTTGCACTGACCTCATCTGGTAGGAGATGAGCAGAGAAAAAGAGGGGGTAATGACTCCTTATTACCATGCCAATCTTATAATGACAGATTTCCGCTTCGCATGTGTTTGGCTTCATAAAATTAGAGTACGGCTTGAACTCCTTCAGTGAAGGGCACCACTGAGCTAATTGTGTAAACATTTGCATCTCTAATTGCAATATTAGAAATGTTTATTATTCTGTTATTTAAGGTTAATGTCTACCGCGACAGTGTATTACAGAGAATTCCACATCATTAATATGTCCAGGAAGATTAATCCCTGATAATACAGAAATCTGTTTCAAATCAAACATGATTAAGCACTCAGCCTATTATAATCAAGCCTAAATTCCTACACCAATTCCTTTGAATAGTCATCAAAGGCTCTTGAACCTCAAGAGGGGAAAGACGCAAAGAAAATAAACTTTGATCTAGTGTATGCAATTCCATACTGAATATTTTCAGCCATCAAATGTGCCATATAATAAAGCAGTGTGTTACAAACAAAAGATGATGGAAGGTCATTTCACTGCCCCATATACCAGATGTGGGAAGCAGAAAGGTCAGCCTTCATGAGCAGCATGTGAACACGAGCAGTTAAGGCCACGCACAGTGGAAAGCAAAACCCTGGAAGTTATATGAAGTTACAAGGGTGGATTAGCGTACTTCAAAGCGGCAGTGATTTGTAAGCTGTTTGGAGCAAAATCCTCTCTGTACAAAAACATGGCACGGTCTGAGTGGAGAGCTGAAATGACCTGTGGCATGTCAAGGACAAGGAGGGAAAAAAACATTCTCGGAGATCATGAAACATTCAGCTACCCAGGCGCAAATGAACATCCAGTTTCTGCATCACGGTAAAGTGTAAATCAGGAGCTAAGCAGCAAACCTGGGGTGATCGATGCATGGGCCATGCCCACATACAGACAGGATTCTCATCTGTCACCGAGCAGAGTGAAGGAGGAGACTTTCCCGCGTGAGGGTCACATTCTGCCATGATGGACGGCTGCAGCCCACAGCAGATTTATTGCTCACTCTGTGTTGTTCCCATATTTATAAATATGCATGACTTGTTAATTTTGCTTGCCTAATAAAACTGACAGAGACATTTTGGCATCTTGGTTTAGCACATAACAGGATGAATATACAGCAAATCCAAATATCACAGTATAGATCTGTACCACAAAACTTTCCCCTGAAATGTAGAAATGAGAAATTCCAGTAAGCAATAAATATTTTGGTCTGAGGAGATAAAATATTCATCTGAAGGAACTTGGGTTTGACAGGTTGCATGTAGATAGCTAGTTTTCTGATATATATATATATATATATATATATATATATATATATATATATATATATATATATACACTGCCAGTTGGGACAATATGGAAAATGCATATAAAAAAACATAGTATTTCTTACTTTACTATGATTTTTATTTCACTGCAGACAGTTTGAATACAGATATTGCATGTTTTGTCTGGTCAACTTCATTTCAGTAAATTTAATTTAATTTCTTTATGGACTGCATTATCCATACTGTCCCTACATTTTCTGATTCGGGGTTTGTATGTCTATCTATCTATCTATCTATCTATCTATCTACATATACATATACATATATATATATATATATATATATATATATATATATATATATATATGTATATGCAGATAGATAGACATACATATCAGCCTTACTACATTTCCAAAGGATATTTTTTCTACATGAATACATTCGCCAAGCATCTTCGTAACATAGTTCAATAATAATTTAGTAAGATGCTATGTCCCAAACTGCAAAGTACATTACTGAATAATTAATGCTCTAGCAATGGCATCAGTACTATTTCGGCACAGGCAGCGTATGTAAATGGCTTTCTCAAAACAGTGCAAGCAGAATATGCCATATGGGGGGTGGGGGATGAAGTTCATAGACTAAGCTAAAGTTTAAAGTTCTATAATTAGTCCTTTTTTAAATTTCCAACGAGACAAAGAGAAAGATTATCTTCGTTCCAAATAAAGTATAATAATGTGTGTATATTGCTAACAGTGTGACAGATCACTCCATGTCGACTGGACCAATCACTAATGAATTAACTGTAATGTTAAATATCCCTGGACAACAAATGTTTTCATAAGTTTGTGAAATTATGATACACAATATCAGCCTGTGCACAGAATAATTTCAGATTTGCTGTATTACTCAGAAATTTTAAGAAACACTCAAATAGGGATTCACTTTAATCAATTTTGAACCAAGTGGTTCTGTTTTACCTTTTGCCATATGTAAGTCCCTCAGCAGGTCATTTAAATGTTACCAGATGATGATAACTAGGCATAAAAGGGTCAAAATGTGGTTCATGTGTTGTGGCATCTTTATCTGCCTCATCTAGGCTCCACGTCTCTGGTGGTTTCAGTACTGACAAACTGCCATCCATGGCAGCATGATTGGACTCCATTACTGGGACTGCAAATGGCATTGACTTCCCAGTACTTCTGAGCCAGTTGCTCAATTTTACTGTACATGTTCAACTCAGGGTTGGTTGAAATGTAAGGAGCTCAGGGTTTGTCTTGGTCACCGATTTTACCTCCAAATTAGAGCTCATAGGCTTTCTTACTAGGTGCAGTCAATGTGCGTCTTTGAGCCTTAAGCGTTTACCTGCCACAGATGTAACAGAATGTATCATAGCTGTTGTGACATTTCAAATACATTTCTGCTGCATTAAATCTTCCTGAAGACACTACATTCTATTGTTAAATATACTTACTATGCTATTGCCTGATGAATGTCAACATGCATCCAAACAGCATCTGTAAATCTGAGATGCTTTTCTATTATTTGTATTTCTGTAAATTATTCAGATTATATTTTGTACAGCAATCCTGTGCATAAATCCCAGTTACAATACTCATGAAAGTAACATTTTATTCACATAAACTTGCAAAAAGGAAAAATTGATTTTATAACTTCATTGAAATTCAGTATCATATATTAAATAATGTTATACAGTATGTGTGAGAAAAAGTGTTTACAGTTATACGCAATATTTGGTGGAATAATTACACCCCTTAAACTATAATAATACAATTAATAAAATAAGTTAATTTATTATTTATAAAATGTAATTATTAATTATTGTTAATAAATAATAAAATTAACGTATATTTAGATGTTCCTTTAACTGAATTACATTTATAACCAATTGCCACTTATTAAATCTAGTGCTGATTAACCTTAATTATTGTACAAATGAATAATTATAAAAAAAACAGTCACAACCTAGACATAAAATGGAAAATGTGAAAATAAATACAACAGAACATTTTCACAGTACTTTGTTATATCCATCCACTAACTAATTTATTTAAAATTAAGCATTTTGACATTAAATCTCAGAAACAAATCATCAAGGAAAGAAAAAGAAAATGCATAGACTGAAAATTCAAACTCTGTCAGTTTACACCCTTTATTTTTCATGTATTTTTTGCTTAATGAACAGATCATTTCCACTTGAAGAGTTCATAAAAACATAATTAAAATGAAGAAAGGAGCTGTCTGTTTAATATTGCATTTAAACTTTGTTTAATTAATCCATTTCTTTGGCTTTGGCTTAAAGCGAAACCAAGCAACGGTTTGTTTGAAGTGGGCAGAGGTCCAATGGCCATGCAGCCTGGCTTAATCCGGACCTCTCTCACTGGCACTGGCAAAACTGTGTGGCCAGTGGCAGCCATTCAACAATGGCCATGGGAGGGTAAACTGTCCAGCCCCTGATGTCACGCTTTTTTGGCCCAGTTAAGGAGTGCTGGGTGGAAAAACAAACAAAGCTGTCTTTCTGTACAAAAAAAAATGCTGACATTTACTTAGGAGAAACTCCCTCCTATAAATTAGGTGGATCATTAGAGGAGTGATTTTTACTTTTCTTACAGCACATGTCACCAGGAACCAAAATCCAGAGAAATGGAAAACAAACAAGAGACAAGATAACAGCTCGTCCACACTAACCCCATCAGAGGACTGGGACATATAACCAAAAAAATTTGGAAAAGACATAGGGATTGCTTAATGGGACAAGTATTGAATTGTAGCTTAGATACGTTTTTAGAATTGTTTTTATTAAGTACTATCCATTAGCATTTTTGAACAACATATAAATGGTGCATGTTCCCAAGTTCCATGAGTTCTACAAAATCATTAACAAAGTTGTCAATAATTCTGGAATTGGCCATAATTGAAAATAAATAAGACACTGTAGTAACGGTCGGATTCATAGTCTGAACTGTCTGAATCTGAATTGCATTTTGAAAGAAGAGTAAATGTTTATGTATGAAGAAGCCAAAACAATTTTAGATAATCTGTGTTTAGTTCTCCCGTCCTTTTATATGAATTTTACTGCATCTTATTTTATTGTACTTTATACTTAGTTTTCTCTACATAACCACTGGAGAATAAGGGTAATTTGTCTTTGTTTTCTACATTTTATGTTGTGTAATTTCAGGCAGTGTGGTGGGATGATCCCGTGCAAGGCCGCAGCAAGTTCCCAGCATGGTGGCTAAAAGTGCTGCCTCAGTGGATTGATCAGGTTTGACTGCTCGGGTCAGAGGGGGAACTGGAGGTTGGCCGAGATCAGCCTTGTTGGGCAATAAAAACAGCAGGACACAAAATCAGGGGGATTTATACCCACAAACATGGCCCATTACTGCTTCTGAGGCTTAGCTGATAATAATAATAATAATAATAATAATAATAATAATAATAATTTAAAAAGAACATAAATCAATTTGTGAAATGCTATTTATCCTGTAAATCTGTTTTAAAGTAGCATAAGTTGCGAGTTAGTTGAGAACTATAAAGTGTGGCATAATAAGCTGTTTTGTTCCATGTAAATATATTAATAATAAAAAAAACTAAATTAGTAGTCTAATTGCTGACAAATGAATTTACAAAATAACCTACTTTATATTAGCCTGGCATTCCCAATGCATATTCATTTTGTCCAGAACTGAGTTGTATCTCTTCAGAATTACGTTTGATGCAATAATAATAATAATAATAATAATAGATAGATAGATAGATAGATAGATAGAAGAAAGGATTTTCAGAAGCTAATAGACTGTCAAAAAAGGTCTGTTAGATATTGTTTGTCAGACAAATGTTTTGCGATTAAGTCCAAGTCATTGCAAAAAATAAAACTAAATGTCTGGAATCTAAAAAGAATACTAATACAAGCTGCTGATAGCCTAAAATTTATGAATTCTAGTAGGTAAGACTGAAAGAGACTTGGATCTACTATAATGGATTTACACACAAGACTATTTGGAGTACAAATTGTTAAATACAAAACCACAAAGGCATGCTAACTAACTTGCTGTGGTTAAATAATACATTTGAATGAATCAGGCTAACTAGCTAAACAGGCAACACCATATACACACTACAGAAGCGACGTTATTGTACAATCAAGACAAATCCGTGTACCCCGGTTTCCTACCACATTCTAAAGCCAATACATTAGGTCAGTCGGTGTCTCTAAAGTGGCAGTGTGAGTGAGTGTTTGTGCTTGTGCCCTACACATAATACACACAAAACTTTGCAAAAGACATCTGAGTAACTTATCAACTACATGGGTGTATAGTTTTCTGAATTACATAAAGCAACAAGATAAGTTCAGAATAACATCAATTACATTTATTGAATTTTACTAACTGCTCATCAAATCACATTTTGCTACAAGCTCTATACTGGATACACCTATCACCTACTGACTTTTTGCAGTGCACTAGTTTCTCACTCAAATCTATCAATTGGCTTGAAGGTTGTGGGTGGTACTGAAGGTGTGCTGGGGAGATGAATGACTTTTACGCTCCCGTGAACTCCTCACGACCCTATTGACACACAGCCCAATGACCCGATTAGACTTTAAGGAGGTATCCGATGCTGTTGTGCAATAGATGTTCATAAGACAAAGCTGGATCAGTGATAAGCAAGGAGCATTTTCAATGATTCAGCATTTCTAGATTTTTGTAATTATAATTACAAAGGTTTTATGGAATAAACAATACATTTTTGAAACCTAGAACAATATTGAACGTAACTACCAATAATACAAAAATTTATGTACTTCAGTTATATTTAACTATATGTATTTGTGATAGAGCTACAGCTGAAATGAATAGTTACATTTACGGCTGAATAGGATTAGCACAGTTTCTTGGCTATTCTTGTTACTATTATTAATAATACTAATAATTAATAATAATGTATATTGATACACGTAGTAATAATAATAATAATAATAAATAGTTATGGACAGTATGTAATAAAAAAACAGTAAGTAAAAACTAAGAATTGATAATACATAAATAATGATGAGCTTATTTTTGTACATCAAATATCACTACCCAAGTATGGTTATTATTGGCATCAAAAATTTTATGGATGAATAAAATTAGCTTCACCTCTTCAACTTCTGTCATTTCCACCAGCAATACCTTTATAAGTCAACCTTACTGCTATGTATGCTAAAATCCTATTGTTTAGGTTCTTAAGAGCATTTTATCTACAAGAAAATGAAAAACATGCTGTACATAAATGTGTAATTTAGTAAAATATTCATTTATACTAAGTAGACATTTATTTATTCGGTACATATTATAATATACAGTATGTAACATTAAGTATAATAAATATAACATGTCTAATAGCTCACTTTATTTCATATGTACACACTTCACAAAGCTTGGCAGGTTGCATTTACATTTAAAGCTGTATTAAAGCCAAAACAGCAACATTTCTTCTAAGTATTTTCCATATGGTCTTTAAAGTGTTAATTTGATATTACTATTAACCCTTGCAGACGGGTTGCAAGAAAGACTAGTGAATGCATGCTGTCATTGGGGCTTAAACCCCTCCTAATAATAATTTACTTTCATTTCCATAAGATTACCTTTTCCTGTGAACATCCGAGATCATTTGTGTGATTGCATTTTACGCTCAGCAGCATCATGTGATTAGATGACACAAAGGATACAGCCCACAGTCTGTCCACTGCTGGTTTGTCTGGTCAATAATGGATTTATTGTTGTAATGAAGGGCCACCTCATTGAGCACTGGCACAGCTGTAGGGCACCAGGCTGGCGCTGGCTTGCTGTGATTAAGATGTGATTGGGTGTGATCAGTTAACAAGAAAGGCAGCGAGGTCAATGGCCTGATCGACAGAAAAAACCTAGACAAAGGCCCTCAGGTGTGCAGAGCAGCACAGAGTCCTGACTCTATCTGTTTAGGTCCCACGGGTGCCCCCACCTCATCTCGCGCAAGGGCGTGAAACTAATGTGTCTGAATTGGTGCATGCATCTTCGTTAGCCATAAGCCCTTTCTCATTGGTGTGGCGCTGAAAGGGTTATTTGGTCTTAGCCTTCTTATCAGTGCCGGCTTATCAGAATAAGACTACAAAATGTCGTCCAGTGTATTCAGTATATTTGCAAAATGCTGAATTACTTCATCTTTAGAAATCTTAATAAAAACTGTTTTAATGTTATATATATCAGTTTGAAATGTAGCAAATTTGCTGAAGGAAATATCTATCTGGAGCAAAGATAAGTCCAAAGGCTGCCTGTTGAAGAGAACATTATTAATCAGCAGATATCATCCCATTATTTTTTGCAAAAATTCCCAAGGAAAACCTATATACAGAAAATAGTCTAACTAAAAGTATAAGTGAATCATAGTGTCATATTAAAGGTTTTAAAGAATATTAAAGATCAGCTTTCGGGAAACAAAGTGGCTAACAAAATTTTCTCATAAAGTAAAGCAAGGTTCGAAAAGTTTCTCCAGTCCTAAATATTTTACATTTTCAAAGAAAATACCAATCCTGACAAAAATGCTGGGCAATAGCTTTATCAATGACCAATCTGTCTACAGACTAAACTTCCTTAGTAATAACTGAACCTCCAGCTGCACCGGCAGAATGGTATTTATGGGAAATATCGATTAGCATATTGTTTCTACCGTGGTTAGGTGGACAGGCACTGTGGGATGCATCTAAATCATCGATCATAAATGTCATTCGTGACTGTAAATCTTATTAACAGTGGCAGTTTATGCCCACCAGCTACAGACATGACACATAATACAATGTCTTCACCTCACTCTAGCTGAGAAATCAGACTCGTGCGTATCTGCTTGTACTGCGCTAAAACGAAAACATATGGCACGTCTGCTGGAATGTGGAGAGCAAATCAGCTCACCATGTAGACGTGAGAAGCATTTCCACTGGACTCTCGCTCAGACTAGAATTTCAGCATGAAAGATTTGCTTCCCAACAGATTTTCTTCCTGTGTATCTGTTTTGTGCTCTCCAGGCAGACGAAAAGGGGAAAATACAATGTCTACAGTTCTAAATGTTGTTGCCATGTCTCTGAGTGGGTGAGGGGATTTGGTAAGGAAATTGCTGGCTGACCTAAATTTACACAGTGGGGAGGAATTTAAATGACAGCACAGAATGAAGAGGCTCGGCCTATGTGATGGAAGGAGTCTTGCATATTTTCACTCTAAAGTTAAAAAACAAGTTAAGGAACCAACTCAGAATGAAACACGAGCAAATATGGAGCACGATGTTTGTCATAGATTTATTGTAGACACATTAAATATTATTTGAAATTATGGAAAAACCCAAACACTAAAAAACAGCCTGATATTTTTTTGCAAAAAAGCTGAATTGCACTATTCAACCAATTAAGTTTTTGCAATGCTTAACAACCAAACAAACCAAAAAAATAAATAAATAAATTCACAATAATTTTAGTGCACCTACCCACACTAAACTGAAAAGAAAATTACTGCAGTTTCATTGTTGAAGTTTTATATTACACAATATATTTTGTCACAATATGCTAAACTGAATTCAGTATTATATAATTACACATTATTATTTCAAATAAAAAAATAAAAAAAACCAAACCCTTAGTCCACTAACTGGTTTTGCAAAAAGTTACACATCATTTGCATCATTAAAAAAAAAACAGTCAATTTAGATTTACTTGGTCATTAAATTACTTGCAATGCCTTGTTTTACAGAAAATAGAAAAAAAAAACTCACCAATTTTAGCATATCTGATCAACACTACATTTTTTAAAAGTATTGCACGGTATTGTTGTTTCATTATTGATTTTTTAAATCAATATACAATGTACATTTTTATATCACAATATATTTTTTAAATAAAATAATGAACAAAAACATGACCTGTCATTTTAAAAATTGTAATTTTAAATAGTTCTTGTTTTCTTACAAATAAATACAGTACATTTAGACAACATGCATTTTCAGGTTATATTGAATATAAAAAAAGTAAAATATATTTACTGATGACAATAATGTGGATAGTTCAGGTACCGATATTAGCACGTTTTACTGTTGTTAATGTACATGAATATTGTTTATTATTATTATTATTATTATTGTTGGTGTTATATGATATCGTATGATTACTCTTGCTATTGTTAATACAATTGACTAACAATTGTTCACGTACTATAATAATAATAATAATAATAATAATAAATATAAATGTTAATCACATTGTGTTGTTCTAATATACACAGTAAGTTGAAGCAAAAGAAGTTTTAACAACATATATAATTGCTTATGCTTGGGTGTAGGCAAGTTCAGAAATATGCAGAGATTATTTGATAACCTACGAGCAAACACACTAAGTGTTGAAGTGTGTGATCTACATGAGACTGATCTGTTCTGTGTCCTGGCAGCAGACTGTAAGTTGATGGTGGGTGTGGATCTTGTGAGCTACGTTCCCAGATGTGGGAGAGAAATACATTGCATGATCAGGACAAAGCAAGTCAGCACGACATCAAATCCCTCACGACCCATTCTTTAAAAATGCAGGAGCCACATGCACGCAAAGGCAAGCGAGGTAAATGTATAAATTATGGACCAAAAGGATTTGCCTCCAAAAGGTTGGAGAGATCAGCTATGAGAAGCAGGAAACTTCAGTATTTCTTCTATATAATTTGGCATGAAATATTCTGTATATTATTTATTACGGAAAAAAACTTTGTGACTATAAATTAATATTTCATTGATGTAAGACTTGAAATGTGAACTTCAGAAAACTCACAGTTCAGGGTACAGAAACCAACAGTCAACAATTACAGCAATTTATAGCTCTGGATGCTTCTCAGTGGTTTCTGCTTCAGATAGAACCAGGAAGTGTTTTTGGCAAATGAAGTACTGAGATGCGTTACTGTTTAGAAATGTTTGTTGTTTTATTAAAATTTTATTATGACAGTTGTTCATTGCTGCATATTAAACTCCATAAATAATGGTGATCTGGTCTATGTTGTATTCAGTGTCCAGTAAACTGTATGATTTGAAACATTCTGTAAAACCTTTAAAAAGGTCCGTATTTGAATGAATCCCACAAACAGCACTAGATTAAATTACATTAAATAACATAAGACAGTTCTGTAGAAAGTGTAACTTATCGCAAATGGTTAAAACTATGTGCCCTAGTCTAAAGAGCTTTGCAGATCCCTCATTGGGACTTTCCACTGTACTGTCATTAGACTAATTCAACAATTTAGGCCTTACTTGAATATCCAGATGAGCAGCAGAACTGGTAAATGAGCTATACATTTCATTCAGCTACTCAAGTAACAAAAACAATCTATAGATGAGTAGTTATACCCGATGACACTAATGTATCATGCAAATGTGCTCTTGGTTTTCATGAGAAAAACACTGTTCAGTCATCAAGTAGAAAAAATACAAGGCATGTAAGATGACTTAAGAGTATGTGTTGGTTAGCTCTGCAGTCTCACTCCTATTAGTTAGGTGAACATTGCAAAAAAAAAAGTTTGATATAAAATGAATACTTCATGATGCATTTAATAATGCAGTGAAACCTAGACTAAAAAACACACTCGGATGTGAAAAACGGATGTGCTTGCTCAGATCTGTAGACAGCCATGCCGTTCCCTGTGTACACCCTGTGTTTTCTGCCTAACAGAAATATGCAACTTTCAGGGTCAAGCATGCACATGTAATGTGCAGATTTCTATGAAGTTTGGCTCTTTAGGACACACTGTTAAGACAATATCATTTAAAGGATGTTTAACCATCACAGCTCTGGTTCTTAAGGAGGTTCTTAAGGTGACACAAAGTTCAAAAAGCAAAGCAGAAAAGCACTACAGTCATGTGAAGCTTAATCCCCTGTTTAAAGCTCTGAAAGAAATATATTTCATATGCAGTTGAAATTGAGCAACAGACCAAGGGATGTCGTTGTTATATTTGTTCCAGTCTGCAATCTTGTCGGTGCACAGCTCGGATTGTCACATTTAATGCCGTTCTATATAAGCAGCAATGATATAATCCAGGCTCGGTTTAGATGATGCATCAATTCTTAAGGCAGAAGTAGGTGGCTTTGGCACGTTCTACAAAGGCAGCAGCTTTAAGTGTCTGAAGCAGATGGCTGTTATGGTTTTCTGCAACAACATATAAATAAATGTTTCATGTTGCAATTTGAGGTCAGCGAAAGGACACTAAACTATAGCTCTGTACAGCACAAAATTTGGCCAGGAATTCTTTAATTGGAGAGTAGCATTATTACTATTGCATCATATCGACCACTTGAATAACTGTGATCACTAACTAGCTAAACAAACTAAATGTCTAACTTTTTGTGTAGCCCTACTGGTGGTCCATGCACTGGTATAAATTGTGGATGGGTATATGAAGCATAGAGGGGACCTCCACATGCTTCCTGTATTAAACAGTTAATTGTTGCTGGCCCACTTCGGCCAGCTTAGAGTATGTGAATACAAAATGGACACTACAAAATCAAAAGAAAATACAGATACTGTGAAATTGCATGTTATGCGATCTAAGTACTATAGTGCACCAGTATTGACTAATAGGCAAGATACTGCAGCGTTTCCCATACGTTAATTTATTTCATATGAACATTGACCCATATTTAATATTTTTTTTACTATTTAAGATGGGTAAAATCCAGTGGTGGACAAAGTACACAAACCATGTACTTAAGTTAAAGTAGAGATACCCAAGGTAAAATAGTACTCCAGTAAACATAGAAGTCATCCCATTAGAGCTCCACTTGAGTAAACGTACAAAAGTACTTGTCTTCAGATGTACTTAAGTATCGAAAGTAAAATGACCATGATTTATTGTGGCTATAATGTCCTATTATCATTTTTGTAACAAGACTATTTGCTTAATCAACTAATTTTAGGTGAATAGACTCTAGGGTCACTTGGTACACCAGTCTTTTAACAAAATGCCATTACTTAGTCCAACAGGTCAAAACAAGTTCAAAAATGACTGGTGTGCTTGCTACTCCTTTCGTTTTTATATCTTACATTTTTATGCACACATAAGCAAAAAGGAACGACAGATTTCACAGTGTATTGGAGTAAAAAGTAAGATTTAAAGTTAAAGTAAAAAGTCAACCAAATTCAGTAAAGTAAAGACACACTTGATACACTTCACTGCTATAATTTAGTATTGTAACAAATTACAATTACTTAGTTACTGTCCACCACTGGTAAAATCTCTCTCTCTCTCTCTCTCTCTCTTATATACCACCTTAATAATAATAATAATAATAATAATAATAATACATTTTATTTAAAGCACCTTTTCATTGCCCAAGGACACTTTACAAGGCAAGTTTATGTCTTGTAAAGTGTATGTCTTATGCATATGTGGATTAAGTAAGTTAACCATAATAATATGAATAATAACCTTATTGAACCACGGACATATATGCGAACATTACCTGTAGTGGTATAAACACACACACACACACACACACACACACACAAGAAAACAGAGCACCAACAATAACCACTGCAAGACGCAATACTGTCTATAGAAGTTGAGTTTTTTGGTTTTGCGCTTGAGGTAGAGAAAATTTAGAAGGCAAGTAAAGACTTTGGTAGACTCAAGGACAGCTACGAATTGTGTCTTAAGTGAGTAATAAAGGCAAATTATACACAATATTAACAGGGCCGCAAAGTAACAAGACAAAAAAGGTCAGCTTTCATTTCAGGTTGTCTTTAACATTTTACACTTCATCCAAGTTTAATGGCCCATGGAACTCAGTTCCCCATAAAATGAGCTTATGTTATTACTCAACCTGCTTGGAAACCGTTCTGGTCCATTTTTGGTGCATTTTCTTCTAGTGTAAATGTTGTGCTTTTTCTGCACTTTGAGTTAACACACTTCATAATATGTCTATATATCAGCCCTAGGCCAATCTCCAGCTGCTTCTGTCCTTAGGTGAAAAATGCCATTCTGGTGTAAAATAATTCACTATTCTAAGCTCTCTGGAATCTAAGAGCACATACATCTGTGCAGAAAAATGTGTTTATACACTGTGTGCTGGTTTCCTGGGCACAGACTGAGCCTAATCTGGGACTAAATTAAAAGATTAATAGAGATTCGCCATTCAAAGTGTATTTGTTTTTTGGATCAGGGCTAATTTTGGTTGTTTCTTTATGGAACAGAATTGATGGAACTAAATTAACTCTAAAGAAACACATCTGTCTTACTTATGTTTATTTTCCAGTTTATCCCGAACAAGGTCTTTTGTGGTTAAAAGCTAATTCTGGGAACACTTGTCCATGGACAGTGCACCAGTACTTTTTCTTTTATGCAATTTACAACTGATACAACCTTAAAATACAAGTAATTATGAGCTAGGGGTGATTCAGAGGTAGGATTTGGATCCTGGACCTTCTGGTCCACAGTCCAGTACCATAACCACTGAGCCACCACAAGCTCATCACATTCTCATTAACACACATTCACAGCTGGGGGCAGTTTAAGGACAGAATGGGGCATCCACCAACCGGAATGCATATGGTTGACGAGGAAAAAAACTGAAGAACCTATCATACATTCCTTTGAAAATAGGAAAATACTAAACTGTGGAGAAAATGGGTAATGTGATTTGGAAACTCTGCTGTAAATCTGACTTTTCGAATCTGATTTGATTTGTACAGGCTAAGTCACCAAGTGCGATTACATAAGCATTCAGCTATCACATCAAACCAACAAATACGTAAAGCAGGAAAATATGTGAGGTTTTGACTGTGCAATCATTTGCCCAAGCTGCTTCCTATAAATATAGCATCCACTATGTTTCAGCAGAATGTTCTCCCTGGGGATTAGAGTATGGCTCTGCAGTAGTACACATTGCAGAGAAACAGTCTTAACAGTAGATATCAGGTAGCTTCCTGCATACAAAGACGACTAAGCATTGAGCATTAAGAAGTTAAATAGTCATGGATCTGACTTGTGCATAAATATAAGAAATATCTAGCACAATAAAACCACATTGAAGGTATTTATCCAATATTTTAAACATTTTATCCATTCCTGAGTAACCCTAACAGAGATTATTGGTATTACTAGTATTTATTTCACTGATGCACGTGCAGCCTTTTGTTGTTCACTGTAAAATAACAGCTTTTAAAGAACAGATGAAAGTGTTAAAGCTTAATGGCATACTGCAAATAGAATAGGCCTACAAGGTAAAACATTAGACCAAATAGACCAATCCCGTGTTTACAAACATTGCTGTGTGAGCGCTACCTAGTGGCAAAAAGCAACCAGGTAGTAACTGGTACTAGTAGAAAACCATGTTCGATGGAGTTTTTATTGCGTTATCGTCATGTAATCTTACATATAAGAATTTGCACATGATCTATCTGATGTATATTTGTAAAGGCAGCAAGCTGTGAAGATGAGATGACAACCATATGCTGAAGTGTAGACGATTTTCTGTCTGTGTGTGGCTAACAGCATGCAATCTAGTGTGATATAGTTACATGTTCTACTTACTGCATATACCGATTGTGTTCGGTTTCGTTTATGTGCTTTTATGTCTTATTAGTAGTCCATGAGGCAGCACCTGGTTCATTCACGCAATCACCATTATTTCCCGCTTTTATCACTTATTATACATTTTATATAAATAAAATGTATTAGCAATTGCCAGAACGTTTTCCTTTACACAGTTACAATAAATAGGATACTTAGCTATCATGCAGTGCTTTGTTCTCTGTACTGTCGCACACTACAGCATGGCAGCACACTAGACAGAAAAGGGTTAAAGGCTGTCTGGATGCTCTCCTCCTACCTCACTCTTGCTAGAAGAGGCTGACAGACTTGAGTTCCAATTTCTCTCTGCTAAGTGAGGGCTGGAGGCATGTAGCACTGCCAAGCATGGCTAATCCAAAAGGACAGTTCCTGCTTATTAAACACCCATTGCTGATAATAAAATCAGAATCAAAATAACCCACTAAAAGCCACTGGAGAGTTTCCTACTATTTAATTTTTAAAGTTATGGAAGCACTTGACACTGAGGTGGATTAAATATCTCAGGATTGCGTGCAAATACTTACTTAGTGGTGTGACTTTTTTCCCTACAGTTAAATCATTGCAAAAAGTCCCTCAAGGTGCACAGTAGTATGATGGCAACTAATTGCACTGTTCCATTTCCCCTCTCCCCTACTGTCAACGTCGCCCTTAAGTGACCACGGCTGATTTATTTTTATTCGTTTTCATAGGGGCAAGTGCTATGACAAATTTATGGTTTGGCTGCCAAAAACTGGTAGCGATCACAAAACCAGCACAACATCAAAACAGACAGGAATACAGTCGAGATCACTGAAATCCCAGTGCTTGGAGAATAGAGTGAGCCATAACAGCCCTCACTGCAGCCAGGCAGAGTGAGACAGGATAAGGGCAAAGATTGCTTTCTCTCCTGTTTGCAGTCGACTCCATCCACATCTCTGTCTCACACACCCTCCCCTCCTTCACAATAATCTTACATCCTTCAGCAAGTGTGGATAAATCAAAAGTTCATTATGTAGCCTACAAGGCAAGTGAATACACCAACATGCTTGACCAATCACATGGCTTGGATGCCTGGAAACATTATTATAGGCTACACAAATGGTGGGCTTAATTAATTAAGCCAAAATCCATAATCATATTGCTAATTTGTTGATACAGACATGCATTAATTGGAGTTGCAGCAGATTACTCACCAGTGAACGCATTGGTTGAGTGGGTCCTGTAGCATTCATTTCTGATGACCCAATACAGTTATACAATTATTGTTAATACAAAACTAATACAAAATGTTTGTTTTAGTGCTTTTGTTTAGGTATTTGCCTACAATTTGCAACAGAACAAAGGTATAACAGCAAAGCTGTGGTAATATCAGACATTAGTAGAGCGGTTCCCAAACTTTTTCCAACTTTTTCTGTGGTGTGATCTCTCCCCTTTTGTAGCTACAAATATTTGAACTACACCAATTCTAACTCCACTAATTCTACACTAATTAATTTAAAAGTACTAATAAAAAAACATTTAAATACTATATATATATATAGACACACACACACACACATGATGAAAAGTGTGAAGTCTAAACATA
The DNA here is from genome assembly GCA_025084515.1 of Ancistrus triradiatus. NCBI lineage: Eukaryota > Metazoa > Chordata > Actinopteri > Siluriformes > Loricariidae > Ancistrus > Ancistrus triradiatus. The sequence goes on from JAJAGP010000093.1 coordinate 191,207, forward strand.
GGATTACTCAGGACTAGAATTGCCTAAATAGATCAAATAGATAGGTAAATAGATCTACAAAAGCTAAAGTAACTAGCCTGTTTTGAAACTGTAAAGAGTACAAATTTTTATTCTGAAATGTAATAAGTAAAAAGTAGTAAGTTACAAAAATAATTAAGTACAGAAATATATGTCTGTGTAAGTTCTCAGTCATCCAGGTCATGGTAGACTTGAGTGTTTAGTTGAAGGCAACTGGATTCTTAATTCTTGAAGACGTTTCACCACTCATCCGACAGGTTTCTTCAGTTCTGGAAACTGATGGGGAGTTCCAGGTATTTAACCCTAGTGGGGTTGTCACCTTGAGGGTGGACCTAAGGTTCCTTGACCCACCCTGTCAATACATGAGTCATTAGTATCACAGGGGCCAAGGTGTGACCCATTAGTGAGTCGTTACATGGGTCGAGGTTTGAATGGGGGTTAAACCTCCTGGGAAGGGATCTCAAGATGTCACCAGCTATCAGCCACCTACAAAGCAATCTTTTACCCCCACTAGGGTTAAATACCTGGGACTCCCCATCAGTTTCTAGACCTGAAGTAGCCTTTCGGATGCGAGGTGAAACGTCTTCAAGAACGAAGTAGTCCAGTTGCCTTCAACTCAACACTCAGGCCAAGTACAGTAACAAAGTACTCACTCTGTCCACCATATTACAGAGAATCTCAGCACTTTATATAGATGCAAGTTATTCTTCTGTCCAGTAAAAGTCTTGTTTTCTAAATTCATATCTAGAATCTTACCCTGTGCTTTGCTGCTCAGTGATTAAGGCCACAATAAGCAACACAGCAGCTAAAGAGGAACCTTGAGATAAACCCAGCCCTTGATATCATGTTAGCACAAAATGCACTCTTACTCTCCCAATTACTGACTTGTTCCCCCTTCTTTACCAACACAATCTTAGGCATACAAGTACTCATAGAATCAGGGTAAATGCATGAGTAATTTAGACATTGCCAGCAATCAAGGCATGAATTGCATCACTACACAAGACGTTAAATAAAGTCATAGGGAGTCACAATCAAAACAAACAGAAAAGGTGGGAATGGTGACACTAATCACACAAATCCAACATGCATGTGTTGTTTCTAACAATGTGTTTGACTTCATCAGCCTTTCATGTAATGACATGAACCTAAACTCACAGATCACTTTATTAGGTACACCTTCTTGTTTCTTATATATATACACATATATAAATATGTATATATATGTATATATCAGAATTCATTGTTCCATCAATGATGGCAAGCTGTCTTGGCCCAGATGCAGCAAAACAAGCCCAAATCATGATACTACTGCCAATTTTCACAGATGGTATAAGGTCCCTGTGCTGGAATGCAGTCTTTTCCTTTCTGCAGACATAACATTTCTCATTTAAAACAAAATGTTGTATTTTGGGCTCATCTGTCCTCCTTTTTCAATAGCCTTCTGCCTTGTCCATGTCATGTCATCTGTCCACGCACATATACACATATATATATATATATATATATATATATATGTGTGTGTGTGTGTGTGTGTGTGTGTGTGTGTGTGTGTGTTATGTGTGTGGACTCTCCAATTAAACATATAAACTAAGATGCACCAGATCGAGCCTCACAGCAAGGTGCATACTGTATACTCTCACACTCCCTGAAGGTGATGGGTGTTACTGAAAGCAACCATTTGAAATGTGCACCTTAATGAGTGTCCTTGGCTCTACTCAACCAAGACAAACCTGGAGCAAGGATCAGCCTTTGCCGTCCTGCACATCTTTCCAGAGTTATCATTTGGAAAAGAGAGAAAGACATGACAGTGTAACTGACATACCTGAGTGTCAGAAGGGTTCAGCTCTGGAGTGGTAGAGCAAAAATGTTCTGGTTAATTTTATCATCCCATAAACTATGGTGCATGCAACAAATCCTAGAGAGAGACAGTAGCAGATGATACAGCTGCAGGGTGTGATTGCTAAATGATGGCATATGAAGTGCCTCATTACATAAAAATGTACAACTGTTAGGTAACTGCATATCAAAGATAAAGAGATTGGGAATATGAAATACAAATGAAGCACGTCACGTGGTACTGGAAGACAAGAATTTTCTAACTGATTGTTATATATAATCATAATTATTTAAAAGTTAGGGTGACACAGTGGTGCAGTGGTTAGCACTGTGGCCTCACAGCTCCGATCCTGACCCCAGACACCTTTGTGGAGTTTGCATGTCCTCCTTATGTCCAGATGGGTTTACTCCGGGTATCCGGTGTCTTCCCACATTCCAAAGACATGTGTGTTAGGTTAATTGGGGTTCCAGAGTAATCTTAGTGCGTGAGTGTACAAGCCCTACAATGGATTGGAGCCCTTTCTAGGGTTGATGAATAAATAAAATGATGAATAAATCAAAAATGTTGATGCAGCTTGGCCTGCCAGGTCTGCACTGGTTAACATCTATTCTTAAGCTGAACAACAGTCAAATATGCTTTGAAGCCACTCTGTTTCCGCCAATATATATACCCACAGCTGTAAGACTGCTGCACCACTTTGATGTCTTTCATGAGCTGTGTACAGTCTCGGGCAGTCTGATAAGTAAATTATCCGTTCTCAGATCCAGACCTTGATAAATGCACAGGTCCCGTAGTCCAACATGCCAGTTAACAAAGCTGGACCACAAACAGGGACATTACAGCTTTGCAGCAGAGATGGTACACTCAGATACTTAATGACAGCACTGAGGGGCAATGGAAGAAACCCCAGTCCCAGCATGCCATAAGATTGCTGATAGGTTGGCAGCATTAGCGGGAAATCAATGCATTACGTGGAGTGTGGTGCATTTGAGCTGAAAATGAAGCTCAGTCTTTGGCACACAGAGGTGGTCACACAGAGATAAAACAGGGGACAGCATTTCTGTGGTGACTCGTGGTATTTTAAAGACGGCACTAAAAAGTGAGTTTTCCTTAAAGACATTAAGAATGCCTTAGGGAAGTGCATGGCTCCATTTTATCTCGGGTGAAAGCTTGACTTCACTTAAACTGGTGACAGGCTTCATCTCAATTAGATACTCTCACGCTCTGGAATAATCAAAAGCATATCAAGCAAAAGTAACAAATTGTGCCAACCTTTTATTTCTTCCACTCAGTCTTTATTTCGACAGGGGAGAGACAGAAATGTATGCCCACAGACTGAACATAAAAGAGATTAGTCTAATTCCAAGCAAACATCATTCATTTGGTATCACCTACTTGGAAACAGAGCTATACAGACAGTCTTATGGGTCAGAATTAAAAGCATTATTAATTGCATAGGGAAATTAAAAGGACCCTAGTAAGTGACCTTCTCTAATGTGGACCAGAGGAAAAGAAAGTCTTAATCTCTTCAGCACTGTTTAGATAAATGTCAAGAATATCTATCACCTCAATTAACCACACAGATAATGCCGTCAGAGCTTAATTCTTCTCATGACAAGAGACTGGCTCTAAGAGGCTCATGCCTTTCTCCCCTCGTTTCTGTGGCAGCTAACAATGCGGAAGCTAATACGGTGCACTCAGACCTGCCCATTCAAACCAGAAACCGAGTATAAAACGCTCTTCATTTTTACAGCACTGCCCCCCTCCCTTCCCTCCCTTTACCTTTAGGCTCAAAGCAGTCAACTGGTAATACTTTTGTAGCAGAATTTATCACCTTCTGACTACATCTACAGCTATTCACTTTGCTTAAACTCTTTCAGTGTAAGGTATGTTATTTCAGTGGATTTGTTACAGATGTCATCGGCTCACAAGAGTTTTCCTACCAAGAGTGTGCAGTGGTGCATGAAAGTTTGTGAAACCTTTAGAATTTTAATATATTTCTGCATGAATATGACCTATGCCTCATTATTTTCACAAAAACCCTAGTAAATAAAGGTAACCCAAAGAAATAAATGAGACAGAATATTATTTCATTAATGATATAATATTACAGGTGTCATTTTGTACAGACATATTGTGCACAAATGGAGGAAATTCAAAACCATTGTTACCCAGGAGTGATCGGATGGCAAAGATACAAAAACAATCCAAGAACAAGGTGTGTAATCACCGCAAGCTTCCAAGCAAACAAAAAAAGGCCTCTGTCCCTCTAACACTGACTGTTGTTAAAGTTTGTGAGTCCACCATCAGAAGAACATTGAACAACTATGGTGTACATGGCAGGGTTGTGAGGCAAAAGCCACTGCTCTCCAAAATAACATTGCTGCCTATCTGAAGTTTGCTAAAGATCACATGGACAAGGTAGAAGGCTATTGGAAAAATGTTTTGAGGACAGATGAGCCCAAAATACAACATTTTGTTTTAAATGAGAAATGTTATGTCTGCAGAAAGGCGAGGACTGCATTCCAGCACAAGCACCTTATCCCATCTGTGAAAATTGGCAGTAGTATCATGATTTGGGCTTGTTTTGCTGCATCTGGGCCAAGACAGCTTGCCATCATTGATGGAACAATGAATTCCGAATTGTTCCGGCAAATTCTAAAATGATGTTCGTCTGTCCTTGAACTAAATCTCAAAAATGCGTCATGCAGCAAGACCACAACCCTAAGCACACAAGTCATTCTACCACAGAATGGTTAATGAATAATAAAGTTAATGTTTCGGAAAGACCAAGCCAATTCCTGTCATTAATCCAAAAGAAATGCTGTGGAAGGACCTAAAGTGAGCAGTTCATGTAGGGAAACCCACCAACAATCTAGAGTTTAAGACGTATGGAGGAATGAGCTAAAATCCATCCATGCAGATGTGCAGGAATGATCAACAGTTAGCAAAAATGTTTAGTTGTTCTTTGCTCTTCACAGATATGTAATATTGGATCATTTCCCATCAATATATAAATGACCAAGTATATTATTGTTGTCTCACCCATTTCACTGGGTTCTCTTTATCTGCTTTTAGTCAAAATCTGAAGTTGTTTTAGGTCATATTTATTCAAAAAAACACAGAAAATTCTAAAGGGTTCAGAAACTTTCAAGTCATTCTAGAAAAAGTGGCAGAAATCGTAACAAAACAAGATCGTTTGAAAGGATTAATATCTGGGAACAAATAGAGTCATAAATACTCCAAACTGCATTATAATTTAGAATCCAGCAGAGGTGGTAAGTAATGAAGTACAAGTACTTTGTTACTAAATTTAAGTGTTTTTTTTAGGTATCCTGTGATTGTCTGCTATCAAGTTAAGAGACACAATTTGGGTGGTGTGTCAAAAATAAAAACTCATTCATGGCCTTACTTGAAGGAATTATAGGTAGCTGGGTCAAAAAAATACATTCTGGTAAATAAAATGCATTCTGTGTTCCTCAGAGAAACATGAGCTCATAGCATTTAAGAGTTCGCTGTCCAGTTTGAGAAAGCACACTGAAGTAAGTGACATACTTATATACACGGTGCATTTTTCACCGACAGACAATTATATTTATTATCAGTACATTATCAATCATAAAGTCTTTCTAACTCTTTTTGATGTTCACCATTATGCATTCTACTCCCAAAAATAATTGTAAACACATTATACTGCTTTTATTAATCAAACACTAGAGGTTTATGTGATGAATATAAGGGAAAATGACCTAATATAGAATAGATTTTGCTTAATAATAATTTTCAAAAGCAATGAGTGGAGTGTTTAAGAGAAGGACCTGTCTAAAGAATTGTTGAGCTGCATTTGTTTTACTAATGCAGTGACGTGCTTTCAAAGAGTTCAATGATAACTATTGATACATATCAGAACTGCCTTACTGAACATTAACCTTGTCTAGTTTTATTGATTTAAGCAGAACAAATTCACAGTAGTTTTACATTTTTATCTGTTTTGCTGTGGTTTTGACGCTAAAGCTTATAATTCATGTTTATGACTTTTGCAGATGATTCATGTAGTTATGTACAATCATTTTAGTACCCTCAGTGTCATGGATTTTACCTCTTTCCCTCAGTAAAAGACATTCTATTTCAAATATGAGTTTAGAAAAAAAAAGGGCTTTTTAAAGAATACTTTTTTTAATATAGAAGCCATACTTCCAACGTGAGTTTTTTTTTTTTTTAAATCAGATCAGTGGTGGCCTACTTTTACTTAAGTAAAGAACCTCCGTACTTCTGCCACCTCTGGAAGTCAATTAGTATGGTTATCTTTAAGAATGAAACATACTGACATAGAAACAGTTAAAAGAGCAATGTAAGTGTGCTACTATAGGAAACAGGTCAAATAATTGTCTGTGATTTTTTTTTTTTTTTTACTGAAGAACTATTCTTATCACAATGCTGCTTGCAACAATTGTCCAATTGATGTTAGCTGTCGACTTTTCTTGTGATAAATAGAAACAGCCGGGTGTATGTTTTCTTTATACACAAAGCCACTCTTACTTTAAACCTGTCAGAAATGTCTGAGTGCTTAAACAGTTGTTATATAAGATTGGCTCTTTTGAGATGCAAATATCTACATACTGAAGACAGATAAAACAAAGGGAAATGTGTCTGACACTTTTCAGTGGGCTGCAATATATATAAAATGAATTGTTCACAATAAATCTATGCCAATGCTGAGATAATTTTTGGCTTACCTGTATTTGAACTACAAACTCCTATGAGGCAACTTTTACTGGGTCTCTAACAAAGGACTGCAGCAAATTGTGTGCTCAGATTCTCAGACACGCCTCTGTCTTCTTACCAGCATTTTAATTTAATGAACCTACTGACAACTTAGATGGAATCAACAGTTCTTAAATGCAGCAGCTTTATAAAATGCCAATCATTGTCTTTAGAGCCTTGATTCAGCATCAAGCATAAAGCTGATATATTTTGATTACACTCACATCATTATTGTCTGTAGATTTATGGGTCCAGTGAGACAGATGACTTTATTTACAGCGTGTTTTAAAGCATCTATAATAATGTGTCAAGTAGGCGACTCTGAGTATTTAAGATTTATTTCCGTACATCAACTGAAACCCAAGCTGCATGCCATGATATAGCCTCCTGACGCTACTTGCAGAGGACTTTTAAAACCACCCATACTCAAATCTAATATACGTAATGTACATATATAAATATGCCCATAATTTAAAATACAGTGGGGCAAAAAGTATTTAGTCAGCCACTGATTGTGCAATTCTCCTACTAGCAAAATAGAGAGGTCCTGTAATTTTCTCAATAGTCCACATCAACTATAGAGACAAAATGAGAAAAAAAAAATCCAGGAAATGACATTGTAGGATTTTTAAAGAATTTTATTGTAAATCAGGGTGGAAAATAAGTATTTGGTCACCCACAAATAAGCAAGATTTCTGGCTCTCAAAGACCTGTAACTTCTTCTTTAAGAAGCTCTTCTGTCTTCCACTTGTTACCTGTATTAATGGCATCTGTTTGAAATCATTATCTGTATAAAAGACACCTGTCCACAGCCTCAAACAGTCAGATTCCAAACTCAACCATGGCCAAGAACAAAGAGCTGTCGAAGGACACCAGGAAGAAAATTGTAGACCTGCACCAGGCTGGGAAGAGTGAATCTACAATAGGCAAGCAGGTTGGTGTGAATAAATCAACTGTGGAAGCAATTGTAAGACATACAAGACTATTGATAATCTCCCTCGATCTGGGTTCCATGCAAGATCTCATTCTGTGGGATCAAAATGGTCACGAGAACAGTGAGCAAAAATCCCAGAACTACACGGAGGGACCTGATGAATGACCTGCATAGAGCTGGGACCAAAGTAGCAAAGGCTACCATCAGTAACACACTACGCCGAGAGACACTCAGATCCTGCAGTGCCAGGCGTGCCTCACTGCTTAAGCCAGTACATGTCCAGGCCCGTCTGAAGTTTGCCAGAGAGCATATGGATGATCCAGAAGAGGATTAGGAAGATATCATGTGGTCAGATGAAACCAAAAATATAACTTTTTGGTAAAAAGTCAACTGGAGGAAAAAGGATGCTGAGTCGCATCTCAAGAACACCATACATACTATGAAGCATGGGGGTGGAAACATCATGCTTTGGGCCTGTTTTTCTGCAGAGGGGACAGGACGACTGATCCGTGTTAAGGGAAGAATGAACGGGGCCATGCATCGTGAGATTTTAAGCCAATACCTCCTTCCATCAGTGAGAGCATTGAAGATGGAACATGGCTTTTTCCAGCATGACAATGATCCCAAGCACACCGCTCGGGCAACAAAGGAGTTGCTCCGTAAAAAGCATTTCAAGCTCCTGGAGTGGCCTAGCCAGTCTCCAGACTTCAACCCCATAGAAAATGTGTGGAGGGAGTTGCAATTCTGTGTTGCCCCAAAACATCACTGCTCTAGAGGAATCCTGCATTGGAGGAATGGGCCAAAATTACCACTACAGTGTGTGCAACTGTTGAAAGACTTACAGAAACGTTTGACCTTCTGTCCTCCAACAAAGGGTTATGTTACAAAGCATGAGGTTGAACCAATTTATTGACCAAATATTTTTTTTACACCATCAATTTACAATTAAATTCTTTTAAAAATCCTACATGTGATTTCCTGGATTTTGTCCCTCTCATCGTTGAAGTTTACCTATGATGTAAAATACAGACCTCTACTTTCTAAGTAGGAGAACTTGCCCCATCATGGACTGACTAAAACTTTTTTTGCCCCAACTTGTATATGTGGAGCCATATGTGAAACTATTAGAAATTTGAACACTTTTCCTATGTTGACCTATATGTCTGTCCCTAGAAATATGTTCATATATGTTGTACACATATTTGGACATATATGTCACAAAGGTTTATGTTTTTTTCTATATTGCAATTATGGGTAGTGCATTCTTATATTTAGCATATATGGACAAAACACTCTTGATATAGGGACATATATGTCATATATAACATTTCCATGTGTGCAACTCATCTAGCATCTCAAAATTAATGTTACATCTTTCATTTCAATTCATTAGCTGTTTCGGTGTACGGTAACGCTAGACCAGCTTCTGGAAACCCAGCACTCCTGTATAATAGATAGACATCATTTTAGGGTTTCCTGTAATTACATAAGATCAGTAAGTTACCTAAACTACTTGAACATTGGGAGAGAGAGAAAGAAATGAAGATAAATGACATTCATCTGAAAAAAGTCAGGCAATCAAAGATAATTAAATGGACAGAAAGAGCGAAGTAAAACGTCAAAGTCAGATTTATTTATATAGTGCTTTTCACAACAGAAGATCGTCTCCAATCAACTTAACAAATATAAAGGCCCCCAGCCACAGCTGAGCAAGCCTAGGGTGATAAGGGCAGGAAAAGCACCATAAATTGAGTTGAAGAAAACCTTGGGAGGACCAAGAATCAAAACGGATCCATACTCGTCTGAGAACGATCGCAATAATTTATGCTATAGACTCGAACAATTCCTCCATAATCAGTCACATAGCACTATATTAGGAACACTGCTAATGCTGCTGTCAAAATAGCCTCTTCTTCCTGTAGTTTTTGTGGCATGGATTCCACAAGATGTTGGAAACACTCCTTTGAGTTTCTGCTCCATGTTGACATGATTGCATCATGCAATTCCTGCATTTTTCATGTGCACGTTCATGCTGAAGATTGCTCATTCTACCACAACCCAAAGGTGATCTGTTGAATTCAGGTTAGGTCACTGGGAAGGCCACTGAAGAACACTGAACTCACTGCTCACTGTCAATTTTGTGAAACTTTATCCTTGTGATATGGTGTATTATCATGTTGGAAGTAGTCATCAGAAGATGTGAACATTGTGACCAGGAAAGGATGCACATGGTCAGCAACGACACTCATCGTGCTATGGCATTTAAGAGAGGATTGTTTGGTATTAATGAACCCAAAGTGTGCCAAGAAAACAGTTCTCACACCATTACACCGCCTACATAAACCTGAGGCCCTATTCACAGATATTGTTAGTGCTAAGAGTAGCTCCTACTGATGAAATTCTACATAAAAATCTTAGAATTGTGGGCGTTTCCCTCTCAGAGTTTGGAGTGTGCTTGTTTGGTTTATTTAATCAGCATCAGTGGCCACTTCAGTGACACACACAAGGTTACATCTATACACAATGTCATCTCAAAACTGGTCCTATATATATATATATAGGACCATCTTTGGACTGTGGGAGGAAACAGGAGTACCTGGGGTAAACCCATAGAGACATGGCTAGGACATGCAGACTCCACACAGAAAAGACCCAGGCCACTCCACCCTGAGATTGAACCCAGGACCTTCTTGCTGTGAGGCAGTGGTGCTATCCACCAAGCCACCGTGCCACCCCAAATGTTGAAGTAGGTCCTAGTAAAGATAAAAGTTATTCTTAAAACATCTTAACCCCCAAAAAAGCTCCTAAAATGAAAAACTGTTAGGAGTAGGGAGAAGGACTTTTAGGAGGCTTAGGAGTTCTCTGGGATTCTGGGTAGGAGTCCTACCCAGAACAGCAATGCCGTAACAACTAAAATGAAAGCTACATATGAACTAACTCCACCAGTTACTGTAAATAGATTAGACACGGCAGCAATCATACCTGAAAAGAGCGGAGCTGTATTTTCTCCAGTTCATAGGCTATCCATACAGATACAAAAACTATCAGCATTGTAAATACTGTTAATAAGATAAAGCAATAGACGTGTGTGACTAGTGTAAAATATGCAGAAATAGACTATGCCTGTTATTTCAAATAAGGCATAGCATATAATGGGCTATATAGTATTTCCCTAATTAAGACTGAGTTTCTGTGAATGCGTTTATGTGTTTGAGTGACAGTGAGTGACAGGGTGACAACCAATCACTGTCTTCAAAAGAATGTGCCAGACCTAACAACCGGGTCAACCCCACCTTCTCATTGAGATAAAGGTTTTTGTGTTCTCCTCGCTCAGAGTTGCTCTGAGATTCTGAATCACTCTTAAGCTAAAACTCCCAGGAGTTTTTAAGCTTAGTTAGGGACTGTAAGAGTATTCTTAGAATATTTATAAATGCAGCCCCTGGATTGTTTTCACAAGGTCCATAGATTCATGCTGTTGGTGCCAAATTGTGACCCCACCATGTGTGTGCCTCAGCAGAAATCATCAGAAGCGTCAGACCAGGCTACATTTGTCCAGTCTTCAGCTGTCAGCTGGGATTGATAGATCTGACTTGACTTGACTTGACTGTCCAGTTTTGTTGAGTCTGTTGAGCCTCATGAGCACCTAAATCTTTTGGGTGGGAACAAAAATTGACAAAAAGACTAAACAAAATACAGTAATAAAATCGTAACAGTAGCCAAACAGTAGCCAACTGCTATTTTGCTTTGCAGATCTGAGTTTAATTGAGCTCTTGGAACAGTTGTATAAAAACATATGAATGACCATACAAGGGTTAAGTATAAACGCATGTTTAAATTTAATCTCAACCATTATCATCATTACCAAACTGCTAATTTCTGTCAAAGCATGGAACAATTACAATTAAGAAAACATCCCATTCAATTAGTTTCTGTTTTGTGTGGTAATTTGCTAAACATTTCCTATTAAATTATCTTTGTTTTACGTTAGGCTGTGCAACATTTTTGTTCAATTGTTTCCTTCTGTTACATGTCCAGTCAAATAGCAGAAAATTAGCTTTTTCCTGTAATTGAAGTAGAGGTTTTGCTGCTGAGCAAATGAAGCATTGCTCTCTGGGCTTTCCGTCTGTTTGTTCTGAACTTTTATGACTCAGTTACAACACTGCAGCTTATCTGCTGATAGGGCAGTCTGGGGAACAAAAGCCCATCTTCCCAGCATGAGAGACTGAAATGGGCCTGAAAGCCAGAGCTGTTAGGGGCACAGTCAGAATTCAGTGATAGTTGTCAATAGCAAAAAACTAGAAGAAAAGGCAGCAGTGCACTCTGTGCCATTATAAATAGTAACTGTCATAAAATTCTTATGATGTGCTAAAAAGCATAGGATGGTAAGTGTACATGATCATCCAAAGAGGTTTGCTTTTAAATCCAACACATTCTACTTAATATACTTCTAACAGTTATAACTGTGCGTTTTAGATTTAGAACTTTAGGCAAAGCTTAATTTGTTTCATGTTCTACATTGTATTTGGCGTTTAACATTAATGGCAGAGTGACAATAGCATGTTTTCCTTCTTTGTGTAACAGCCTTAAATTTTTTAAGACTGGAAACATCAAAGATTACAAAGAAGAGAAACCATTGACCTCACTGCTTCTGGAAAAAGGAACCTACTGAATTATTAATGCTTGTTGTGTAAACTCAGGAATGAGTTTGAATTTCAGCAGTAAAACAAAAATGCCAAGTCAGGCACATAGTTTGACAGGGAACTGCTTATGTATCAGAAAATAATTAGGGTATTATTAATTATTATTAATTTCAGTCATAGCTAGAAACTTCCCAGTGTGTACATGAGTACATACACTACTGTGCAAAAGTCTTAGGACACCACATATGTTTTTTTAGTAATGGCTTAATTACTATATATACCATATTGTTGATAAATAAACCCAAACATTTCCAAGTTGGATTCATCACTTCATAGTACTCTTTTCCATTGATCTTCATTCCAATCTTTATGAGCTTTAGTATATTTTAGCCTCCAAAAAAAAAAGTTGTTTCTTGGCTGCTACCCTTCCAAAAAGACCATTCTTGATTAAGCTTCTTCAAAATGTAGAAGGGTCAACTTGGCATCCTGATGAAGCAGCAAGATGCTGCTATTACTCCAGTCTAAAAGGAGGCCACACTGTAGCCCTATTGAGCTGTTTTTTCTGATTGTTTTGCTTTTAATACAGCATACACAGGATACACAGGATCGGATATCAACAAAATTAATCCGATCCAAGGGACCGATCCATTCCCTTTAATTCTGCATCACGTGCTACACCATACATCAGTTCTGGCAACAAGTTAGATGGCAATGTGCAACATCTGCAAAAGAAATCTTGTAAGGGGTGGTGATGGCACTGCAAAATATAACATATAATATTAATCATGAATAATATATTAATCCAATTAATAATATATCAATATAGTTTAAAGTTCATTTTTTATTTTGAATTTGAATGCTGTGCCAAGGTCCTGCACATTTGTTATTATTTTAGTGAAAAAATAAATAGCAGTTTACTGCATTAATATCTGTGTGTTCATTTGTTATATTTTTTTGTTATAAGTTTTTGTCAAAGTTAGTAAGGTAATGTTTAAGTCAGTATTGTTGCCTTACGTTTCTCCCACATGGTGAGGTATATGGTTTGTTAATTCAACAATGGCATCAGATCGATATCAGATATTGGCGGATATGCAAAGTTTATGTCTTGGTAACTGAACTGAAAAAGTCAGATCGGTGCATACCTACAGTGGTGCTTGAAAGTTTGTGATCAATTTAGAATGTTCTATATTTCTGCATAAATATGTCCTGAAACATCATCAGATTTTCACACAAATCCTAAAAGTAGATAAAGAGAACCCAGTTAAACAAATACAACAAAAATATTATAATTGGTCATTTATTTATTGAGGAAAACGATTAAATATTACATATTAGTGAGTGGAAAAAGTATGTGAACCTCTAGGATTAGCAATTAATTTGAAGGTGAAATTAGAGTCAGGTGTTTTCAATCAATGCAATGACAATCAGGTGTAAGTGGAACACACGTGAACACACGTTTGTGGAAGTGTATCATGGCGCAAACAAAGGAGATTTCTGAGGACCTCAGTATAGAGCTGTTGAAGCTCATCGGGCTGGAAAAGGTTACAAAACCATCTCTAAAGAGTTTGGACTCCACCAATCCACAGTCAGACAGATTGTGTACAAATGGAGGAAATTCTAGACCATTGTTACCCTCCCCAGGAGTGGTCGACCAACAAAGATCACTCCAAGAGCAAGGCGTGTAATAGTTGGCGAGGTCACAAAGGACCCCAGGGTAACTTCTAAGCAACTGAAGGCCTCTCTAACATTGGCTAATGTTAATGTTCATGAGTCCACCATCAGAAGAACACTGAACAACAATGGTGTGCATGGCAGGGTTGTAAGGAGAAAGCCACTGCTCTCCAAAAAGAACATTGCTGCTCGTCTGCAGCTTGCTAAAGATCACGTGGACAAGCCAGAAGGCTACTGGAAGAATATTTTGTGGACGGATGAGACCAAAATAGAAATTTTTGGTTTAAAAGAAAAGAGTTATGTTTGTAAAATGGAAAAACACTGTACTCAGATGTGAACCATGCCAAGCATAATGTTAACCATATCCCATCTGTGAAACATGGTGGTGGTAGTATCACATGGTTTGGGCCTGTTTTGCTGCATACTGGGCCAGGACGACTTGCCATTTCATCTTGATGGAACAATTGAATCCTATCTGAATTATATCGAGAATTCTAAAGGAAACTGTCACAGGGCGTCTGTCCATGAACTGAATCTCAAGAGAAGGTGGTCATGGCCGGCAAGACAACGACCCCTAAAGCACACAAGTCGTTCTTCCAAAGAATGGTTGAAGAAGAATAAAGTTAATGTTTTTTGGAATGGCGCAAGTCAAAGTCCCTGACTTTAACCAATTTGAAATGTTTGTGGGAAGGACCTGAAGCGAGGCAGCTAATGTGAGGAAACCCACCAACCTCCCCATAGTTGAAGCTATTCTGTAATGTGAGGAAACCCACCAACATCCCAGAGTTGAAGCTATTCTGTATGGAGGAATGGACTAAAATTCCTCCAAGCCGGTGTGCAGGACTGATAAAAGGGTTACTGGAAACATTATTGCTGCACAGGGGGATCACACCAGATACTGAAAACAAAGGTTCACATATTTTTGCCACTCACTAATATGTAATATTGGATCATTTTCTTCAATAAATAAATGACTCTTTTTCTACTTTAGGACTTTTAGCACCACTGTAGCTAAAACAATGGTATATCTAATCTAATGGTGGCCTAAGACTTTTGGACAGTAGTCTACTATATGTAGCATGACAACAAAGGTACAGAAACAGTGTTTCACATTACTGAGTTGCTTTTCTAAGGCTGACAATTTGATATGTAGACACTTTGGGAGTAATAATGAGCGGATGTGTATGACCCTGGCTGGATGAGGATGAATATGTTCTTGGAAGTCATGAATAGCCTCCATCTAGTACAGTTGGGGCATGCAGCTGGCGCTGCAAAAGCTGAACCCATTAGCCATCGATTTCCTCTCTGCTCTTTCATAATATCAAAGACTGCCAGCAGCAGGCTGTTCTTTACCAACACACAGCTAGCAGGATTTCGCAGGGAGAGAACCTGCACTTTAGCTTGGGACATTTGATCAATTAATATGACCTTTTCCTGGTGCCCGGATCTTCCCCAGCACAACACTCGATCCCCAGGTGAGAAAGGATGCTACCATCAACCTGAGGGAATGCTACACCGAAAGCAGCTGGGCTAACCGCTGGAGTGAGTTTGTCCGTAGCTGTTTCAGGAGCCACTGGCTAAGTCAAGGGCTAATGGAAATCATCTCCATTTAATCTCTTTGGAAAAGAGGAAGAACTATAGACAGTTCTGAAATACACATCTCATTAGGAAAATTTACTTTCCCATTTCCATTTCTCTGTGAAATCTGCAATAATTGGATTAGGTCTTTGATAGGAAGTCAAGCTTCAGGGGGTGGAAGCTTTTCCCTCCAAAAATGCAATGACCTCTAAAAAGAGTCACCCATGTGAGGGTAGTAAAAGTACTGTTTTTTAGAAGAACTGTTGCTTCAAACTCACTTTGCCAGTGTGTCTCCATATTTAAAACCACATATGAAGACCAGAAGGGCTGTGCAGCCATGTCACTGACGACTGAAAAATTGTGATTTATTAAGGCTTTCACCAGCCAGGAAAAGCAATGCACTAACTGCATTGACAAAGGTTGTTAGTCTAAGCAAATCTAATTATATGCAAAAATCATTTTTATTACGATTGCTTTGAAAATATAACTCAAGGGTCCCAATATGTATCAAAATACAGTACACTATATAGCCAAAAGTCTGGGGACATCCAAAAATGACCTAGAAAAAAATGGGTATTAGTACGGAGTCTTCTAAGAAGGCTTCCCACTACATTTTGGAACATGGCTGTGAGGTGATGTTGGAAAATAAGTCCTGGCTCTACATCAGGGCTCTGTGCAAGCCAGCCAAGCGGTCCATCAAGGGTGGCAAACCATTTCTTTGTGGATTTTATGGACAGACAGACAGAACATTGACACGCTGACTTGTTGGGATGGGTGGAAGCCTATGAAAGTGACAGAGGTGCTTAGTACAACACATTATACTGCCATTATTTGTCTATTTAAGTTCGATGGAGATGTAAGCTGCATATTGGGAACAAGTCAGCAAATAACACCAGAGGTATGCATCACATAGTGACCATGAGTTCAGTGACATTTTTGGGTCTAACCATTGACAGCATGTTATATATGGCCTTTATATTATTGCTAAAGCAACACATCTAATTGTGGCCTAAGACTTTTGCACAGTACCGTATATGTATAGACTGTATAGACTTTGCTGAACAGACATTATGCAGCACATACCTGTGACTATGACAAGTTTTGCCTATAATATGTATGAAATCTTCGTGAATCAGGATAATTTCTTGCCAGAAAATCGGTTCTGTTGTGATGGTATAAAGACGATGTATTTAATGCATTAACAACGACACCTGAAAGCATCGGAGGACTTATGGATTATGGATGGAGCTTCTTAAGCACAAGTATTATAACAGAAATACGGAAAGATGACAGCAGAAAGAAAAGGGGCATGCCAAGAAATTCTGGATAAACAGTGAAAAGTATGAAAAAAGCTATTATAGTTTGTCAAAGAACAGAAAAAACTACTATGGTCACCACTGCTATTAGCAGCTGCTAATGGCCTTCAAATGTTTTTGCACTGAAGTCATGGGTAGGGAGGCTCATGGGTAATTGAAATTAATGAGTGCAATCAGTGGCAAACAGCAAAGGAGTCAAGGGCAATTAATATAAACAGGCTACCAGTGAGCTGCAGGTCAGTATTAAGATACAGAATGACCACAAAGCACAGCAGATGTCTTGGAGGAGCAAGAGGGCTCCAGCAGAGACAAGCCAAAAGCAACCTGACAGCCTGCTGGCACGTTCTGATAATGTCATCAGTTTCTCATCAGCAGCCATGCTGAAACCTCATTAGCATCCTCTGCTTACATCATATGCACACGCTAACAGACCCAAGTGAGATCACACCTGTTCTCATGCAATAGGCTACTGTAGACTTGCTATTAACAATAAGGTATGTATCATTTTATTATGACTCATGTTGAAGTGTCCTTTTTAAGCTATTTGGTTCAAAAATTGCCTTGCACATCTAAAAGAATTTAAGTTAACTGAATTATTACAGTTGTTCTGAACCTTCGAAATATACACTACGTTGCAAAAAGTGTGTGGACACCCCAACACTATAGAATTATAGTTAAATATGTCGATATCCTCCAGTCTGGGATTCTTGTCCAATTATTCAATACAGTCCATTCAGCATGCAGTCAGTGTTCCAGTTCATCCCAAAGGTGTTCAAATGAGGTTAAGATCAGGGCTCTTTGCAGGCCAATCACGTTCATACAGACCAAACTCAGCATTGTTCTTAAGCCCAGTTTTTAAATCACTTTGGAAAAGTGTGTTACTACGCAGAAAGGTGTAAGTGTACAATTCCCTTAAAAGTCATGTATGTTATAGTATAAGGATTTCTCTTCACTGGAATGAAGGATCACTCCAATACCATAATAAACAGACATAGATCTGATTGAGAAGCATGATTTATCACTCCACAGAAAACTATTCCCTGGATTCCAGTGACATTGTGCTTTTTACCACCAGTGTTTGGCATTGCACATAATGAACTCAGCTTTGTGCTCAGATACTTGGATCTAGAAACCCAAGACATGAAGATCTGGAATAAGGCTTTCTTTTAGTAAGTAACTCTGGACAGGTAACCTGACTATGTGTTTCAGCATTCAGACGTTCAGTTTTGTGATCTTGTATGGTGTACAGCTTTGAGGCTGACCTGTTGTTGCTCCTAGACATTCACACTTCACAATAACAGGACTAAACACAGACAAGGGGAGATCTGGTAGAACATAAATGTGAAAACCCAGCATTTTGGCATCCTATGTGCCATGTTGAGTCACTGAACATATGAATAGATACTGCCAGTGTTTACCATATCTGTCACTTAGCAATGAGTGTGGCAGAAATGGCAGACTCCACTAGTTAAAAGTGGTATCTAACTAATATTGCCCATGTAGTGTGTGCTCACTTACGGAACTGCAGGAAGAATTAGAATTTCCCCAAGATACTTTTGAAAACCCCTTTTCCCTGAAAACTACACTACAATAATGTCTTGATGCATACTCAATAATCCAGGTGAGAAAATCCCAGAAGTTGACTCAGTTATTCTGGACATAAGGTTTTGTGGAAGAAACGTTTCGTCACTCATGTAAATGACTTCTTCAGTCTCAGATAGTTCTAAAAAATCTCATATACAGCACAATTACATAACAATGGGACCAGTGATCAGTTTAATATGCACCTTCCTATTTCCATTAATAAAAATGGCCACGTGCCATTCACACAGGATTGGGGAATAGCAGCGCTGTAAGATGGTGAGATGTGTACTCTGAGGCCCCCTGCTCGGTTCAGGGATGGGTGTTCCCTTTTTACAAAAATGGCTTCTTTTACTCCGCGTTCAAACCAGCGTTCCTCCCTATCAAGGATTTGCAAGTCTTGATCCTTAAAAGAGTGGCCACTGGCCTGTAGATGGATGTAAACCGCCTACAGAAAGGTAAAATAAGTCCTGCCCTGATGAGCTAGTTCTTCTATGTTGTGTATCGCCAGCGGCTGCTTGGTCTCCCCAATGTACAATTCCTGGCAATTCTCCCTACACTGAACAGCATATACTACTCTTTGTGCGGGGGGGCCCGATCCTTGTGGTGAACCAGTTTCTGGCGTAGTGTGTTTTAGTGTTTGAAAGCCACCGAGACACAGTGTTTGGAAAATATTCCGATGTTCCTGCCACATATGGAATCACGACTGGTTTACGCTTAGACTGTGGTTGTTGTTCTCATTATGACGGTCATTATGCAAATGTGCTGTATATAAGATTGGGGACGTTTTCTAACTAGCTGAGACTGAAGAAGTCACTTAGATGAGTGACAAAACATTTCTCCCACAAAACCTTATATCCAGATACCCTGATTCAGCTTCTGGGGTGCACTACAATAACCAAACATAACTGATAGTTTTAAAGGCAAAGTATGGTTCTGCCAAACATTCATTGATTTGGTTGAGCTGAACAATATGTTTACTCTCACTTACTTTCCACACCTGCTTAATCCAATTCAGGGTTGTTGGTTGTGGCTAACCAGCACATCCACTCACTTGCTCATTCGTTCACTAGGAGGCACCTTTAGAATTGCCAATTAATCTAAGTCATATGTTTGGAATGAGGGAAACACACAAAAACAGTGGGTGTACATGCCAACTCCAAACAGGCATTGGCCAGGCCTTTCAAACCAAGGTCTCTGGAACTCTGAGGTGACAGTGCTCATCACTGTGCCACCATGAAGGTCTATATTATTTTTAGTGATTTAAACCCCTGTTAGGGTAGCATGGTGGCTTGATGGGTAGCATTGTCGCCTCACAGCAAGAAGGTCCTGGGTTCGATCCCAAAGAGTCCTCCGTGTCCACACGGGTTTATTCTGATTTCTTCCCACAGTCCAAAGACATGTGGTAGGTTAATTGGTGTCTCTAAAGTGCCCCTAGTGTGTGAGTGTATGTGCCCTACAATGGATTGGTACCCTATCTAGGATTGTTCCTTCCTTGCACCCTATACCACCAGGCTGTCCCACAACCCTGTCCAGGATCAAGTGGATAAGAAAGTGAATAAATGATGATTAAAACCCTGTTGAATGTATTATTTTAAAGGAATATTTGCTTTACAGATTTAAAGAGAGAGTACTATATGTGACAGCTCAATATTTGATATATGCCAATGTGTCAAATCAAACATAATGACACCGAGACTCGGTACGTTCAACGTTGCCAGGGATTTCAGGTCCTCTCTTGTATACATGCAGCCGCACAGTCTGCTCCACTAATGCGTACCTTTTACAAGCAGAATGGCTGTTGCAGTAATAAATAACATTTCATTAAATTAAAATATCCAAAGTCAAATTTAGACAGGATAGCTACTTAACTCTTGACAGATTTAAGGTTTTAAACCCATGTTTGTACTTTGCTCAAGACACTGTCAACACACAAATAAACATGCCGCTTAATTTTTCTTGTCATCATAACCAAAAGTCATTGAACAATCTGTTGCCTGAGAGCCTAGCATCTGATTAGATTCCAAACAATCACTTTAAAAGCTTTTTGCTGTGTACTATAAACGGGGATCAATTTCTTATTTATAAAGCTACTGCGCCACCATGTGGACAATATACGAATTGAACAGCCACTAAATTAAACGTCAAATTTATGGAAACACTATTAATGCGGTGATAGAAGTGTCATTTTGTATACGCAGAGGACTTAGTGGACACTGGATTCTTCTCATCCTGATACTAGAGCACACTATAATTTTCAGCTGCTATTTTTAAAGCATTTTATTTACGGGATAATCGGTTTCAATTTCCATATTTATCTTTCACAAGACATCAGAATCACTTGGTACTTATTTCATGGTGTAAAGGTTTTCTGACCAAAGATAAATATGCAAGCTAATTACAACTCTCACAGCATGTCACCCCGCAGACTGTATTTCAAAGTTTCAGCTGTCAAGGGGGTAATATAATCTTTATGAGAAACACACATCTCCATTAAAGAAACCCCAAAGTCACAGTGATCCACAGACGCCAGTGAACTGTATTTTTGAACGCGTGCGTCATAACTGGCCAAACCACATATTAAAACCGGGTAGGCCAAGTGCCATAAAGACTAAAGACATGCAGCTTGTTATTTTTCTTTCTGTGAGGTGAACAGGAAAAAGATCAATGGCTGCGGTGGAGTCTTGTGCCACAACTACGGCATTTTCAGGAATTAAAGAACAGCTCAAGAGAAAATCTTGCAGACTTCTCGATCTTTGAAGCCAGTGCAAAGAATTTTCCAAATGTCACATTTCCCACCAAAACCACTCAGCACTGACATACTCGACTCCTCCACCCATCAGCACAAATATTTCAGGACAGCTGCTTTATCTGTTCCTCAAGCAGTTCAAACTTAAAGGACTCATTTCTTTTTAAAAAATCCAATACATCCAAAGACAATATGTCAGTGCATTTCCTTATTTATATAAGGCATGGGAATTGTTTCAAAAGTAAGTTGCTTGAATGACTGGATATTCAGCTCTGAGTCAAATGATCAGCTGCAGAACTGTCGTCCTGTGTCCTGGGTTCGATCCCAGGTGGAGCGGTCTGGGTCTTTTCTGTATGGAGTCTACATGTCCTCCTATGGATGCGTGGGTTCACTTCGGTTTCCACCCACAGTCCAAAGATATGCTTTAGGTTAAATGATTACACTAAATTGAGTGTACACGAGTGCGTGTGCCCTACGACGGATTGGCGCCCCGTCTAGAGTTTGCTAGGCATCGGCTCTCCCACGACCCGTACAGGATTAAGCAGAAAAGAAATTGAATTAACGAATGATCAGCTGTTAATCCTATATATAGTTAGTCCTATATCTTTCTTGTTGCATGTTCCACAGACATAAACAATACAATCAACAGGTTTCCCTGTGTCGGAAAAGTAAAATCCTTTATAAATTCTTCATAATAGGAGTTGTGGAATCCTGACGCTGGCTGTTTAGTGAAAAATAAGATCAGCAATTTGAACGCTCAGTTAGAGGTTGTGCCCCAAATGGTCCCCTATTCATCGTAACCTACATTTTATATACTATATACAGCATTATTAGCATTTAGGGAACATAATTGGTAAGGGAACTGATTGTGAACAGGGGCGATTCTAGGATCAGACCTTTAGGGGTGCTGAGCACCCAGAGAAACCATTGGGGGGGACATGATTTTGGACCGTCGTCCCCACACATGTGAAGGAAGAACACCTGACGTTTTGGGTAGGGGAAACACTGACTGTTTCAACAAACCTGAGAAAACGTCCTTTAATGCTGACCCTGCCAGCCACAAAGCCATCAATTTGGCCATTTGTGAGGCAAGCAGGCCTGCTGCATTTTTGATGCTCAGATATGTTTAAACCATATACTTTCTGTTTTAACATTTTCAGCTTATCACAGACAAGTGTCTATAAAAAAAATTAATAATAATTATTAAAGATATTTTACTATTTTTATGGGTGCTGGGACTCAACTTAGGGGGGCTTGAGCACTCCTGACATGGGGCTACACACCTGTGATTGTGGAGAGTTCCAGATATGCCTTGCTCATTACTCTGCAGCAGATTCTGTCACACTAACACACTCCGTTGCAAGGCACACGAGAGAATGGCTTGCATGTTCTGTTTCACTTGCGTACCTCATGAAAGTAATACTTTACAATATATAGTATCACTGAAAATCACTTGTGTTTTATTTGTGTTCTGTTGATGCTTGAAATTGTCCATTCATATGGCTATGCAGTACTTCTCACAGACAAGAACGTTTCTCTAGTGTCAAATATGCATCAATGTGATCAGTCATGATTACCAAAATTATGCGAGTAACACACTTTCATTTTTTGACTCTCACTAGCTTAAAACTGCAGTCATTACCAATAATGGAATTAGGATGAGATGTACACTCACCACTTTATTAGGTACAGCTCCTTGCTTCTACACATTCCATTTTTGCAGTTCCACTTACCATATAACTGGACTTTGTAGTTTTACAATTGCAGACTGTAGTCCATCTGTTTCTCTACATACCTTTAGTCCCGTTTACTCTGTTCTATAATGGTCAGGATCCTTACAGGACCCCAACAGATCAGGTACTATTTGGGTAGTGGATCATTCTCAACAAGTGGTAGTGGTGTGTTCGTGTGTGTTGTGCTGGCATGAGTATCAGGTACAGCAGTGCTGCTTGAGCTTTTAAACACCCTAGTGTCACTGTTGGGCTGTATAGTCGACCAACCAAAAGTGTCCAGCCACCAACATCCTGTAAGCAGCATCCTGTAAGCACTGACGAAAGATAAGAAGATGACTAACACAAACTGTGCAACATCACAAGCTGTTGTCTCTCACTTTACATCAAGGTACAGCAGTATGGCAGATGTATGTGAGTGCATAGTGAGTGAACAGTGCTTAGAAACTCCAGCAGCACTGGTGTGTCTGATCCAATTTCACCAGCACAACACATACTACACACACCACCACATCAGCGTCACTACAGTGCTAAGAATGGTCCGCCACCCAAATAGTACCTGATCTGTGGTGATGCTTTAGGGGGTCCTGTCCATTAGAGAACAGATTAAAGGGGATTAGAAAAGTGTGTACAGAAACAATTTACAAGCTGTAGAACTAAAAATATAGAGGTAAAAATGATAAAACGGACAATGAATGTAGGTAAAAGGAGGGATATAAAGTGATTGGTGAGTGTATATAAAATGCCTACACCACAAAACTTTCATACTATGAAAGACTAAGTATGGCTACTGAAAGTTTTCCCAAAGGTTCAAACAGTGGCTCTTGTGTTCAAGTGTCTCGTGTTGATAATGCATACCCTCTAAATTATTCAATCTGAAAAGACATGCAGGTTTGAGTTTTATGTATACTGTTACCAAATTCCACAGACTGAAAACATCTTCCATCATTTTGAACATTGGATGAGCATTCATTCCAATATTCTTTTCTACACTAGATATTAGGACATGTATACCTACCACATTTTCCGGACCATAAAGCGCACCGGGTTATAAGGCGCGATATCAATGATCAGCTGCTAACGGGTATATTTTCATACATAAATCGCACCGGGTTATAAGGCGCATTAAATGAAACAAAACTCTTAAGTTCCGTCGGAAATTCAGTTTGGTCTTTACCTGGCGCAGGGCGTCTTCTTGCTTCCTCCACTTCCGTACCATTGATTCGTTAATGTTGAATTCTCTCACAGCTGCTCTATGTCCGTGTTGTACTGCGTGACTGATAGCGTTGTGTTTGAAATCCGCTTCGAAAATGAATGAATGAATGAATGCACGTACCCTAATGCTGAAGCACATACCGTATTACTCCGCGATGCTGCGCACTAGGTGGCCGTAAGCTTCGTAACTTACCAAGGCTGTGCTAAAACATTTTGACAGATTTATGAGCACCGTGTACCATCTACAATCGGTTCTAGGTCAGAAAGCATAACCAGAATTAATTCATACATTAGACGCACCGCATTTTAAAGGATTTTAAGTGCGCCTTATAGTCCGAAAATACGGTATACTGTGGGTATGTCCTATAGGAGAAAAATATTCTCCATAGTCACTAAAGGAAAAGCACACGGAAGTTTGAGGAAATTTAACAGGCTGCTTTTGCATTGCTTTGTAGAACTTCATTTATTTCTTGGAAATTTTACATTCAATTTATATTCAACTCAGACACCATACTTGACTCATTAGCCAATAGAGCTGAACAACATGGGCTCTAGTAGTGAAAATACCTTTATTTTCAGAATAAAGACTTCGATTTTCAGAATTAAATGTTTAAAAGAGTTACAACATTGCTGATTCTGTGTGTACACTCCTGTAGAGGTTAACCCGATTTCAAGTTTAAACAAACATATTCAATGCAAAGGTCCTGGTGAATTACTGTTACCCAAACCAAAAACCATGTAAACAAAAGTACATTCAGCTCCAGAATGGGTATGTTTCGTAAAAATGGGAAGGAAAGAAAGGGGAAAACAAACACACACGCAGACACACAGATACTTGTCACAATTATTGCCACCTTTAGACAATGTGTACTGTGTGTTATCGGGAGCCATTTTAGAGCCAGTATACGAGAAAGTCCTTGGAACAAGATTAGAAGAAAAAAAAACTTGAATTACTGGAACAGTAGTACTCAGTAAATAGTCTTATATCCTTCCTTTTTTTGGATAGTTTGAGTTTATTTTAGTCCTGTCCACTGCTATGATTTTATAGGCAGATGTCACCTCATTTTGGGATAAAAAGGTCGTTGTCAACTGGTCAAATGCTACTCACCAAATCTACAAATGAAGGCTTTAATAGTGTTACTGCACTTTATTTAATATGACTGGATTTTGGAAGGACTCCATTCTCTCATCACATGGAGCATGATGGAGGACCCCAAAAAAAATAAAAAAATCCAGACATCATTAGGCCATTAAAGAGGTGATTTCAACAGCACCAACAGATACAAAGAAAAGCAAAAAAATAAAATCAATTCCTGGTCAGATCCATTGGAAGGGTCTACCAGTCCACCAGTCTATGGCAGGGCTTTGTACTGACCACTTAGTAAAGTCCCAGCTGGAATTTGAACTCAGGCAATCAGGAACTGCTGTTTCCAGCAGCTGGCTGATACCACTGAGCCACTGGCGCTGCTGGTTATTAATCATTTCTATTTTAATATGTAATATCCCTCCCTATTTAAATACGGACAATCTACTGGAAACTTGAAAGCCAATGACTATGGTAGTCCTGTGTATCCCCATTGTTTGCAAAAGGCGTATTAAATAGGAATACTAGATCAATCATGAATAAAGAAAATGTGAATAACATCCTGCAGACCTCAAAAAATCAGAAAAAATCTTTGGGAGAATAAATGTCATGAAAATATCTGGCTTAGTAGTGGTGTAACCACAGAGAAGGGTTAAATAATGTTTTGTAGGACGTTCTCATTCATTTTACAATTCTCTTCAATCTCTCTAACATTTTCACAAATGTGTGTTTTGCAGAAGGCTCATTTTGGTATTTAAAATTATTTCGCTTTCTATGCAAAATTCTAAAGAAAGCTAAAGATGAAAACTGATTTAGACTTCAAACAGGCTGAAACTAAAATACTGATACCAGTTCAGTAATCATCATTACACTTGTAATTTAAAGCAATTATGTAATGTAAATGGGCTCACAATATAGTCAAATATTATTAATTAAGAACATTTAACGAATGCTCCTAAAGAAACCTTATAAAAGCTGACATCAGTGGAAAAAAACAAAAAAAAACTTTAATATGCATAAAAGTGATATGCATCATTTAAAGTGCTCAAGTCTAAAAATAAAAAAAGCATATCTATTCCTACATGAACATTACGTAAAAAGCTGAAGCAGCTCGTTTGAATCATAAGTCACTGTGGGCAAGGTTTCACTGCCATTCTGTTGACTGATTTTCAACTGCATGACCTTCACCTTCCAGCGATTCTCTGGGGGATCACGAATCAACCCAAATACTTGCTCAAAAATCCCAAGACAGACGCTTTCCCGATGGACGGTACCAGCGACAGCCACCAGCACTAATCCGTGTGGAGAAGATAAGCACCTGAGCCCTGGTCCTTCCAGATTTGGCCAAAAGAGTACCTTCTCTTCCTGAACAAGGGCAAAAAGCCTCTGGCTCACCAGTTCTGCTCCGTAGAAGTTCTCTTTCTGATATTCCCCAACATGAGTGTGAAGCATCAGTCTTGCATCGTTCCAGAAATGCTGTGGTCCCCAGTCCTGTATTTCCTGTCCTGTCAGTGGATTCTGAGAGTTCAAAAGGTTATAAAACCATTGGCAAAACTGCTTACCCAAAGCTGCCAGGTCTGCCAAACCATCACGGTTTTCTCCTGGGTAGACATTCACTGACTGAAGGACAAAAACAAACACATGAAAAATAGTGAACAGGACAGTTACAATAATCAGTTACATGAAAAAAAAAATACATGCTCTGGGGAAATAAAAAATTACAAATTTAAACCTCAACATCAAACATATCAGGTCAAGGTTCAACTCAATCACCTTACACCTTTAAACTCTCAGCAAGAGGTAGTCTTTTTATAGAGCAGAGGAAGAAAACTTTTACGCCCTCTTGTGGCAAGTCTAATAAAACCACGCCTGTAATCATTTACATGTCTGCCTGTGACATAACTGCATGCCAAGTTCTCATCAGACATTTTCCTGATGGGTGCTTCATTTTTTTGTCAATGAGTGCACAGTGGTACCTCGGGTCTCATCGTTAATTAGTTTCCAAAGGCTTGTCCAGAACCAAAAACAACTAGAAATGAGCACAATTTTCCCATAAGGAATAATGCAAACAGAATTGGTACAGCGGTTTATGCTGCATCATAGCAGAGCCAATGATAAGTAATGATAAGTTCATTTTTAAAACACACATAAGCCTACAGTTGGGCAGCATCATTAACAGAAAGCTGCTTTTATTCTAAAGTGATAGAAAATATCATGTAATTTTGTGAGTATTGATTGAAAGTGAAAAGTAAAAGCAAGACACTTACTCTACTGGTGAACTCAGGGTGCTAGCTTAGCTGTTACAGCTAACTGCAGCCTGTGTTCTGGAGGATTCCTGTGTTCCTGATTCCCTTTCGGTTGGCTCTTATAAGTAACCATTTTAGGACCCATGGAGACTTGTTAGAAATAAGAATACAGTGACGCAGATGTAAAATTAAAGAAAAACACGATAAACGCAGTGGTGATGATCATTGAGCAATGGATATTGTAAATCTGAATCACTGTTTACTGAATTGTGAAGAGAGTTTCAGCTGAAACGAGTTGTGCGGCTCGACTCAGAGACAAATTGTTGTAGTCAAAATGCATCGAATCCCGAATTCAAGGAGTTCCGAGGTGGTCGAGTACCGAGGTACCACTGTATTACCTTGTCTTAGATATTATCTGTTGTAGTACAGCAGTAGTAGTGACACATGTAGCAGTGCAGCCTCTGGTGCATAAAGCTTTATTAAACACAAAATTAGTAGACTGAACGTTGAGCAATGTTTCTCTAGCGCATCACTCCTAAGCACAGAGATGAGGATGAGCAGGTTTTAAAACTAAGGGGAATTACATGCACTGGATCTGCACTCCATAATATGACAACCATGCATGGATCACAGTTTCTATTTGACATTCACTATCTTTTTGTGGCAGAAACTTATTACAGTATCTTACAGTAACTAATTCACAATGTTTTGTTAATATTGCCATTTCCTGCTTGCTGGCAGCATGTTATGTAATTTAAACATTTAATATTTATTTGATAGACATGTCAAATGAACATAGCTTAAGAATATTGTCTAATGTTACCATTACATTAGACAACTGTTTGGCATTTTTTTTGTCTATTAACCTTTATGCATACTGTTTTATGATATGAATTACATTAACGTTTCCTAACACAAGACACTCAGCAGCAGGGTCAAACTTTTTGAAGTCAGTCAAATTAACCTTTACATTTACATGTATTTTTAAAAATCTGATTAAAATCACTAAGAAATTTATTTTATCCAATTCCTCTTTTTGATTCATATTAAAATTATTATTCCCAACATTTTTAAAAACAGCTTTGAGGTCCTGAGCTGTAACATTTTCACTAAAAATAAGGAATCCACAATGTATATATATAGACATTGATCTGATGGTCATTAAGTGGTGTTTACCTGTACTAGAACAGAACAGTACCACTGCCTGTAGTGCATATTACTACTGGATGCAATACTAGCACAGCATTAGAGAACTTCTAGCAGCCTGAGCCCCAAGCAAAATCATTTGTCTCATCAGAATTCAGAAAGAGGAAGTTATTCATTCATCATCATTTATCATTTCCTCTACACATTGCTCCTGGTTATTAAAATGGCACAGCTCATCTGACTATAGAACTGTGCGTCTTTAGCATAGCAATTATGCTAACATTCTGTTCACAAAGAACTGTACCCAGAGGCAACATATAGAGTCAAAAATGCAGTGGATCCAAGACTGAGCCTCATGGAAACACTTTACTCATATACACACACACACCACACACACACACACACACACACACACATATATATATATATATATCTATATATATATATATATATATATATCTATATATATAATATATAATAGTCTATATATATATATATTATATATATATATAGTGTGTGGTGTGTGGGTGTGTGTGTGTGTGTATAATATAATATATATATATCTATATATTATATATATATATATATATATATCTATATATAGTCGTATGAAAAGTTTGGGCACCCCTGATAATTTTCATGATTTTAGTTTATAAATCATTGGTTGTTCAGATCAGCAACTTGAGTTAAATATATCATATAGCAGATGAACACAGTGATATTTGAAAAGTGAAATGAAGTTTATAGGATTTACAGAAAGTGTGCAGTAATTATTCAAACAAAATTAGGCAGGTGCATAAATTTGGGCACCCCAACAGAAAAATTACATCAATATTTAGTAGATCCTCCTTTTGTAGAAATAACAGCTTCCTACGGCTTCCAGTCTGGATTCTGGTTGAAGGTGCTTTGGACCATTCTTTTTTAGAAACATATCCAGTTCAGTCAGGTTTGATGGTTTCCGAGCATGGACAGCCACATTTGCAGTAATATTCATGTCTGGGGACTGAGATGGCCATTCCAGAACGTTGTACTGGTTCCTCTGCATGAATGCCTTAGTAGATTTTGAGCAGGGTTTGGGGTCGTTGGCCTCGGTGCAACTTTGTCACTGATTCTTGAACATTGTTCTCAAGAATCTGGAGATATTAACTGGAATCCATGCGACCCTCAACTTTAACAAATTCCTAGTACCTGCACTGGCCACACAGTCCCACAGCATGATGGAACCGCCACCAAATTTTACTGTGGGTAGCAAGTGTTTGTCTTGGGATGCTGTGTTCTTTTTCCGCTCCTTGTTATGTCCAAATAACTCAATTTTAGTTTCATCAGTACACAGCACTTTATTCCAAAATGAAGCTGGATTGTCCAAATGTGCTGTAGCACACCTCAAGTGACTCTTTTTCATACGACTATGTGTGTATATATATATGTGTGTGTGTGTATGTATGTATATATACACACATACACACACACATACACACACACACACACACACACACACACACACACACACACAAGTCAATGCCGATTTTGTGTAATCAGTTAACCTAACACGCATGTCTTTGGACCGTGGGAGGAAACAAAAGAACATGCAGTCTCCACACAGAAATTACCCAGGCCACTCCAATCTGGGATTGAACCCAGAACCTTCTTGCTGTGAAGGTGGCAGTTCTACTCACCGAGTCACCATGCCGCCCTTGAAACACAGCAGTAATGGAATGTAAGCTATTTTTATGATTAGGATGTACGGGAAAAAACTGATCACTGTTGCATTTCCAGTTTTACTTCTTTGGTTGACAATGACCAAATGTGTCTTGCTTCAAGTGACAAGCAAGGCAGGAGAAAAAGTTTGCACAACACTGCTAAATACATGCCAAACATTTTTGCATAATTTGCAGTTCCACCATCATCATTAAAGATACTACTCAAACGCCATAGTCTGCCCTGGGTTCTCCATCCAGAGGGACATGCTTGGAACAACTCGAAAGGGAGTCGACCAGGGGACTTCCTTGTGAGATCCCCAAACCACCAGAACCAAAACCATGTCATAAAAAAAGAGGCTTGAGTGATCATCAGAGTTACAGTACTGTGCAAAAGTCTTAGGCCTCCATTAGATTAGATATACCATTGTCTCAGGAATAATATACAATTATTTCTCTGTCTCTCTATTAAAATACAACTAGAAGATACAGGGAATTTGTATGTAGTATTTAAAAAAAATCATTCATAGAATAAATAATTTTTTGGAACCATTTATGGTTCACTCCACTTCGAAAGTCCATTTAAAAGAAAAATCTAAGAAAACCAAGCAAAGAGAAAAAAAATAACAGTAAGTCACCCAAAGTGTCACAAAGAAAGGTGGGTGTAACTTACCTCTCTCTACACACTATCATACTCTCTCTCACTCACCATCAAACCTCGCTCTCTCACATTCACACACACACTCATACATTCTTGATAGTGAATGTAGGAGAGTTTGATGGTCATGTTTTCTGATTGGCCTCGATAGTTGTCGTTTTAATAAGCAGTTTTTGATTCGCTTATGCCCTGCCCCCTCCATGTATGGTTATTTCTTAACAAGTGGAAATCCCTATAGCTTGCGTTAAATGGAACCAAGAGCTAAGACTCAGATTAATGAGGCTATTTGCCTCCTAACAAACATTAAATTCACCTAATGACATAAACACTATGGCGACAGCGGCAACAACCAGCAGCCAATGCAACTGTTGATGAGGAGATGCGTCGCTTACCGCGGACACGCCATCTGCACGTCGCTAAACCCCGGAACCCCAAACAGTGATGTATATAGAAGTGAATTTATACTTCACATAAGTTGACATCCCATTACTCCAAATTCCTACAATAAAAATGTCTGAAACTCATTTCATGAGAACAAGAGTAAGTGTTCTTCAAAGCTGTGGTAGAATGATTTTGTAACAGTTCATTTACTTATTTTATGGAACTTTAAATAACACATGCATACGTTTGCCATCTCATTTCTTCATACTGCCAAAGTGAAAACACAAGGAATTGGTATTATAAGCAGGCAGGAAAGTGACTTTAAAAATATATTGGGATTTAACTGAAACTAGATTTTGTTGAATTTCCAAAATCTCTCTGTAAGTTAAAGTTTATTAGGCTGTAAAACTAATTAATTTTCCATTTTCAGTCTCTGGAGTGAAAGCACGAACAGCCTTCTCCCCAACGCTACTTCGCATTTAGCGGAGTGCAAATAGCGTGACCGTAATAAACGAGGCATCTCCTCATCAACAGTTGCATTGGCTGCTGGTTGTTGCCATAGTGATTATGTCATTAGGTGAATTTAACATGTTTGTTAGAAGGCCAATAGCCTCAATCTGCGTCCGAGCTCTTGGTTCCATTTAACGCAAACGCAAACTCGACCATCAAACTCTCTTACATTCACTATCAAGAATGCCTAAGAGTTTGATAGTGAGTGTGAGAGGTTTGATGGTGAGTGTGAGAGAGTATGAGGGTGACAGAGGTTTGATGGGGAGTGTGAGAGAGGTTTGATGGTGAGTGTGAGAGAGAGTATGACAGTGAGTGTGAGAGAGGTTTGATGGTGAGTATGAGAGAGTATGAGGGTGACAGAGCTTTGATGGTGAGTGTGAGAGAGGTTTGATGGTGAGTGTGAGAGAGTATGAGGGTGACTGAGAGATTTGATGGTGAGTGTGAGAGAGTATGACTGTGTGTGTGTGTGAGAGAGAGAGAGAGTGAGTGAGTGAGTGAGTGTATGATAGTGAGTGTGAGAGAGGTTTGATGGTGAGTATGAGAGAGTATGAGGGTGACAGAGGTTTGATGGTGACTATGAGAGAGTTATGAGGGTGACTGTGAGAGCATTTGATGGTGAGTGTGAGAGAGTATGACTGTGTGTGTGTGAGAGAGAGAGACAGAGACAGAACGAGAGAGAGAGAGAGAGAGAGAGAGAGAGAGAGAGAGAGAGAGAGAGTGAGTGAGTGAGTGAGTGAGTGAATGATAGTGAGTGTGAGAGAGGTTTTTGATGGTGAGTATGAGAGAGTATGAGGGTGACAGAGAGATTTGATGGTGAGTGTGTGAGAGAGTATGACTGTGTGTGTGTGGAGAGACAGAGAGAGAGAGAGAGAGAGAGAGAGAGAGAGAGAGAGAGAGAGAGAGTGATTGAGTGAGTGAGTGAGTGAGTGAGTGTGAGAGAGGTTTGGATGGTGAGTATGAGAGAGTATGAGGGTTGACAGAGGTTTGATGGTGACTATGAGAGATTTGATGGTGAGTGTGAGAGAGTATGACTGTGTGTGTGTGTGTGTGGTGTGTGTGTGTGTGTGTGTGTGTGTGTGTGAGAGAGAGAGAGAGAGAGAGAGTGAGTGTATGATAGTGAGTGTGAGAGAGGTTTGATGGTGAGTATGAGAGAGTATGAGGGTGACTGTGAGAGATTTGATGGTGAGTGTGAGAGTATGACTGTGTGTGTGTGTGTGTGTGTGTGTGAGAGTGAGAGAGAGAGGAGAGAGAGAGAGAGAGAGAGAGAGAGAGTGTGAGTGAATGATAGTGAGTGAATGATAGTGAGTGTGAGAGAGATTTGATGGTGAGTATGAGAGAGTATGACGGTGAGTGTGAGAGGTAAGTTTGAATAATGGCCTAAACGGCCTCTCATAATAAATCGTGAGTGATTAAATTAACCTGTTGGCTTAACCCATAGTGAAATAAGCCATTTAAATCATCAAAAAAAAAACAAATTCAGTGTTTACACTTCACTCCTCTTTTAACTGACATTTAATCAGTGCAGGCCACGTTTTAGCAGCTATTCATACTAAATGAGTCTCTGCCCTGTGCCAGGACAAACAGAAGCAGCTTCAGGCTCAGCAGCACTTCAGCACTTTGTTTTAAAATAAACGCAGTCTTGGATCAAATCCACTGTATGCACAATGTTACATTTTCAGGATTGGCGGGTCCTGTGGGCGGGGAGGACCAGGGGGACCCAAAACCCCCAGCAACGCCCCTGCCTAGATCACCTTTAGTAGTAACAAATCAAATCTTGTTATCATGATAATCGAGGTACCTACATGATCAGGTGACCAGAACTGAAGCGTTCTCTTGACTAACTGGTGTTTCTCGATGTTTGGAGGAACAACAACACTTTCTGTCGTCAGGTATTTAAAGATCACATCCCGGTGCACCTTCTTTCTCTTCAGAAGCTCCTCTGCACTCTGAGAGTAACTTATAATCGCGTCGACCGCCTCTGTGAACACGAAGATTAACACAGCGAAAACCTATTTTTATGATTTTCAACTGATCTGCCCAACGAGGCACCATAACAAACACAGCGGTTAGCATCAAGCAGCGTTAGCGTTGCTCACCTGCAGAGCTCTCTACCCGGATCATCCGATTTGTTACAGTATCGCTCAGCGAGAACAGATCCTCCACAACCAGCAGTTTTAGCAGCTGTCTGCAGCCATGCTGCTCTCTTTCCGACATTAGAGACATGTTTATATCTGCTCCGTTCACATCTAACATGCACTGCCCATCGTTTCCTCGTCTCACCGCAGCGCGCCTTCCCGTTCAAGTGAAACTTGTATTGGTGCCGCCTACTGGCCGGTATCTATTAATGCATAGTACAGTACTGTAGTTTCACATTTATAATTACTTGTCCAAGCATTTCGGTGTTAAGGACCTTGCTCAAGGAGCCAACAGTAGCAGCTTTGCAGAGGATTTGAACCCTGGACCTTCTGGTCTACAGCCCAGTATGTTAACCACTAGCCCTACACTTGTTTCAGTTGTTTTAAGTTTTTATATTTCAATATAAAAATGTAAATTTATAGATTTACATTTAGTCATTTAGCAGACACTCTTATCTAGGATTAAGGATCTTGCTCAAGGACCCAACAGTGGCAAATAATTGGAGATGATCTTCTCATCCACAGACCAGTACCTTAAGTGCCGTGCCACAGCAGTCACGTGGAGAAATTACAATGCATTCGGAAAGTCTTCACACCCTTTCACTTTTTCACATTTTGTCATGTTTAGGCCTTGTGCCAAAATAAAAAAAATCATGTTTTCCCCCATCTTTCTGCACTCAATACCCCATAATGACAAAGTGAAAACCAAACTGTAGAAATTTTTGTAAATTTATTATAAAGGAAAAACCAAAATATTGCATTTTCATAAGTATTCAGACCCTTTACCCAATACTTAACCAAACCACACCAGTGCCACTACAGTGCCAAGAACTAACCACCACCCCAACAGCACCCGAATCGTGGGGGTCCTGATCATCAGAGCACAGAGCAAAATGCACCACCAAAGTATGCAGAGAAACAGATGGACCACAGTCCCCAATTGCACAACTACAACATGCATCTATATGGTAAATGGAACTGATAAATATGACAACGAGTGCAGAAACAAGAAGGTGCACCCAACAAAGTGTGAGTGTATAATGCTCAGACATTGGCACGAGGATAAAAATTACTATGCAGCAGATGTTCATTTTGGCAGCAGTCCACCTTTGGCAATGATTACAGCCTCCAGTCTTCCTGGGTATGATGTCACAAGGTTTGCACACCTGGATTTGTGGATTTTCTGCCGCTCCTCTCTGCAGATGTGCTCAAGCTCTGTTGGGTTGGATGGGGATCTTCGGTGGACAGCCATTTACAGGTCTCTCCAGAGATGTACGAGATGGGCTCTTAACAGAGTTGTCTTGGCTTAGGATCATTGCTTAGGATCATTGTCAGTCTGAGGTCCCGGGTGCTCTGGATCAGGTTTTCATTAATAATATCTCTGCACTTTGCTCTATTCAGCTTTCCCTCCATCCTGACCAGTCTCCCTGTCCCAGCCACTGAAAAACACATAACCGGAATGATGCTCCCATCACCATGTTTCATTGTAGGGATTGTATTGGGCAGGTGATGAGCAGTGCCTCATTTCCTTCAGACATGACATTTAGAATTGAGGCCAAAAAGACCATCAGACCAGAGAATCTTGTCTCATAAAGCTCAGATTGGTGGAATGCAGTTTCTCCCATCTGCACACAGGATTGTTGGAGTTCAGTCAGAGTAACCATTGGGTTCTCGTTTACCTGTCTTAGCAAAGCCTTTCGCTGCCAGCTTTAGGAAGGTTCTGGTTGTTCCAAATTTTTCCATTCAGAATTTGGAAGCCACTGTGCTCTTGGGAACTTTCAACGCAGCAGAAATTATTTTATAGCCTCCACACAATCCTGCCATCAAGGATGATGTGACGTTAACTAAAACTAACCAAATCAATGAGAATTGGGCCCTATCACCTTGTCACTGGTTTCTGGTTTGTCCCTCCTTGGACAGCTATTGGTAGGCCCCTGCTGACCAGGAGCAGGCCACAAGCCTTGTTGTGTAGGACATTTCCTGACCCAATCAGCTGGCCAAAGCAAATTGTCCCTTCTTAATCAGGCCTGTACTCCTGAACATTTCCCCACATCAAACATTCACCAGCCACTTTATTAGGTACATCTTACTAGTACAGGGTTGGATGCCCTTTTGCTTTCATAATTGCCTTAATTCTTTGAGGCATAGATTTACCAAGGTGCTGGAAACATTCCTCAGAGATTTTGGTCCATACATACATGATGGCATCACGCAGTTGCTCGCAGATGTGTCGGATTCACATCCATGAGTACAGTGAACTCATTGTCATGTTCAATAAACCACTTTGAGATGATATGAACTTTGTGACATGGCGTGTTATCCTGCTGGAAGTAATCATCAGAAGATGGGTATACTGGTCAACCATCTTCAGTTAATCTGTGGCATTTAAACAATGCTCAATAACCTTTATTACCCATTCTGATGCTTGGTTTGAAATTCAGCAGGCCATCTTAACCATATCTACATTCCCTACATGCCTAGAGTCAGGTGTTTTCAATGTATGGGTGGGTACAGAATATTTAAATAACATTACAGTACAGCTATTTAAAGAGCACAGATCTATAAAATGAGAACTTGATAGGGACAGCTTTTTTCCTTTGACTTTTTAAAATGTTCAAGCTGTATGGGAAAACTTAGAGAAATATTTTTATGAAAGTCAAGTCAAGTCAAGTCAGATTTATTTATATAGCGGCCTTTTTTACAATGGAGCATTGTCTCAAAGCAACTTACAAGTTTAGATTATCTCCTAATAACTACGTCCAATCCCAAATTGAGCAAGCCTAGGGCGACAGTGGCAAGGAAAAACTCCCTAGTTGTAGGAAGAAACCTTGGGAGGACCAAGACTCAAAAAGGGACCCAACCTCCTTGGGCGGCGTGGTTAATAAATCTAAGAGCAAAACTAAAGTCATGGAGTCAAAGTTCGAATAAAATGTGAAGTATGCACATCGACATTAAGTGGCCCGGGTATGATGGGGCTGGAGCTGATGACGGAAGCAGCTTGAGTGGAGCTCCAGCAGATGAACATCATGTGTGGGGCTGGAAACTGCCGGAACACAGCTCGGAGAGAAAACAGAAAATGTAATTAGTTATGGATTAAGAGCACAGTGTTATTAACAATCACTGATGCCAGTGTAGCATGAGAACCCCGGCAGCATTAGCTATAGCAGCATAGCTAGAAAGAGGAGAACTGGTAGGAAACACAGCCAAGAGGGGATCACATGAGACATTGGCAACCCCACGAGCGGCAGAAGACAGCAACCCAACGTCTATGATCACCATAAGACTCTTTGACTATGAACCCCCAGCTCTGCCCTTAGTCTAAGGCAAGGATGTACGAGTCAAGATCACGAGGACCGAAGCCCAGTTCAGCCAGACCGCCCACTCGACAGAAGAGTCAGTATTTTTATATTCAGTGTTGATGGTTGCAAACAGTTCAATATAGTTGAAAAATGTCATGATGCTTTACTTTGTGCTTTTGTATTCTGTCCAATCATTAGGCTGTGCTTGGAAGCTCAACAAGTGATGTAGAGGGTGCAGCACAGCAACAATCTAGAGTACAAGGGTGGACAGATCTCAGATTGGTTTAAAAGACACAAACGTATTGTTTTGTAGTAGCCTAGTCAAAGTCCTGACTTAAACAACATTAATGTGCTGTGGTATGACCTTAAACTTGGGAAATCCCTCCAGTGTGATTGAATTCTACAATTCTACAAATAACAGTGAGCCACAATTTCTCCACATTAATGGTGGCTCAAGCAGTTATTACATTTGGGCAAATAGTTTTTGCACATGATGGATAAATGGTTTGCATAACGTTTTAATTGATCAATTTTTCTCATAAAACATTGTGTGTGAAGATCTATAACGCTTTAATGGGTCAAATGTGTAAACATAAAAAAACAGTAGGAGCAAAGACATTTAACACGGCGAGGGCACTTGTATTTTCAGTCTTGCTCACGCTAGTTCTTTAATGGATATGTTGATGTAATTCGTATTATTATTTCATTTTACAGAGTATGGCCAGTACTATGAAAAGTTGCATTAATTGACGCGCTGGTGTAATTTCAGGAAGAGACCACGTGAGGGAGGTGTTGTATTACATACAGTATTGCTCCCAGTTCTATATCTTGTCACTGTTTGTCAGGCTGAGTTTAGCCAATCTAACTAAAGCTAGCCAGAATGAGTCGCTTCACTAATTTACTAAGTAGATTCTTTTGACCTACGTGTTTCATTGCGAGCATTTACAATACTATGCTATAATTTAGTAGCTCAAATTCCCGATTTTATGCTGTCATTTTGCAGAGTTTTTAAATGTACTTCAATTCTTATTTGTCTGTGAACTGAATGCGGGTGAATTAAGGTACATGTAGATACCATCCATCCATTTTCTTATCCACTTAATCCTGATCAGGGTCGTGGGAAAGCTGCTACCTAGCCAGTGCTACAGGGTGCAAGGTGCAAGGTACGGGAACAACGATGAGACAGGGCGCCAATCCATCAAAGGGCACTCGCACATATGGTGCACTTTAGAAACATCAAGCCACTCCACCCTGGGATTGAACCCAGGACCTTCTTGCTGTGAGGTGGCGATGCTACCCACTGAGCAACCATGCCACCCCCTTAGACTGTGAGAGAAAACCAGAGTACTCGGAGTAAACCGACATGGACACGGGGAGGACATATAGACTCTGCATATAAGGGACCCGGGCTTACTCAAGTTTCACTCGATCCCTAGTTATGAAATATTTAAATGAATGGTTTCTTTACATTTGTGTCATTTAGCAGATGTCCTTATCCAGGGTGACTTACACATGATACAGTCTTGTGGGTTAAGGGTCTTGCTCAAGCTGCCCAACAGTGGGCATTTAAAGTGGACCTGGACCTTCTGGTTCATAGTCCAGTAAATTCACCGCTAGGCTACCACCGTCCCAAAAAAAACCCAGGTTTCTGAATGTTAAATTCAAGTTTCTGTGTTCCCATTAACAACTACAGGGTCAAATATCACAGTTAAAAAATAAATCCTTTCCATCTGAAATTACACAACTCTGACCAAACTTTGAAGTCCTTAGAATATCGGCCCACTTCATATCATCTTATTTTTACCCCTTAACTTAGTAAATATATTAGGTATTACTTATACATTTGCATAGTTTTCACATCAATTGTTCACAAGCCTGACCCATTTATTATAAAAAATACCTTCACCAACCACGTTATTAGGTACACCTTCTTGTTTCTGCACTTATTGTATCAGTTCCCACTTTATTACTTACCATATGGATAAACTTTGTACTTCTACAATTACAGACTGTAGTCCATCTGTTTCTCTACATACTTTGTTATTCCCTTTTACTCTGTTCTATGGTCAAGACCCTCACAGAACCACCAGAGACCAGGTACTATTTGGGTAGTGGATCGTTTTCAACACTGTATTGAAACTGATTTGGTGGTGGTGTGTTAGTGTGTGGTTTGCTGGTATGAGTGGATCAGACACAGCAGTGCTGCTAGAGTTTTTAAACACTGTGTTCACTCACTGCACTTTATTAGCACATCTACCATACTGCTCCACCTTGTAGATGAAAAGTCAAAGACAGCACATCTGTGTTAGTCATCCTCTAATCCTTCATCAGTGCTTCATCATGCTGCCTACAGGATGCTGGTGGCTGGACATGTTTGGTTGGTGGATCATTATCAGTCCAGCAGTGACACTATGATGTTTAAAAGCTCCAGCAGGACTGCCTGATCCAATCAGACCACCACAACACACTAACACACCACAACCACCACCACCACTTCTGTGTCACTGCAGTGCTGAGAATGATCCACCACCCAAATAGTACCTGATCTATGGTGGTCCTGTTGGGATCCTGACCAACAGAGGACAGAGTAAAGGGGACTAGCAAATAGAGAAATAACATTTGAAATCATACATATCACTTCTCATTAATAATTACAGGGTCAGATTTTACAGTTCAAGTGATAACTAATCAAATTAAGGGTTTATGCTTTGTAGTATTTGTATTGATAGTATCAAATCTAGCTAACAACGAATCAACCAACAAATTACAAGTATTTTGGATTGAATTCATTTTTAGGTAGGCTTTCATCATTTCCGCCAGAGTTGTTTGACGCAGTTGTTTTCAATTTTACCTTGAACTTTACTTTGAAGGCATGGATTCAGATGTTTTACAGGTTCCATAACAGTTACACGGTCAGATATAGAGGTTTAAGGGAAAACCAGATCTTTCTGTAATATGAAATCTGTCATCAAATAACCTAATAGGTCAAGTAAAGTAAGACATTTAAAAAACACCTGATATATGCCAAAACTTCGTTAATTGGTCATGTGAAAGAATCGTTTAAAGAGAACGGTTCGTGAATTGCCCCATCACCGGTTTGATTGGGAGGAGTCGGATCCTGAGCCACTCCCGCATCTCCATTCACTTACATTCACACTCATTCACACTCACGGAGTCTCTCACCGGCTGCTGCTGTGGATTGACGAGTCCCGACTTTCAGAAAGGGACAAAATAACACCAAAAGAGCGGGGACTGTGGCAAAGAAGTACCGTTACAGCTTTTTAAAGACGACTGGATGTAACATTCTTCCTCGGGCCCGGACTGAAAGGGAATTTCTTTCTGAACACGAGGTAAGTTTGCTTCTCATTCAAAGTTTGAGAAGGGTTTTCTCAGCCCGGCGTTTATCTTTTTAAAACTTTGATTTGAAACTTTCTTCTGCAGTGCAAACTTTCGGTAAAGCCACAGACGAAGTGTATCAACTTTGATAAACAAATAAACCAACAAAACAAACAAGTAAAGCGTGCATGCTGTTCGTGCGTTTGGAGAATAGTTACATGGTTGATTATGAAATGTCTTTTTAAAGTATGTTGATTATTTTGTTTGGTTTCTGCAGTTTGTGGTTTTGTTTGGCCTTTGTGTGAACATGCTGAAGACAAAGAGCCTTAAGAGTACAAGCCTACAATCCTGTTCACTGTTAAGGATTTGATAAGAGTCCAGGATCCATTTTTTTGCCTTGTTTGTAATGTATCTCATTTGCAAATCCAAGATTATCCAAAATTCCTTTGGGGAAGTCATTTTGCTGATGTGGTCTAAAATTTTGAGGGTTCTGATGAATTTCAATCACAAGCATGCCGTTCTTCTACAGAGTACCTACTTCTTTATAGGGTCATTGTCTTGCATTTCTTTGACATAGGCTAGTTGCTTTCACATAGATTCGTTTACACTTAGTTGTCTGTTAGGACTTCAGAGCATTTAAAATGTGTAAGAATTTTGAGTTTGCTTATTGTTCATATGATCCTGTACCTCTAGAGCAAAGTTGTGCAGTTTTTCCCACACATGATGTTCTACTTTTCCTGTAATTAAAGCCATATGAGCGACTCCTTCTTACATGATGTTGATGGCTGGATTGTTGATGTCTGGATTTTTAGATTTGCAGGTCAACTGACTTTCCACTTATTCCATACAACAAAGGTTTTTTTTATCTCCATGACTTATTTTTTCTGCTTGGTAACAGACAGTTTGAGTACAGTATGTTTTTTATTGGTTTGTCTCACTGAATTTGTTTTGTAATGGGCAGGTGCTGCTGTTCTAAATAACTGGTCTGCATTAGACATTGTGCGTCACCTTGGTAATTGTCTTCATAGGGTGTGCAATCATTAGTCCACCCTCATAGCACTTACAGTCGTCTTGTTCTCAGGACAGGTGGACAGCAGATCACCGGTGATAAGGACTTCACAGAAAGTGCTGTCGTTTGCACTTTGCATAAGACTGCCTATATTGTCATGTGCATGTAGTGAAGCTATGTTCCGTGGAAGAAACATAGAAAGGAAATGCAAATTATTTAGTAAATTGAATTGGGTAAATGGTTTGTTTTTATTTATGCCATTGTGTATTTCTCAAACCCTTCTGTACTTCAATGTTTAAGACTTTCCAAGAACTCTTAATGCATAATCTATTTCAATACCCTGCTAGGCTTTAAACAGTATTTAATAATTGTTTGGTCTTTTAATTGCCTTGTCATAATGTAACTGTGATTGTGTAATATACACTCACCATTCGCTTTATTAGGTACATGTCCTTGTTTCTACACTCGCTGTCCATTTTATCAGTTCCACTTTCCATAGAGAAGTTCTTTGAATTTCTATAGTTGCAGACAAGTACATTCTTTATCTCTGCATACTTTAATCCCTTTTAATCTGTTCTCTATTGGTCGGGACCACTACGGGTCAGGTCCTATTAGGGTGGTGGATCATTCTCAGCACTGCATTGACCCTGACGTGGTGGTTGTGTGTTTTAGTGTGTGTTCTGTTGTCTCATTGTCACTGTTCTACTGAGAATAGTCCACAATGAATATGTCCAGCCACCTGCATCCACAGCAGTGCTGCTGGAGTTTTTAAACACTGTGTTCAATCGCTGTGCACTCTGTTAGACACATCTACAAAAGGCAGTGACAGTATTTGTTATTCATCCTCTAGTCTTTCATTGGTGCTCACTGGATGCTGGTAGCTGGACATGTTTGGGAGATGGACATTTTTTCAGTCCAGCAGTGACAACGAGGTACTTGAACCACGCGGTTTAATAACTTTGGCAGCACTGCTGTGTCTGACCCAGCTGAGCTCTGAAAATGATCCACCACCCAAAGAGTATCTGATCTTTGGTGGTCCTGTGGGGTACTGACCATTCGAGAACAGAGTAATGGGGACTAGCAAAGAGGTAGAGAAACATATGGAGTACAGTCTGTAATTGTGGAACTTCAAAGTGCATATA
Source organism: Ancistrus triradiatus (assembly GCA_025084515.1). Taxonomy (NCBI): domain Eukaryota; kingdom Metazoa; phylum Chordata; class Actinopteri; order Siluriformes; family Loricariidae; genus Ancistrus; species Ancistrus triradiatus. Next base: position 233,886 of record JAJAGP010000093.1, read on the forward strand.
TTCATTGTCCATTTTATAGACATGGAACATGTAAGTGAAGGATGTCATAATGATTGTAAAAGTAGTTTTAATAATATTGACCTATCCAAGAAGTTGAATCTGTTCTTCTGGAACAGATTCAACTTCTTGGATTTTCTTACCTGGATCATTGAGCATGCATCAAGAAATATTGACCTACATTTGGCCTACAGTTGCACCTAAATTCATATAACTGTTCTACCAAGCAAATTAGTAGTAGTGTTTTAATGATATTGACATTGTAATGAACTGTGGTTACCCATGTCAGGACGTTTTGCAGGACAGACTGCACATATGAAATAAGTGTTGAGCAATTGAATGCTTAAGTTTGGTCATCTTAGATAATTATCTCACAGAACTGTGTTTAGGTGATTATGTAGTAAAGGTAATAGGCCTGCTGTCTGGTAGCTTCTGTTGGCTAGTCTTTCAAAATAGTCACGTGAGGAAGGACAGCTATAAAATGTTTGTTTACAAGGAACACTTCACTCATTTATGACATAAAACACTGTAGTTTACTAGATCCAATAAAACTGAAGATCAAAGCCAGTATCAGTCCTGAGGTGTAGATTGTCCTGAAGTAAGAGATTTGTGAATTTCTACTGTTAATGACCAGAATGAAAGTGTGACAGGAAATGCACAAATGTGTATTTATTTAGACCCTGGCTTATTTTCACATGGGGGTGTGTGAGAAGGTATTTGTCACCACTCTCAAGACTGTTACCCAAACTATAATCCAAACTGTGGAGGAGTTTGAGGACACTGATTTCATTGTATTAACCAACATGCATCAAACTTAATGTTAGTCAGTTGCACTTGGCTGACGTGCAGAGTAGCTTTCCACTGCATGCATGTGCAAGTCATGGATCAGTTATGGTGCTAATGCAGATGTAATCGACATGAGTGTGCTCAGTCTTGTTTGCTGGTGAGTTTTAAGAGGTGGCAGTTGGACTGCTCTGCAAGAGTTTGCAAACACTGACTGGCCAAAGGTTGTAAACATGGGCCACATGGCAGGTAGCAGGACTAATGCTGATTAGGGGACTTGGATTTCCATTCCAGCTCACACAGGCCTGAGTGAACAAATAATTAACAAGAGGGGGAAATGCATTTTAGTTCCTTTTCCCATATTACTCAAATGAGTATGATTCTATACAATATAGTGCATAGTAAGTAAATAACTTTCCGCTATACAATTACTTTTATCAGAGGTTTACTTGTACCTTTCTTTGCCCAAGCTAGCCCAAGGCTTCATCGATGTGGAACAAATCTTTAATATCTAATGTAAATCTCTTATTACAAAGACATAAGTGCTTGTCCTGTATTGTTGGAAGCCTTGTGGAGAATACACGCGTCAAGTCAATTGTCGCTGTTGTCCTAGCTATAAACCTGCATGACAGATCTGGGCCAGTGTGAACTGTGCTAAAAGTGCAAACAGTCTACCAAGTTTGAGTTTTAGAGCAATCTATGGACAGCACCAAGATTAATGGCACATGTAGTCACGATTCTTTTTATTACTTATTTCAGTGTCACTCTGAAAGTAAAAACAGAACCATTAATTGAAGTGTATTTATTTTTAAGTCGTCTTTGTTGTTGTTTTTAGGAAAAACACTTGACATCAGTGCTATGAAAACCCCCACGTTACAAATGATTAATATATGATGCAATAGGGCTTGATATTATTGAAGTAACTGAGTGCGTTTACATGCACTTAATCCGATAACAGCAGAAAATCAGATTTTGTCAGTAATCAAATAATCAGATTTCTTCTTTGCAACCAGCCAATAATCTCAAAGGGATGTTATGTAGTCTTCAAACTTTAAGAGTTAGGTAATTAAAATCTTAATTTCCTCAAGCATATACTGCATTTCTGAGTCTCCCAATGTGTTTGCTAGGTGTTTCACGGATGCTGCGTTTAATTCCAGGGTTGCCAGATCCCTTGAGATAAACCTGTGGTAGCCTAGTGGTTAAGGTACTGGACTATGGACCAGAAGGTCCAGGGTTCAAATCCCACCTCTGCCAAGCTGCCACTGTTGGGTCCTTGAGCAAGATCCTTAACCCACAATTACTTGGATTGTAAGAATGTACCAACTGTAAGTCGCTCTGGATAAGGGCGTCTGCTAAATGCTGTAAATGTAAACCAGTACTTGATCTATGGAAACAAGCCCGAAAGAATCAAAGCCTCTTAAAATAAGCAGATCTGGCAACCATATCAGCTAGCCGCTTCCGGGCTTCGTCAAATGCATGCTCAGAATGAGCTAAAATCCGGCTCTCTGTCGGATTTCTTAATCTGATTTCTTGGCCTTAATCTGACCTGAGAAATTGGAGTATGCTGTTTACATGATCACTTGAGTAATTATTACTGCAGAAATTCGATTATGATAAGATTACAGATTGGTATTGGAAAGAACAATATGCATCACGATACGATTTTATCACTAAGTTTGATATGATGCATATTGGGATATTCCACATGGTTTCCTGAAAATATAAAAACAACTGAAATGCATGTTACAGTATACAGTCTGAGTCGTCTTAATACATCACATTAATAATTCAGTAGACAAACTGAGTCAAAACACTGTACTCCAACAGCTAAAGGAGTGGAGATTGTAGTTTACACCCCATTTAAATCGTTTTTTCCCTTCAAAAACTCGATTTTTTTTAACCTGAAAATTTATATAATATATTGTGAAAATGAATAATTGCGACACATTACTGTATCGATTTATTTTTATTTTTTTTTACCACAGCCCTGTATTAGATTAAGTGCATGTAAATACACTCCTTGATAATGATCCTTGTCTGTATCCATATCTGTATGTTCTGCATTACTGACTAGTGCACTTTTGAAAATCTAGTTTTTAGCATTTTGGAATCTAACAATAAATTGTGGTCAGTTAAATACCTAATTATTGGTATGTCCTGGCAAGTTTGGGCATTTATATACTATGCAGGCACGATTAGCTTTGTCTGAGAGAGGGTGGTTGATTTGGGCTATCATCCCTCAGTGCTGCATCAGCTACCCCTGTCGGCTGCCTGTTGCTTTGATTGAGGTATAGGTTCTAATCTGCAGAGGTAGGCTCACATGGGACAGTGAAAATGCCACGTTTACGCTGGCATTTGTAAATGCTCATTTAGCAGTGTTTCAGGTCACTGAGCAAGCTAACCAGTCTTCACAAATTGCCACAATGGGTTGTGTATTTCTAAAGCTCCTTTTCTGTTGCCTTTGGAGCTGTTCATGGTCCTCACTTTTGGCAGCAAGCTGGAATGTAATCTGGCTGCCACTTTATTCTGGGCTGTGCACCCTATTAAGCCACAGAGTATCATTCATTACTACTGCCCATGTGTCTGCTTGCTACATATGGTACATGAAACAACACATTTCTGCTTTTGATTGAGTGTAATTGACCATACTTAGGTTGTATCTGAAGAGTTGTGGCAGTTTTCATTAAACAGGATATGCATTTTCATACTGTCCTTGTCTGTCTAGTTTTTCTTGTCACAGGTAAATATTAATGGGTATGTTTCCTTTATTTTAAGATGCTATGCTGTCTGTTATCAGTGATCTGTTGTATGAAATGTGTAAAGCCAACAATTTAACATGCCATGATTTTGAGAGCTGTTGTAAATGCAGTACAATGATGGTTCTGTTCAGCTGTATTTAATCAGAAAAGGCATTAGCTATGAATGCATCCATCCCTGCAAAACTTTCCCAAGTTTTAGCTTGACACAGATCAGGGAACAGGCTTTGGCTCATCAGTTCTGCCCAGTCAGTGCGATAAACTGGTTTAGTGGTTCAGTAGCTACAATGTTTGTATAACAGGTTTGTCCATAGACTTTTATTCCAAATTTGTTTACTTTTTCCGGACTGTCTTTTTCTTTAAACCTAGATCCATTTCTAGTGATTGTTTTGGGTAAGCACATAGATCTTTAAAATAAATGTTCTCATCCTGGCAGTGCCATCACTGTGGTAAATCAGGTAGTGTTAGTGCCATACAGCTTCAGGGTCCTAGAGACCAGGGTTTGATTCTTGCCTCTGGTTGCTATTTTGTAGAATTTGCCGTGTCTGTGGTATGTTTACGTAGGTTCCCTTGTGTACTCAATTTTATTTCCATCTCCTGAAAATGTGCCACATTAGCTGTACTGGCTACTCTAAATCGCCTGTAGTAAGGTCACACAAGTTTCCTTTACTGGAAAAGACAGACAGATGGAGAAATGCACAGTCTGAGGTGAAAAAACAAGCTTGAAAATGTTTTATTAAGGTTCAGTCATAAATCAGTAAGGAGGTGCAGCGTTCTCACGTGTTAGCCCACCACTGTACCCTGTCCCAGCGGTGCCTCTGGTTGGATTTGGAGTCACATGCAGACACAGTTGGATGTGTCTATGAGAGGAGAGCCCAGGCAGGGATCGCACCAGTCCCTATAGTTCTGCATTGGATTAGGGCCAGTTTCAGGACATATGATTTTGAATTAAATAACCAATGTGACTTCTGACCAAATCACAAAGGAATATTCAAAAAATAACCATAAATAGTTAATTTGTTTCCTTCTGTTATTTTAAAATCACAATATGCACTTTCATTAACAAAAAAAACAACAACGTAGTTTTAACGTATTTACAGTACAAGCCTTGTCAGTGAACTAGGAGGGCAAAAAACGTTTGATTAATTGTGGTAGTGATTTGAGGTCATATCACATTGCACTAGCACAAAAGTATGAACTTTCCTGTGGATGCTTCACATGGTGGCATCATTTTTAGGTCAAATGGATCTAAAAATATACAGCCTAATCCTGGCAAATGGATTTGTGACTAATACAAATATGAGGACTGACATTGCTGACAGAGGGCATGTTTCTGATCCTGTATTTTGTACACTTAAACACTCATGATGAGTACATATTGCTTGTGAAACATGATCTTTTGCAGTTCGAGGGGAGCTTGAGATATCCATCTATGGCCATAGCTAGGACTATGATATGAAAAGTAATTTTCCCATTAGTTTAATGTACAGCTGTTTCACTGGCTCCATTGCTGCCACGGAATCCAGGGAAGATTGTGTATCGTTGTGAGTCACTTGGGTGGTATATTTTGAAAATGTGAATAGTTTCGAGGTAATTGTTTGGATGCTTTAGCCATGCAGCTATGAGTTTGTAAAACGCTTGAATATTTCAAGTTTTTGGTTAGATTGAGGTTTGGTGATTTTGCTATTCAAAGTGTAATAACTTTGACTGGTGTCCTGTTTTCATACCATTTCAAAAGACCCTTCATCTGCTCTGATGTTTCTTCCAAGCCATTTTACACAACACTGGTACTGGTGTTTCAAGTGCTGTACACACTTCAACAGATAATCTGATATTATGCTACTTTCTTCCAGCAGCTACGTCACTGCAAAGTGGCAAAAGCAATGGGATGAAAACATGGGCAGTAAACTACATGAGAACCCTGTTATAGGTCTCAAACCAAGGCATGCCTTTAACAAACGATGGGAACAAACATTACATCTTTGTTGTTGTATTGTCATATAGGTCACACTAAACACACAGTTTTGAAATTGATTTATATAATATAATGACAAATAAATACTAATACAATTTGAAATGTGTTAACATTTACAATATCCACGTTTAGCAGCATGTAGGGGATAGTAAAAGTTGTCAAGGTTCTTTCGTGTCTTACAGCAAATGTTTTCAGTTCCATGAATGTAGGTGTGTTCATGTATGCATATAAATATGTATACATAATGCTTCAAACTCCCCTCTTTAGAACATCATGCCATGAATGTAGGTAAAGCAGCTTAGAATTAAGCATGCAAACATTCATCCAGGTGTGACACTACAACTAATAAGTTGTTGCTTTTCATTAATGCGACGAATTTTACATCCAGTCACACTTACCTTGGGTCGAGGCAAGATTAGACAGGTATTTTTGAGGGACTGGGTTTAAATCCCTGATTGAACTTGCAACTGAAGATCAGGCGCTGTGTTTAAAGCACCTGTGATGGATTGGACCCTGTCCAGAGTTTACCTCTGCCTGCATCTATGGGTGTGTGATATTGGGGGGGATTCTGGGATTTTATCAGTATCAATCTGGTGTTTAAGGCATGTCAGATGTTGTTTGAACCCATCGCTCTCAGGCACCTGCATCGGCACAGTGTCTTTCACAATGTAATTGGTGACATCATTTGTAGGAGGGCAAATTCTGTTTTACCATCTGTTGCTTTTCTTGTTTTTTTGCAGAATGATTCCACTAAGGTTTGCTGAGTGTGTTTTTGTGCTGGTACCTTGGCTGGTGTAAGCCTATCGTGGACAGTAGCAACATGCTTTGAAAAAACCAAACTTCTGGACCTGTTTGAACACTCATTTTTAACTTGAATTATGCACTTTTTAGGTGGAATGGAACAGTGTGCATGCCCAGTAGTCTGCCCTATCTGGAAACATGATGTAGTGAATATGTGAACTCTTAGTGTCTCTCTTTATTTTATTTTTATTTTGTTACATACTCAATAATGCCACTCACTCACTCAGCTCACACATCATTAAAATGACAATTAAGATGTTATGATATACAATACATGTCACACTCCTACCTACACCTAATGAATTCTGGGTTAGGTTCCAGACCCACCTCCCAACCCTGACCAGAATATCTGGGGTAAAATGAATGTTTGTGTTTTTTTTTTTATCATTGTTGTACATGTTCAGATTTTAACAAAACTATTTAGTCACATTCATGATAATGTTAAGTGAAATTCTCCAGAGGTGCATCATGTTAACATCTCTCAAACAAATCACAAACAGTGCACATGGGGTACGCTGAAAGCATGCTCCAAATATCTGAATGGTACAATAATTATTTTGAATAAATAATGACTGTGCTTGTTAACGGTGGGTTATTAGAGGACTTGTGCTGTAGTCATATAGGAGAAATATGCCATCATGCTGGGTGTTGAGCATAAAGGATGGGCATAAAATCCCTAACCTCATCTGTCCCATTTTCAAGACCAGGCAGGGTAATCCCTCCCTATTTTTATAGTTCAGCTGCGCTTTATAATGATTATTCATAGACCGTGCATATACCCAAGCCCTTTCACTAATGTAGTTGCTTCCCTGGCTGAGTGCCAGCCCAGTCTGGACTTCTAGGCCACCACGGCAGCATCGGCAGGTTTAAAAGCTTTTATCTGGTCGTGGGGTTTGCATTATATTTTCTTGTCTAAAATGAATCTTTGTCTGTAGTCAAATGTATGAGTTCTACTTAGGCTTTTCCACAGGGCATCATTGTGATTGGCCTTCAGGATAGTTAAATCAGTGGAGTTTAAACAAAATTACAGGCAAAGGTCACTTACTAAAATCCTGGCAGTCTTGCTGTGCAATGCAGTATTTGTAGTTTCTTGTATTTGGTCTTTATTCCAGCTTAGGGGATACCTTTTTCCTGTTACAACTGTTCTAGTTCCGCTTTGATGTACAATATCACAAGTTGCTTTCCATCCCTGGCATGAAAAGGGATAAAAGTCCTCTGTACTTAGTAGCTTTGCTTACTACAGGCCTTACATTTGGCAGCCTGATGCACCATGAGAATGTTATTTTGTACTGCTGTGCACTCCAAGGAAAAGTGGAGTAGTAGTTTGGGGAAAAATATTAACTGATAAGATCCACACACTAACGTTTTGACTTTGTGTCCCAGGCGTCCTCATTTTACAATGCTCTGACTTGGGATCATTTGACTTGACGATCTGATAATACGCAAAAACACACATTCAACAGAAACCGTACTGACTTTTTTCCTGGACAAGTGATATGCGTTATGATACTCTCCTGCACTCTCCCGTGCTGAATGAGGAACTCGGCAGTGCATGTCACATGATAGGAATGATGAGCGCTGGGAAATGTAGTGAGGAAAAGCCGTGGTCGTGACAATCATCTGGTTTTTACTTTCAATACATTATTCAATAAATTACATGTTCAATATGTTATGAAATAAGCTTTGTGTTAATGATTTTACCAAATTGTAGATTAATGTAAGTGTTTTAAACATGCTTTAGGTGTTATGCTATGATGTGCAGTATATAATAAACTCCTTAGTTTATGATGGCTTTGTTGGACCATATCCCCATCATAAATCGGGGACTGCCTGAGACCTAGATGTTCTGTTTCAGTGTGTAAGGTATTTCATATGGTCATGTGGTTTGAACAGTAACGAAAGAATGTTTAATAGTCCAAAATGTTGGATTGTCCTTCTGGCACAGTGTCTCCTCCCTGTAAAACTGGTCATTAATTCTAAGCTGTTAAAGCTTCTGTGTTTATGCTTCATACAAATTTTTCTTCAATTCCTTCTCTTTTTTCATCAACTCTATTTATCTGCCTATGGTTGCTAATCTATAACTTTTCCTAGATATGTGGATAGACATGTCAGAGGATTTTTATATTTCTCTGAGCATTACAAAGTCTGGAACATGTTTAAATGACCTGTATGTAAATCTCTTTGGGCTGAATGGAATGCATTTTATTCATTCAAAAGCAGTTTTTTTTCCACGAGAAACTTTCCCATCCTGAAGTGTGTGTGTGTGGCCTAGTGTGCCTGCAAAACTGAAAGTCCTGTGACTGACCCTGTGTAATACAGTTGCCATTGGATACAACAAATTATAAGGCACATTAAGTTATGCAAAAGCAATCTAGGATGTGGATGACGGTGTTAATGGCAGGCGGCTCTGGAACAATGGATTCTTTCTGATAAACCTCCACAGCCACATACTTGTTTTCAAATGAGCCTCATGGAGATAACAATATGGTGTACACAGAGTTTTACAATGTGTTGTCTCTATGTAAAACCCATTCATCAAGTAATCACACAACTACCTTTTTTGTAGGTTTGAGATATGTTTAATTGTCATATTCAGACTAGGTAATAAACAACTGTTTCCATAGTGACATTTAAAAACTGTACTGTTGTATTTTACTGCCAGTATAGTGTTGGACTGTGTGTGTGTGTATGTGTCTAAATAGTATAAACAACTACTTCCTGTTGTGAATATTACCACTTTGTCAAACCTTACCAAATGGGATTTTTTTTGTATATATTCATTCTACATTTTGTTGTAAGATGAGTTGTTAACATCTGCAATAAGTTTTGCCCAGTGTTTTGAGTAAGAATGTACATTCCTCTTCAAACCTATAACCATAAATGTCCAGGGAGCATGGCTCAAGAGCATGGATGGTTTTCCCAGTGGGGTTTTTGAACCCTGTAGTGTTCAAAACTGACCTGAACGGACAGTAAAATGGCCTCTGTGGCCAAAAACCTCTGCTGTGCAAACATTTTCTGCGAGTTTATTTGCACTGACCATGTTTAGAAATCATGTTTACCCTCTTGGTACATTTTTCCTAGCTGCTGGTCCACTGATATGTTGCTTTATTTGTAAGATATTTAAAGGAATGGCTCAACCGACCAAATTTTTACTAAATCTAAGTTCAGTTGATTAAACAAGCCAATTAAATGTTTGTCTCTTTTACTAATGCCCCGGAGATTATATAATTAAATGGTGATGGACACCTGTGCCAGGAAATAATTATATGTTTATTGTAGCTGAACCACCACAGCCAGTTTTTGTTGCCAAGTTATGAGAAACAGTACAGGAACAATGACAGTAGGTTGTAAGCCAAAAAGCCCCTTGTTGGCTTTTGGAGTTTGACACAAATTGGAGTATGCAAAAAAAAAAAAAGGAAATCTGGTTGTCTGAGATGGCTGTCCAATAATTTTACACCATTCAGCTACCTTATGAGGGTTTTTGTGTTAAGTTATGCTGTAAATCTGTTTGACCTTTCATAAGAGATCGAGTTCCTTTGAGTGAGACTTCCATTACTTGTTAGCAACATTAGCCGTGTAGTTCCATTGCAAAAATACCACGTCAGACCTCGGAGTTCACGACTTGCTGCTGCTTTTTTTTAGGTACCAATATTGCTTTGTACAAAAACAAAAGTAACCCCTACCAAAACTGTCAGTTTCAGTATGCCTTCAAACGAACTTTGATTAGAGAAAACCATTTGAAAGACAGAACTGACGTGCTATACAACGTTTAATGGAAAGAGACAACAGGATATTTAAAAAATATTTAAATTTTGCTGGAGATCGGTATATGGTGCAAGGACAGTACAATTACATTTATCTATTTGGGTTGATTCTCATTTGTGGAGGATGGCATTCCTCTGGTTCTACTATGTGACTTTAACCTCTCTGCTGATGGTATCATGTCCATGGTCACCCATCATCTTGGCTCTTGCATGCTATCACAAAAAAACTCAGAGCAGGCAACACTCCTGATGTCATCTAGCTCTGCCATGTTTAACCTTACAGAAATGATGCACGTGTCATATTACTTATGTGGGCACCATAGTGGCTCGCACTGTTGCCTCACAGCAAAAAGGTTGTGTGTTCGATCCCCAGGTGGAGTGGTCTGGGTCCTTTCTGTGTGGAGTCTGCATGTTCTCCCTGTGTCTGTTGAAAACAGTGTCTCTTTCATCCTATACATTTTTGCCATTAACAGGTTCCTTCGCAGCACTTCCTTTTCCCACTGCTACTCTCTGTAAAACTCAAGTTTCTGGTCTCGCTCTGTCCTCTCATTTTCCATGCTAGCAAAACCAGTGTTGTCCATTCCCTGGCTAGCTGACATTCTGTGGTCTCACAGATAAACACTTTGCAGTGCTGAGATATCATGGAGAAAAACCAACTCAGGAACAGACCTGGCTGAGCATTGTACACTACTTGCCTCTTTCTCTTCTTCTGTCAAGATGGCTAAAACAGATTTCTTTCACTACAAAATCAACATGTGCCTCTCAAATCCAATGAAATTGTTCTCAGCCTTCTTTCCTTTAATCAGCCCGCCTACCCCACCTACATTCTCTCTTACAGCTGACCCATTTTGTACAAAAGCCGACCAGCATGGTCAACCTTTGTAAACCAGCAAAGTTGGAGCAAACCTCTGCTCAAGGCTCAACTTGCTAAACGTTCAGACTGCTTACTAAGGGTGACATCGTGACACTAGTGATCACGCATTGTCCAACGACATACCCACTTGATCCAGTACCACTTGTACAGGCAATGGCAACCTTACAGCACATTCCCCAACAATGATTAACTTATAACTGACATCTTGCCTGGTTTCTTCTCCCTTCAAGATGGCTTGAGTTACAGTTCTCCTGAAGCAGCCATCACTCATTCCAGCTGTCTTGTATAACTACACACCTGTTTTCCTCCTTCCATTCCTGTCCAAAACCCTCAAATTTGTTGTACTTAGACAGCCATCTTTCTTTGTTCAAGAAATGAACCTCTTTGATACAAACCAGTCTGGTTACAAGTTGATTTATTTTACAGACACTGCTCTCCTCACAGTAATTGAAGCACTTCATAGAGCCAAGGACAATTCTCTTCAGTACGTTTCCTTCTGGATCTGTCTGCTGCGTGTAACTCTTTGAATCATCAGAATTTCATCGACTCTTGTTGGGCAATGGGGTTTATGCGCTTGCCTGGTTCTCCCCATAGTTCAAGATTGATCCTATCAGGTAGCATGGCAAGGTTCAGGATTACTGCAGGAGTTCATCTCACATCCATTTTTGGCCCAGTCCTGTTCTCCCTATTTTTCCAACAGCATTTAGGTGTGTGTGTTGTTAAGTATGTTTACTAATGGCACTCTGAACTCAGAAGAGGTGTCGAGTGGCATCTTGGATACAAACTTGCAGAAATCTGCTAAGAAATTATTCAAGGGACTGAAGTAGATTATGGCGCATGATAATTATCCAAGGCCTAGCAGCCACTTTTTTGAGGAAAACTTTGCCAAAAGAGAATTAGAGCCTTTAGAATATCCTCCTAAAGCCCTATAGAGCATTGATGGGGTCCAATGCAGAAGTAGTGAGCATATTGTCAGTGCTGTAGTGTGGATGAAATTGTTGGTTGAAACATGTAGGAAACTTTCACCAGGACTGTTACAGAAACTGGCTGACTCCATGCCCAGACATTGACATGGAGTTCTGTGAAACCAAGGGTAGCAAACTAAATACAAAATCTATGTAATCCTTCATGAAGGTACTATGAAGTGTACAACTGCTTTTTTTGGTCTTATTTTGGAAGGTATATCTATTCTTGTAATTTCAAACACATTTTCTGAGTGGTGTGCCTGTAGTATCTTTCTGTAAATAAATGTTTCAGGGTTGACATGATTTGTTTTCCTAATGCAGTGAAGTTCATGCATTTGTAAGTGTGGCTTAAGCTTCTGAATGCTAGATCAGAGTGCTTCATTAATCATGGTGCCTTCAAATCATTGAATGATTTCTAAGCATTTGCCAAATGACTACATGTCAATATAAGAACCTGAAATAGATTGGTTAGCCTGTAGTTTATTTAGCAAGCATGTTCGCTGTCTTGTGTAATAAATGATCCAGTTGAAATTTTAGTAAGGTCTAAAGGAATGCGATCTGCAAGCTACTTAAACGAGATTAGTTGACAACTTCCTCAATTGGCTGTTGCTCTGTCTAGCATACAATGACTGTTTTGCTGCTTTACTTCAAACACAGCAGTCACTGCATATGGTACCTCATTCTGTGTGGCTTAGTTAAGTCAGGGCATAGAAATCGGAAAATGCAAAAACTTTGGGCCCTCACTCCATCTTGGTGAAATGTTAGTATTCAGCTCAACTTGATGCAACATTCATGCTATCCACTCAAGTCCCCATCTTTATTACAAACCATAGATGTCTTGCTTGACCGGATAAATTTAACAATTTTTACCCAATGACTTTTGAAGTCAATAAGAAAAATGTGGCTTTCTTCAGATGCTTCACTAGGACAAATGTATGATGCGTGATCTTTCTTTTTCTTTACAGGGGAGTATTATGTCCAAAATGGAGGTAAAGACATCACTCCTCGACAACATGATAGGTGTCGGTGACATGGTCCTGCTAGAGCCGCTATCTGAGGACACGTTCATCGAAAACTTACGGAAACGCTTTACACACAATGAGATCTATGTGAGTCGGAGTTCATCACAAATTATTTATTGTTAACTTGCAGAACTGTTATTGTTGGGCTAATCACTTATTTTGTCCCAGAATTGTATGTATAAAGAGCAAGTGCTGTTTTGTTCCCATATTCCCATATCACTTTGTGTTGGTGTATTTGTGCTGCATAGTATTGACCATAATGGGACGCACATAATGGGAAATGCACAAAATGGTGTTCTTTTTATTGTATTTGAAGTAGAGACTCACAGAGGTAATCACAAAACAGGCCAGTTAATGAGATGTAACTAGGTTTGTTGCTTGTGGTCTGGCCTTTAATGGTGGATAGCTGTGTGACATCATGTCGTGGCTGTCCACCATACTATAATGCTCACTGCTTAGCTGGTAAACAGAGAAACAATCCTTAAAGTTTGTTGATGGCAACTCATGTTTGAAAGTGATTATTGTGTGCATAACTCATGCAGCTGTTCCCATGATTGTTGTGGTTTTAGAACGGACCACGAGACCGCAGATTTGTCGCAGATGCATAGTTCTGTAGCACATTTCAATTCAGATTTATTCATCCGGGTGGTACTTCTATTTTAAGCAACTTAAAGCAAATAACTTTAAAACCAGGATTACATTTGTGTTAAGTTAGAGCGGCTTGTTGCTAGCTTATGGATCAAACAGTGGCACATGCTTAGAGTATGGACAAGTTTCAAATACAATGCATTAAGCAGATCATTGTGATACAAAGTTATGTACCTTAGTTTGAATGATTTGACACAGCTGACTGGCATGTGAATTTATACATTCAATAAAGTCCACATAAATTACTGGGGTGGTGCATATGACGAAAATGTTCTAACGTGTGTTAATTTGTGCTGAACACAAGAAATAATCTCTTCTAAATAACACTTTTCTGTATTCTAGGCTGTTTGTCAGCATGTATTGCTGTCTTCAGTGCCTTTTCATAACATTTATGGGGAAAAAAAAAAAGCACAGTAAACTCTATAAAAGAACCTCAACGCTGTCATCTCATAAATCGTGAAGTCAAGCAAAATGTTGTTTAACTGTTTACTTCAAAGTAATAATTAATGTAGCATAAAGAACTACGAATGTAACTTGTGGATTAAACAAGTGATTTAGTGGATTATCGATTACCATAGACATAACTCACAGGCATAATTCTATTTGCCTCTAAAATGTGAACCCACAAGAATAAAGTCTGTGCTCACTTAATCCCGATTTAACTTTATGGCACAGATGGAGCCCAACAGTTCATTTGTGTTTCAGTCTTTATGGGGGAACCCTTTGAACAATTCCGCTTGAGAAATAAATATAAAATATTACTAGTATGATAGCTCCCAATTAGATCAAAGCCCTAATATCAGCTTGGTGGTGCTCAGATCCTTTAGCTAGCTACCACTGCTCATTGTTGTAGCCTTAAACTGGGATGATGGGATTTTAATTGCCCATATAACCAGTCCATTAATGAAACAGTAACATGTTGGTGCTTACAGAGATGAAACAGTGAATGTAAGTAGGTTGCAGCACTGTACTTACTGATAATCCTAAAATTGTCTTGGACTATGTTCAGCACTTATGGATTTAGTCAGTAGTTCTAGTAGGGATGCACCGAAATAAATTTGTGACCAAAACCGAACAAAATGAAACATCTGGCCATACACCGAATATTTGTAAATATTGCCACTCTTTTCGCCATTGCATAAATTGAATACCCTAAATGTATTTTTATTTATTTATTTATTTATTTTTGTTACTGAAAAAAAACCCAAATTATTTAAAAATAAAACATTTAAATTATTTCAATGTATTTAAATAATTGTTAAATGTCTGTAATTATGTTAATGTACTTTTAAAAAAATAAATTTCACATAATACATTGTCTCTTTCTAGTTTTAATAATTTAATTTCTGACCAGTTAGCAGCTAAATGTGCTAAACCACAGATCTCCTCTGTTAGTCCTAATATATTAGCTTCTCTGTACTGTATCTGTTCCTCATGTTATGCTGTTCCTCCAAAAAGAAGCCTTAAGGAAAGAGGAACATTTCGTTAAATGGCAAAGACTATGATGGCCTCGCTCCACGCTGGTTGCGGTTTGATTGCGTCATCAAAACATCATTATTCGGTTTAAAATAAATTAATCGGCAACAGAAATTATTCTGCCAGAAATGGCAAAACAAGCACACTGTCATAAATAAGCCATCTATGATTGGCCTCACATGCTTTCATACTTAACAGTTCCCAATGAAAATTCTTCGTCACCTCACAACAAAATGAAATGTGAAGTGCCTCTGAAAATACTGTATCTGCTAAAGTCAAGTATAAGTCAAGAACACGCCATAAAAATTCTTGTACATTGAAAATTACTGCGTTGCATAATCAGTACGTCTATTATAAAGCATTTGAAAAGGCTATGTCAGTAAGGCCAAAACAACTCCAAAAAGCCACAAAATCCGAGCCACCATGAAGCTGTGCAAGCTCGACTTTTCTCCACAAAAACCCACACCATGATGACATGAGCGTGCTTGGGTCCAGAATGTTTAAGGTTAATGAGAGCACAGGCAGAGTTCTGGCATGGTACGAGGTTATCATGGTGTGAACACGCCCTGAAAATACCTTTGACATGAGTGTGTACCTACCCATCTATCTGTTCCCTTTCCCCGGTCTTAGGATGGCTTTTCTTATCTGAAATCCCTTTTCAAACACGTCTTTGAAAGGCAATTTTAGGGCTGATATCATCCCATGCCTGTTAATGTAAGTGTATTGTCAGTTTCAGGTGATAATTCTTGGTGAAAGAAGTTTAATTATTTATCAGAAGCCTTGACTTTATGCTAAACTATGGACTTTGGTCAAGTATTTGAGCTGAAGATAAGGAAGCTTCAGTCATTACAGTTATTTAATTGTGAATAATTAAAATTGGACTTCAAGTGATCGGTGGTTGTAAGCATTGCATTGCGCACTTCCACCTGAGATATCTGCTCCTGTCGGTTTCTTAAGGTTTTAATTATTAATCAGTACCATCAGCCATCACTGGATCTGCTCAAGTGGATTTGAATGTTCACGCTTCCGTTCTTTCTGTTGTCCAGGTGACGACGAGTCCATGGTATTATGACTTCCCTCAGAATTGAGCAAATGCTTGTCATCATTCTGAGAAGCTGATAGATGCTTGATTAATTTTTCTTGTGCATAAGGCTTAGGCAGAGCTTCATTTACGTATTGTACTTCCTCACACAGCATATGGCACCTGTGTAATGGGTGTTATTTATATTCCTAGTTTCAAGTGTTTGCAAATGTTTTATCTCCAAGTGAAGGCTTTGTTAGGTTGCCTCTTGCCACTCAACAATAGGTTGTGGCTTTTGTTGCTATAGCAGATGCCTGACTTTTCAGCTGAGTGGATTATGCAACACTAATCATACTGAAAGGTTAGAAAGGCCTTCGAAAATCTTGCATTGTTCTGGGGCTTCAAAGCATAAAGGCACGTCCATCTCCTTTGATTTCATTATCACAGGATTGATACACAGAAAATGGAATCATCCAAAATGGCAAAATATTGTATGTAACAGGAAGAAAGAAATGGAATCAAACATTTTGTTTTAGTTCTTTTAGCCCAAACGTTTGTTTTATTCCTTCTACATAGGACTGCAGAGCATTATCACAGGTCTCAACTCATTTGATTTCTGCTAGTTGTGAGGATGCTGCCTGGGATTCCACACACTTTGTTCATTGTTATCATGTGCTCGTGCTTTTGTTGCCCTGAACACTACACCAACGTTTTCCAGCTGAATGTAGCCAGATGTAGTGTTTCACTGAGCTCTCCAAACTCTGTTTTCAGTCTGTTCTTGGCGCCAGATGTCAAAGAAGTACATCCGGTGGCTTATGTGACCTTATGTAGCCCAGTTAGATAATGTAGTTTGTGTAATGTAGCCAGGAACTTTTTGCTTTGCGATAAGTGTAGTACTTTTAGGTCCTTTACCAAAGGAATTATTCTGTATGTATATTGGTTAATTCCATATCCATCTCACTACTCTCTCTTTTTTTGCAGACATACATTGGTAGTGTGGTGATCTCTATGAACCCCTACAAGTCCCTGCCCATCTACACAGCAGAAAAGGTGGAAGAGTACAGAAACAGAAACTTTTATGAGCTCAGCCCACACATGTAAGTCCAGCCTTCAAATTGTTGAGCCTATTCAAATCTATTGTGTAGGCTTCATTGTCAATATTGGGTTGTAAATAACAATGCTTCATTGTTGACCGAAAAGATACAAGTGGATTTTGTGCCATGATTGAAATGTCACGTCCACATATAGATACCGTCTATACAAGTTTATATTTGCCTGTGTATCGTACCATCTTTGCTGATTTGGTGTCGCATTTGGGTTTCTTGGTAAATTAGTGTAAAGTTATTCTGTGTGTTAAATGTAATTTGTGTGTGAAGTAAACATTAAATTGTATGTGAAATGTATCCACAGTTACAAACCAGTTTCTCTTCATCTATGAAAATCATACTTAAATCCTTGCAGGTGTTTCATTGATTCCGATTGCTATAGCTTATCTATATATATTATATACACATACACACTTATACTGCAGTGCAAGATAAATGGCTTCAAACGCTTTAGCCAGTGAGCCCCTTCTTGTGACCCCTTGACATGGTTCAGTTGTAAGTGGGGGAAGGAGTGGCCCCTTCTGCCACACTGAGGCTAATGGCCATCTGTCTCTTTCTGGCTGTCAAAGTGAAAACTAAGCAGTCTGCTTCGTACAATTAGCCCTTGCTTTCCACAGAAATCAGCAGATACCCACAGGCCCTGTGAAAGACCGGTGGCCTAGTGCCAGGAATGTCCCATACTATAAAAACCAACAAGATTCCTGCCTCTACCTGCTGCTGCTTCACTTTCTTATTTAATTTCTTTAACAGATGTATGCCACTGTGGCTTGAGGAGCTGGGAGTTTTGGTTATTTCTGTCTTTGTTCATAGCATTCATAGAATTTGTGTCTAAACTAAAGTTGATCTTAGAAAAATTCCAGAAATTTCTGTCTGCCTCATGTTCAGATTTCATGAACCCCTTATTCTTAACCCTGACCAGACTGAGACCAGGGTCAGTGTCTACTCCTTTTGTGATCCATTGCCAGGTCAGGAGTTGAACAAAGACAGCTGGTTTTGCTGTCATGCCTGAGAAGTAGATCTTCTAGAGCAGTGGTTCTCAACTTTTTTTCTCCATCATCAAGCAAAAACTTCCAAATACCACCTATTATTCTCATTGAAGAAACACATATACCACACAGGCTTGTACACAGTAGATATATTTAGGGGGGTCTACCGGTTTATTCTTCAAATGGGCATGTTTAGTGCTTGTGTCTTCTAGTGTGCTGGTTTCATGCTCTCATTGCTGAGACACTCTCAACAAACAAACCATTGTGATCTTGGTTCTTTCTTATTTCCACTATAGGTGAATCCCAAACGTAACCTAAGTAAGTCATGCCTTCTATGTCTAAAATGGCATCGGCTTAAGCAAAATGAACTAACTATCTTCAATGCATTCAACAGATGTGTTTGATTTACCAGTTTGGGTTCACAACTCCTGGCATTTGCAATCTTCAGCCACAATATAATAGAGAGTTTATTAGAGGCATTAATTTTTAACTGTTATATTTGGATAAATGCACAAGGCTTACTGATAACCTCTCAGTTGAAATATGGTAAGCAGTTAACATGACATAGATGTAATGGAATAATGGTGTCTGTAGTCGTGACATTTGTTTAAAACAAAATTATGACAAGTCTGAAACGTAACTTGCACATGAAAATGTTCGATTTTTAATAATTAAATGATTCTTTAATTATTAAATAATTACTAAGTACATTTTCCAAGGTCATCTGGCGTACCACCTTGTGCTTCTTCAAGTACCACCAGTGGTACTCGTACCACAGTTTGAGAAACCACTGTTCCAGGTAATTCTAGATGATTCTAGAGGGGCCAGAGTCCGGCATCTACAATGAAGCAGACTTATTAGCAGCGTAACAAAGTAATGATTAGATGCACCTTAAGTACAAGTTACTATCTCTAGTGTCAGCAGAATTTGTACAGTGTGTATTTTTAAACTGTGGTTTGCATTCTTTGCTGACACTAAGCTGAGAAGTATTTATAGTAAATACCTCACGATCTGGGGATAATCTTCCCAAAACAAAGATGCCATGTGGGTCTGAGCCAGTGAACATGGTGTGTTTTCGAACTGGGTATGATCTCTGTTGTGATCACTGTTTTAAAAAAGTTGGAGTTATTGAAATGCTGAAGTTTCTGCTTGACACCTGACCATGACTAAGAACTTTGAGCCCCGTTTGTTGATATTGTTCTGGAGTAAGTAGCTTAGCTAAGATAATTTGTTTGATGTGAAGTAACAAATGCGTACACATTGGACACGTATTACATGTAAGGTGGGTCTTTACGGGTTGGCCTTTTAAATAACCCTGAATAATCTGCAGTGTTCTCTTGATGTAAGCATGAGGGCTTCCACCATTAGTGGAAAAGTCATGGAACGTTCGGCTTTATTTTCCAGATTTGGAAAACAGAAATATTTATAATCTTGCATTTTCAGTATTGTGGCAGATTGAAGGTTTAAATTTATTTTTTAAAGTAAATATTATAATTCTGTTAAGTATTAGAAAAGTCATATATTTTGCTTGGTAATGTGTACAGAAGTCTGCCAGGGGCACGTACTGCTTAGAAATAACTAACATTGAAGCATTTTGCAATTCAGTTTGAATTACATAAACCTATACCCATTAAGGCTATGACAATAAAAAATATCCTATTTACTTACTGTCCTTGGAGACTGGACATGTCTGCAGGTTATGTACAGTACTAATAAAGCACTAGCACCATTGTGGTATGAGTTTTTTTTTTTTTTTCTGCTTCTCTCTCTTCTTTAAATCCATTCGATCTGAAACACAAGCCACTCAAGTCTGAAATCTCTCCTGGAGTATGATGTACAACGCACATATGTGAGGTCTCGAAGATGCTATGAAATGGCCAAATTCCAGAATATTGGGAGCCAGAATATTGGAATATATAAACAGGAAAGGAGATTCAATTTAATGTGAATTATAGGCACAAAAAGTAATCAAATGCCATCTAAGACTTCTCAGGTATTTGGGAATTATGAGTCTTTGGTGGTCCACCACAGAAAGCTGTTTATTTTACAACACAAAGTTGCTGCTTTCAAAGGTCATTCATGCAGTTAAATGGACAGATTCAGTGAAAGATGAACTTTTGTATTGCTTAGCAAGATCTTAGCCAAGTGCTCCAGTCTGGCCACAGTGACATGATACATTTTGATTGGACTGTCTCCACTGTCTAAGCTTCCATGGGTTATATTGAGTACATTTGGAGTAGATCTAATGTTTAATGGCCTATTAAAACGTTGGTTTGTTAAGTGCTGCATTTGAACCCAATGAATATATCCAAAGGTTGTTCTATTGCCTAAAAAGTCTGCTACAATAATCCAGAGCTGCTAATGATTCATATTCCACATAATTTATGATTGTATCACCTTATTTGATCACAAGTATGGTTATGACTAAAGAGGAATATGCTTACTGATGGATTGCTTTTATTTTTCCATACATCTCTGGTTTGTGCTGCAGAGTTTTTGAAGGTAGCTGTAATTTAAGTGCACTGTGGATCAGCTCACGCTGTACTTAACCTAATTACAGACTTAACACCTTAAATCCATCACCAAAAACCCTGCAGCTTAAGAAGGCCATGATGTATGATTTTCTTTCGCACTACTAGTGGTTAGTCAGTCGGTCTTAAATATGGATTAGATCCAGTGCATTTACAATGGGAAAATGCGCAACGAAACATAACATTTGTATAAAATACAAAACGTTTGTAGGTCCTGATGGTGCTGAATAAAAATACCTGGCTTTTATCTAGCTCTCTCTTTGGAGCTCTGCCTTGTCACCAGGTGCAACAAGCTGGAGGATTTACGTACTGTGGAAGTGTAGACATACTGCAGTGCAGACTACATTGGTCATCAATAATCCTAAGTTTAACCAGCATGCACGCAACGGAGTTCCAGAAGCAGTGTGAGGTGGACAAACCTTTGAATTGTGGGTTGTTTTATTGATCACACCCAACTAATGTTATAGGCAGGGGATAACATTAGTACACAAGATTAGCTGAAAGTCCAATAACTTCGATCAGGTCTACAAAGGCAGCCAATAGCCAGATGGTTCACTGCACACCTATATCGTATTTTTCGGACCATAAAGCGCACCGGATTATAAGACGCAATATCAACGATCGACTTCTAACGTATCTCTTTTCATACATAAGGCACATGAAATGAAACAAAACTCTTAAGTTCCGTCGGAAGCTCAGTTTGGTCTACTTTACCTGGCGCAGGGCGTCTTCTTGCTTCCTCCACTTCCGTACCATTGATTCATTAATGTAGAATTCTCTCGCAGCTGCTCTATGACCATGTTGTACTGCGTGACTGATAGCGTTGAGTTTGAAATCTGCTTCGGAAATTGAGTGAATGCACGTACCCTAATGCTGAAGCACATACCGTATTACTCCGCGATGCAGCGCACTACGGTGGCCGTAAGCTTCGTAACTTACCAAGGCCGTGCTAAAACATTTTGACAGATTTATGAGCGCCGTGTACCATCTACAATCGGTTCTACGTCAGAAAGCACAACCAGAATTAATTCATACATTAGACGCACCGCATTTTAAGGCGCACTGTCGATTTTTGAGAAAGTTAAAGGATTTTAAGTGCGCCTTATGGTCCGAAAAATACGGTAATTTGCCTGACCTGTAAATAACATAAATATTTTAGTGTCAAGCGTAATCATTACAATGAAGTATATATTCAAAATTTATTGGGGTTTTATAATTAATGCTAATTTTGTTATTTCTAGGAACTATTACAAGGTGCAGGATGTAGAATAATGTACAAATTTTACTGGAATGGTCATGATTGGATAATATTTAGAAAGTGTTATTTCTCTTCAGTCTGCATCAGAATTATTGCCACCAACGAGTAAAACTGAATAACTTGACATCACACCAAATTTGAGTTTTAATTCAGATATAGTAAATTAAATATTAAGAGTTGGATTTTTCATATTGTCCGTGTAAGATTTCTATAACTGATCATGAAGACAGTCTTCATAACATTTACCTTTTTACCCCTCATTGACCTGAATGCCAATAATCCTAGATCTGACGGAAATAGTAAAGAACAATTAGTATGTTGCATTTCTGTGCTCTTAATTCCTTTCCTTTAAAATCTGACCTGTCCATAGGAATTTGGTCTTAACACTGAGTGTCATTCTAGGTGTATCCATAATGCATATGTAGCATGTCATTTTTCCTGCATACATTGCATTTCACATAGTGTTTGCCCTTCTACTTTGGTTTCGCTCTTAGATTTATCATCTACGTCGCCCAAGGAGGTTGGGTCCCTTTTTGAGTCTTGGTCCTCCCAAGGTATCTTCCTAGAACTAGGGAGTTTTTCCTTTCCACTGTCGCTCTAGGCTTGCTCAATTTGGGATTGGACGTAGTTATTAGGAGATAATCTGAACTTGTAAAGTTGCTTTGAGACAATGCTCCATTGTAAAAAGCGCTATATAAATAAATCTGACTTGACTTAAAGCCCTTGCTTTCTGTGTTGCTCGTCTTGAAAACTCTGGTGAGAGAGAGAGAGACACACCGCTCTGCTTACTCTGAGATTTTGTGGTCGTGAGGTCATTCCAGCGGCTGGGTGCGAATGGGTTCGCTTACCTTTTCTGTCGTTGTGGAAGACAACTTTGACTGGACACCCAATGATGAGTCTGCTATCTAGGATTGTTTATCTTTGAGTAATACCAGTGGTCTAGGTGACTGCACAGCCAAGTGACACAATGAGAAGCAAAATGATGAGTCATTATGAGGAAGTGGTTTAATTTTTAGCTTGGACAGCTAAAATACACTCTAACCATTGTCTTAACCTAGACATTTCCATGGATAGCTCTGCCAGATATACCCACATAGTGAAACTGGTGTGTAAATATAATGAGTAATTGATTCCCAGATGAGGAGTTGGGTGTGATGCCACATGTGTTGAACACATTGAGATTTCAGTTTACTAAACAGTCATTCTCACTGTCCAGGTGTTGGATTGTTCTCCGTGTGTATGTGCATGTGTTTTTAAATATTCTGGCTCATGTGGCTCATAACGTGTTTGCACATACTGTATCTGTGATGCCTTCCTGTATACATTATATACCCACACACATACTGCTGAGGAAATTGGGAGCCACGTAAAGTATTAACAATGTTAGTTCGTTGGATTGATGTGTTCTGTATGTATCTGAATTGGTACACTGCTGTCAAACCACCAGCTTCATCTTCTATTAAGCTAGAAACTGGCTACACTTACAAGTGACTGCTAATCAGCAAATATTGGTTCATCTTCAGTAACTGCTTTAGGCTGGACCTCTGTACCCATCCTTTATACGAGTACTAGGGACTGTGGTGGTTTTAAGATTTTGGGCTTGGCTGGACACATGGGTTGAGTGTTCAAGACCCAGCGCTGCCACAGCTGGGCCCTAGAGCAAAGCCCTTAGCCCTTTGTTGCTTGAATTGAAACTGAGTTAAGTCACTTTAGATAAGGGTGTGTGCTACATGCTGTAAATGAAATGCAGTTCAGTGGCATCACACAATTACCTTGGCACTTGGCACTCATTTTGGCACAAAGTGTTGACAACCATTCCCTATCGTTATATTCCCAGTAAGAATTAAGCAGTTATGCCATATTCAGTATTATAAAATGACAATATCTGAGCAGACATACAAGTACTCTATTATTCACTCATTTCTCTTACGCCATCATGAAGCTCCCTACCATGTCCCACTGGGGTTTTGCTGTGTCTTGAGAGCCTGAGCACACCTGCTACCTGATATAGCCAGGCCCACAGGGGATATATAAAAGTGATGCAGCTGGTCTTCTGAGCTACAGAACCAATTGCATCTTAGCATAGAAATGGCTAGAGTCCATATCCATGATGTCATTTTGGGTATAAACAGGCAAGTCATCGCATTTAGATTCTTTGTCATATGCCAACCAGTGGGATTCAATATTGGAACCAATCCAAATAAGGGTACAATTGCATAACCCTGTTTCTATACAGGAGTGTTTATTTATTGATATTTTTAGTGAACTCTGTGCCCTGGATAAGGTTATGGTTTAGGTTGTTTGAGCTACTTGTTCAGATTTCTCTGGTTACTACAGAGTGGCAGGACTCTTGGGGAGTACTGTGTTACAGTGTTTGTGATGAGGTAATGAGACCTGTGTGCACTGACAACCTTTCTTTATTCCAGCACAGATTTCAAGAATTAAAAGTCCATCCAGGCCCACAAATGGTAGCGCACAGATTTGGGTTCTTTCCTAAAGTGGGTCTGTTTTTACAAAGATTTGCATCATCCTTTCAGTTCTTTCCAAAACACTTATTGAACATTGTTAGCTAGTGTGTGGTGATGTGCAAAGTAAATATTAGTACTAATATCAGGAATAGAAAAATTGACTTTAAGGCCATTTTGTCTGCAACTATGCCTTATTTTTTATTCAGTGGAAGACTTTTCTTTTTTGCCTTAGTGGAGTATGAGTGTTGATGTAAGAGCAGATCAAAGCCAGGAGCTAGTGGTCAGGCCCAAGATTGTGACTACCTCCCAGCCATAAGTTCACTCTCTGTGAGCCATGTTCAGTTTAGTTGGCTGCTTGCTGGACACGGAAAAGAAAGCTGAAAACACCTGTGGATTTCTAGAAGATGGGTGGCCATGTTTCACCTCCCTCTCCATGTGTCCCACATTCAGCCTGGAAAATACAGGAGTATATTCTGTCCAAGGCCTTTTCCACTTCACAAAATTCAGGCACGTTTTAGTACCAGCGATCTGGCTCCCATGATTCTCCATTGGATGCGAGTCCAATACTAAAGATTTCAGATTCATGCCTGTTTGTGTTTGGCACCAGTAAGGCTAGCAGTGGTGTTCATTGCTGATTGGTTCCACGAAACAACTTTGCATAAGGTGCAGTGACATGCATACAGACAAATTCCAAATGTATGAATCTGGTACAATATTTGTAACATTGTTCTGTGTGTTACTCGGCATGCAAAACTGCTTAATTTCTCAAAGTGCACCACAATTATCACCGCATAAACAAAATATTCATAATTTAAGAAATATATATTCAGAAAACTGCGAGTACTGAGCAAGTTTTTCCCACAAGGAATAATGTAAATTGATTTAATCCCTTCCGGACCACCAGAAAATCCACACTGTATAAGGTATTATATGCATTAATGGAGTTGAATTGTGCAGATGCTCCCTGATTTACAATGGAGATATGTTCTGACAAATCCATCATAAGTTAAATGTAGCATGAACCTTTGAGTTTAAGTGTTTGGTAGAGCGTCTTTTCTGAGTGTCTTTATTGTAAAAGCACTTTCTGTATTGGTGAACTTAGTGCTTGCACAGTTGCTAATGCTAACTGCAGCCTGTCTGTATCTTCTGGAACATCAAGTTCCTGTTTCCCTTTTGATTGGCAGTCAATACAAGGGACCCAGGGAGACTTATTTTCTCTAAGAATACAGTACTGTAGATGTGAATCGCGCAGTTTGACTCGTACAAGTTTAAGCAAGTGCACTGAATACTAAGCAAACAACGAGAACCAAGACACACTTTTCTAGTCAAAATGCGTCAAGAACTGAATTCGACGAGTTCCGAGGTGGTTGAGAACAGGTACCACTGTGTCTATTTCTTTAAATCTGAGTTTTTCTGTTATTTGTTTTGTTCTGAAAAGTAGTAAGTATACATTCTCAGCATTATAATGCAAAAACAATCTCATACTTACTGTTTCATTTAGGGCTGCAACTAACGATTATTTTAATAATCAATTAATCGGTCGATCATATTTTTGATTAATCGACGAATCGGGTTAAAAAAAAAACCTTTCCATGTCTTTATTCAGAAATATAACATTCAGTAACAGAGCAAATAAGTGCTTACAATAAATGAATAATAAATTAAATTTATTAATAAATTAAAATAACAAATTAAATAATAAAGAAAAATAAGTGCATCTCTGATGGAAACACTACATACAAACTCATTCACTCCCTTTCTTTAGGAACTTTGCATTGCAATCCAAAAATGTTATCATGCCAACATGCTCCTGGCTAAAGCTGGCTCTCTTTTTAGAGACTATATTTCCTGCCGCAGAAGATAAACCCTCAGACAGTGTTGAAGTACCTGGAATGCATAAATGGAACTTGGCTAGCTTGGCCAATATAGGATATCTGTCTCTGTTAACTCCATCACTGTCATTATCCAGCTAACATGAAAAAAACAGCATCAGCCGTGCTGTGCCCGTTTGCATAGTGTGAGGGCGCCGTTACGTTTCCTCACTTCAAAACGGAACAAACTCGGGATATTGTGGTGACTTACACTGTTGTTGAGCTCCCTTCATCCTCATCGGTGACACCATGTTTCCGTTTCGAGGGCTGTATCAGCACCGGGGTGCTCCCGTTGCAAGGTCAGATCACTGCAAAGCTTGCATGTTACACATTGTTTAGTTGTGTGAAGCGTGAAGTGCTCCTACACTTTTGAGAATTTAAGCCGAACCACCTTCTCTGCGTCGGTCATGTTTCATTTGTAGAATTTATTTAATTCTTAATGCTAACTTATTTTGAAGATTCCACGTCCGCGCCGGCTCCGCCTCGCTCCGTTCAACTCACTCGTATTTTTTTTTTTCCAGCGTTGACGAAGTGCCGCAAGTAACGTAAGCAGATATGATAAGGCGAGGGACACACAAATCATGCGACACAACAAATCGATAATGAAATTCGTTGTTGACACTTTTAATAATCGATTATTATCGATTTTATCGATTCGCTGTTGCAGCCCTAGTTTCATTACTGTCCTACTGTCATAGACTTTCTGCTTAACACGTCTGGATCACTGACATGGAAATGTGAGAAATGAGCCTGTTGACAGTGGTGAATGAGAGGTTTAGGTTCTGGAAAGTGAATCAGATTTCAAATGCTAGCTCTTCCAAGCTGTCACTGTTAGGCCATTGAGGCCATTGGATTTTAACTTCTTAGCTCAAATGTAAGTTGCTCTATACAAGGGTGTCTTCTAAGTGCTTTAGTGCAGACTTTAGTGATCTGTTATACTCCCACATTCAAAAGGAGTATCCCTTATTACTCACATAGCACTACATTAGGGTGTGGTGTAGGCAGTTACAGTGACAAATGGGTGTCATGCTTTTAAATGAAATGGACTGCAGTTATTCAGAATAGATTAGGGTTGGGTTTTTGATTATAGGTCAACAGTGGCTCTGCTTCCTACTCTGGAGGAAGTTTGTTTGTGTGCACAGCACCCTGTATTTGACTTGGTTTCTTATTGTGACATCTTACATGTATGTTAGACGAACTTCGCCGAATGTGTAGGCTAATCCAGATGTGTCTGAACCGTTAGACACTACACAACCCAAAAATATAAAATGGGGCCAACTGCTCTTTAGTTGAAGCTTAACCTTACTCTAAATGTACAGTGAAAACGTTTTTTCCATGATGACACCTTTTAGGCGTTTTCCATATTTTCACATATTTGCAGCAGACTTGTTTATTTGTTTATTTGTTTGTTGACTTTTTTATAGTTGCTTGTCTTTCCGTTTCTCAGCTGGTTAAACTGGTAGAATTTCGTTCTTTTTCATTCGGTCCTCTACAGTCTTTCATCTTAGAAGACGATACGTTTACGTCCATTTCGCCCAAACACGTTATTGCTGTTATAATTCAGCTAAATAAATGCCGAGATATGCTTTCAAGTCTGTACACAGCTATAAGCATAAGCAAACAGATGCTGAGCTATATCATTGCATACAATATGTCTGTGCTGCATAATGAGACAGCAAACAAAATTTAAACACCAACATTGAATTGCACCATGCTGCCTCTAAGAAATTAACTCCTACTGAGTGATGTAGACTCAGTGGTTTTTCAAGATCATATCTAGGGCTGTGCGATGTGACCAATTTCATATTCCGATAAGGATACATATCACTATATAGCACATTTACTGTAAATTCAGTGAAGATTTAAAAAAATAAAATAAAATGACCACATGAAAGACCTGTTTCTTATTACTTGTTGAATTATATACACTCAGCAAATAAAAGGTAATTTCTCATATTTTACTATTTTTCCATTGATTCAGAAACTGTGCAAATTGTTCATTAAACGTATAAGAAAATGTAATATAGTAACGTGTGTATGTGTGTAATAGAATGCAACATTTTAGATTTTCTTGGCGGATTCTGACATTATGACCGGATGATGCCGATTTTCTTTCTTTTAAGAATTATAAATGACAGCCTACAGCATACATGTATTACAAACGGGACGCTCTGAACAGCTTATGCGCTAAAGACATGGTTGTGTCATGAATACGTTACTCATTAGTCTCCCTACCTACTATGCTTCCAGAAAAGAGTTGACCAAGTAGCACTCAAAACCCAACTGAAATCTACCGTATTTTTCGGACCATAAAACGCACCGGATTATAAGACGCAATATCAACGATCGGCTGCTAATGGGTATATTTTCATACATAAAGCGCACCGGGTTATAAGGCGCATGAAATGAAACAAAACTCTTAAGTTCCCTCAGAAGCTCAGTTTGGTCTTTACCTGGCGCAGGGCGTCTTCTTGCTTCCTCCACTTCCGTACCATTGATTCGTTAATGTAGAATTCTCTCGCAGCTGCTCTATGTCCATGTTGTACTGCGTGACTGATAGCGTTGTGTTGAAATCCGCTTCGAAAATGAATGAATGAATGCACGTACCCTAATGCTGAAGCACATACCGTATTACTCCGCTATGCTGCGCACTACGGTGGCCGTGAGCTTCATAACCTGCCAAGGCCGTGCTAAAACATTTTGACAGATTTATGAGCGCCGTGTACCATCTACAATCGGTTCTAGGTCAGAAAGCACAACCAGAATTAATTCATATATTAGACGCACCGCATTTTAAGGCGCACTGTCGTTTTTTGAGAAAGTTAAAGGATTTTAAGTGCGCCTTATGGTCCGAAAAATACGGTAACTCTAATCTAAGTTCTGTGCTGTTCGTGTGTGGCTAGGTTTGTGCTGATGTTAACATCACCGGAACGGAAGCGATTAAATGAGACTGATCCAACCATCGGTAATCATGCTTAAAAAAAAAAACCCTGCCAATTCCGATCACTGGCCGATCAGTCGGTGCATCTCTAATGTGATTTTTATTTATTTTTTATTTTTTTGCAATGGTGGTAAAAGAGGTGTGTTGTATTTTTCACACAATCATGGGAACTGATTTGCGGCATAGGTACACGTTTCAGGTACACATTCATAGGTACACGATCCGTGTCAGACTTTTCTTGCACAAACCATTATCCAAGCTCTTCTTTTAGGCACAAGCTTCCAGTTTTGTGCTTTCTGGTCTCCCCTGTTCGAAATTATGCTGTTATGCATTGCGTTCATACTCCTCCAGTTTGTTTGTGTCGCCTTTAATGAGGTATCATCCAAAAAAACAAAAAGATTGCCTTGCAACGTGTATTTTGTGACACAATGAAATAGACGATAGAGGCTATGGTAGTCTAGTGGCTAAGGTACTGGACTATGAGCTAGAACGTTCGTGGTTCAAATCCCAGCTCTGCCAAGCTGAAGCAAGATCCTTAAACCACAATTGCTTGGACTGTAAGATTGTGTCAATTGCCGCTCTGGATAAGGGTATCTGCTACATTTTTCCCTGATCAGCAATTATATATCGTCATATCGCACAGCCTTAATAATGTCCATGTGATTGGATTCTTGGGAAAACCCAATATCCTGCAACTATCTGATTACTTTGTGTGCAGCGCCTGGCAAACAGCTTGGGTCATACTGCTATCTGCCGAGTTACCCAAAGGTCAAATGTTCAACATGTCATGAGGAAACGGTACTGATGGTCTGGGGAATAGTGGAGGCTCACTGAACTGCTATTCAAAAGGTTGTGGGTTCAAATCCCAGCTATGATGTGGTACTGCAATGCCTGATTGTTAGTTGTTTGTAGATCGTCATCTGCTGCGATGCAGTAACTTGGTCCCATATCAGAGATTTAGACTCGATTCTTTGTTTTTATGTTCTTGTCAGCTCTTGCTTCTGAAGGTTAGCTATCTGCAATTGAGGCAATAAGGAACTGTGACCTATTCTGTCCCTTGGTTTTGTTTACACAACTGATATCATTGTTTGCTTTCCCAGAATCTCCTGTTCCGACAGTGTTTTATAGGCCTAGCTTTTTCCTTGTTAAAGGCTGTATTGTCATGTCCCCCATATGTTGCTTAATCAAATTAATAATTTTAGAAACCATCTGAGATCAGTTCTGCCTAAAATGTGAGTTTTGTTAAAAAAAAAAGGGGTTTGACTTATTAGGGAAGCTGTTGAGCAGGTTTGTTAGAACTGTTACATGAGCAGTTTGAGCAGGCGGAAGACAGGGGAGATCTCTGGACCTTGTACGTTGGCAGACAGCACTTTCAGCCTGCTAGATAGTGTGGGAGGCACCTCTGTTTATCACAGTATGTCCAATTGACCACCCACCTTTCACTCCTCCTGCTGAGTAATGCACATTGAAAAGCTATTGTCCCTATGGCAACCACTGACTAGTCTGTAGCTTTACTTATAGAGGCTAGAAGGCTACAGTTGGAGAAATGCCTGGTCTCCATGTGTTGTAGTCTCTGGAGAAGCAGAAGCATTTAAGGAAAAGGCTCACAACCTTTGCGAAA
Organism: Ancistrus triradiatus; assembly: GCA_025084515.1. Classification (NCBI taxonomy): domain Eukaryota; kingdom Metazoa; phylum Chordata; class Actinopteri; order Siluriformes; family Loricariidae; genus Ancistrus; species Ancistrus triradiatus. The sequence continues at coordinate 264,750 of JAJAGP010000093.1, forward strand.
GCACCTTTTTCAGTTGCCGAGTTCTAGAAAGAATCTTCTGTGTTAGTTATGTAACCTTATTAGCCACTCCCTTCTTGTCATTGCGTTTAAGTACTGGGCTTCTTTGAAACCCCATTAGGACCGATATCTTGTTTGATTTGAGACTTATAAAGTAATATGTAATACCACATCTCTGTTAAATATGAATCATGTTTCGAGCACATACCACAGCTGATTAGTAGTAGGCTGAGTGTTAAATTGGAGACCTAAGGATGGCAATTTATTTTGAGTTGGATTGTAGGAAAATTCGTGCACATAATTATGATTCCAGCGCAAATACTGTGTAGACATATGTGATAAACTAAGTCCAGGTCTGATGAAACAGAAATGACACCAGACCTCTAATGTGTTACATTCCATATGTTTATATGGGTTTTGTTTTAATGGTAATGTGTAAACAAGTGCGACTTGATGAATACAGTGTAAATCTCACAAGTGTGAATTAACACAGCCAGGTTTTTGGCAGTGAACCATGGAAGTGCCCAAGTTTGAGTGTGTATGACGTTGTTAATCCTCTGCTATTTTTCTTATAAATTAATGACATACCTTAAAGTAACTTGTTTTACTGATTGGTGTAGTGAGTCTGTGTGAGGATTTATGATTGTAGAGTTCACATGCCTTATGCTGCAATATTGCATGTCTTGAACTTGACCTCTGTTTGGAAGGGTGGTTCATTGCTTACATTCCTGTCCATTGCCTTCCCTTGGTTTCCCAGGGTTTATACAGTGACATAACAGTTTAAGTACTTCAGAGAGGATAAATGAACTTTTCCATCAGGATTTCATTTTCATAGCCAGAGCAATCTGCTTTTCCGGTTCTTGTTCAGATTCCAGTACACGATGTGATGTTGTTTCTGTGATATGTTACACAGCAGTACCAAACAGTTACATCCAAATGCTTTTACTGACAAGATTTCATATCGTTTAGGGTGCCTCTTAAAATGTTTACATTTGCCAGACAAATGCAGTGTTGACCTCTCTCCCAGTCTGGTGACCTACTCTGCTCCCCCACTTCCTGCTGAGGAATTTTATAAATGAATTTGCCTTGTGTAGACTGGTCTGTCTATAGCCTCTGAGTTTCAATGGCTTCAACTGTAGTCTAGCAGAGATTTAGTACTCATCTATCCATGTTGGACCCAATAAGGGATATAATTAGGTCATTCATGTCTTTGTTGCAATCTGGACAGCTTAAATGTTGGAAAGCTGAGGAAGGATATCCTCACTGTGGGACATCGGGACACATGAAGCGTTGTCTCTTTGGTTTCCAAAGACAGTCTGGTTTATATTTAAACAGAACTCCCCTATGGTTAGAAAATTCACTAATGCTAGACTAAAAGACAGTGTTCATTTAGACCTTCTTTTCTCCATCTTCACATACACCGCCTAAAGGATGGTCCATTGGTTCAGTTTATGTGCCCCATATTGTGAATTAAGTTAAACGTTTTGCAGTCTTTCAAAAGTGCTGACTTGGACCTCTGCAATCATAAAAACCAAACACAATCACATGACTTTCTTCCATCACTCACTTTTAGAATCTGATGTCTGCTTTACAGAAACAGTACGCAGACCTGCTGACTCCATTTGTGGAATTACTTTTATAGTGCTGCCTAACTAAAACCCATTTTTCCCCAAGAAATGCTGTTAATTATGCCTGAAGCCTTTAAATACATGTCTACATCTTTAATTTGGATGCTGCGTGTGGTCACACTCAAATACATGCTACTGTACAGTGTGTGGTTCGGCAGTGCCTCTCCTAAAACTGTTCCTGTGGAGTTCTGATTCAAGGTCAGCTGGCCAGCTTTGCACATCCAGTTCATCCGACTTGTAGAACTCCAACTCCTGTCTCAGTCAGGAAAGCTGACTCAGAGCAGACAGGGGAAACTGTGAAGCCATCCGGTGCCGAGAGGCTAAAAACAGTATGGCCTGGCCTCCTGCTGTCCTCCTCTTAATTGTCTGTGTGTGTGGGGGGGGGTGTTGTATGTATGGATTTGCATGAGGCTAGGGGGTTTTCCTGAAGTGGGTTTCACACACTCATATTTGGGATGCCATAAAACAAACCAGCCCCTTCCAGTTTGCTCACCCATCTAAAATCATCTTCTCATTTACATGCCTAGCGGTTAAGGTACTGGACCATGGACCAAAAGGTCCAGGGTTCAAATCCCACCTCTGCCAAGCTGCCACTGTTGGGTCCTTGAGCAAGGCCCTTAACCCACAATTGCTTGGATTGTAAGATTGTATCTATTGTAAGTCGCTCTGGATAAGGGCGTCTGCTAAATGCTGAAAATGTAAATGTTCTCCAACAGCGTCTTTAGATTTATCTATGCAAAATGGGCACACTGCAAACATTCCTTCTAAATGTATGCTTTGGCTTGGCTTCATTCTTCAGAAGAACGTTAACTATGTGCCTGGATGCACCTGTGTGTTTCAAACCTCATTGTCCCTTTGGACATTTGTACCCTATTGTCTGCTACAACTAGGATTGTGTTCCTTATGCCATCTGGGTCATTTCAGCAGGAAAGCCTTCATTTCCACCGCAGTTCATTCAGCAATGGATGCGGAAATCCTCCAGAGTACAGTAGTCTGGGCACAAGCTAGCTTTGTCTTACAATTCTACTGTATGCAAGGGTTCTGCCGTTTTTTTGTAACCAAACAAACAATGAATCATTGTAATGGTTTCTTCCTCCTTGTCTGACATCACCTCAATGTTGGCTTGCATGTGACCGATCCTGCAGTCACATACACTGCCAGTGCCCACCAACAGCTGAGGGTTGGATTGAATGTTTTTGGCATTTTTTTTGTCCTGTAGCGATGGAAAAGCTTTCATGGTAGCAGGGACAAGAGTGGAACTTCCAGGCAAATAGAAATCTGAACCCACGTTGATCAGTCCCTGTATCAGAACACTTTGCATCTCTGCACAGATGGTCAGCCCTACTGTTACTCTAATAGGCAGAGGCAAAATGGAAAAAAAACATTAAAATGATCTTTAGAAAGTTGTTTATACATTTGAATGTTCTCTGGTAGAAGCCCACAGCTTAATCTTCACAGAGGTCTGATGACTCATGAGGATGATAAATGTGATCATTGTTGTGCTCTGCTTATTGTTTGCATGCAAAAGAGTATCAGATGACTGCAAGGCTGATTTTGGCTATAATCCACTCACAGGGGCTACTTGTATTTCAATAATGTGATAAATCTACGTGACTTCATAATGAGATTTCTTAACAAGGCAGTGTAAATACCTGTAGTAATGCCATTTAATTTCTAGTAGTTAAGTGATGGATTTTAAACCACCTTATTTATAATTAAACAGTTTAATCGACCTGGCAGCTCTAAAAATATTGTATTACTTTACCACACAGCATATAGACACATTTAAATGTAATGCACTTTGGTTTGTCTGTTTGTTTAACGTCGCTATCAGCATCAATGGCCATTTCAGCGACACACACGCACAAGGTTGCATCTATACACAAGGTTTTTATATTTATATATATATACTATATATATATATAATATATATATATATATAAATATATATATATATATATCTAAAGGATATATATATATATATATATATCTATATATATATATATAAAGGTTTCGGGTAATACTCTTTCCATCTGCTGCCTTCTCCCATTTCTCAGAGCTAACAAGGGCAGGAATACACTATTTTCAACGTCGCCTCGTGTGGCTTTTGGGTTTAACTCCGCCAAGGAAGCTGAAATTACAGGTCATTCGCTTTTTAAACTGTCGACTGGTGGGTGTGCCAGGCACCTCCCCATCCTACAGTCGAAAATCTGTCTTCAGGCTTTGGTCAGATGTGGAGGCCTCCAATCTTGGCCTCACCAGTTTGTCTGCTTTGATGTTCACTGGGCTTGCACAGGATTTGCTCATGCAAGGCCTTATTTTTATTGCAGTGACAAAGTTTAAGTCAACAAAATCAGATTTTTTACCTAAAGATGATGGAGCAGGTTTCACTTTAGTTTGTCACAGTACAGACAGAAGATAAAAGATAGCTCATGAAAAATATCTTCCAGACCTAGACATGTTTTGGAAAACAAAAAGTCATGAAATTGATATACCAGTCTCATACAGAGTATCTGCATTGAGGCTGATAATGACTTACTGCAAATTACAGGGTCATTACAGAAAAAGAACCGTTAAAACACATGATCTAATATTACATGTCTGTGAGTGGCAAAGGAATTTAAATGATAGGGTTAGCAGTTAATTTTGAGGTGAAATTAGTCATGTGTTTTGATTGATAGGATGAACATCCAGCCTGAGTGGACGCCCTGGTTGTACGTAAAAAGCAAGCATCTATCACAGTCTGATCTACACAGCATGTTTGTGGAAGTGTCATGACATGAACAGAGGAGGTTTCTGAGGATTTCAGAAAGAGTTGTTGATGCACATCAGGCTGGAAAAGGTTACAAAACCATTTCTCAAGAGTTTGCACTCCACCAATCCACAGTCAGATTGTGTACAAATTGGCCATTATTCCCTGCCCGACAAAGCCAGAAGGCTATTGGGGGTGGCAGGTGTTTTGAAAAAATGTAGCTGCGTTGTGGCTGGCCACCATTTTTGAAAAATTCTACCAAGGAATGGTTAACGAAGAACAAATTTAAGGTTTTGGAATGGACAAGTCAAAGTTCTGAGAAACAAACAAAGGTTCAAATACAAAGGGCCACTCAGAAATGTGTAATATTGGATTATTTTCCTCAATAAATAAATTACCAAGTATAGTATTTTTGTCTTATTTGTTTAATTGGGCACTCTATCTTTTAAGGCTTGTGTTAAAATCTGACAATGTTTTAGATCATATTAATGATCCCCTCATTTGTTTTCTTTTTGAAAACATTGTACTAGACTGCGATACTGTTTGGGGACACCACATCTCACTGTACCCATGCATCCTCTCTAGGTGCCTTTCAAATGCAAATCTCGTTCTTTCATATTCATGAGGAGACTTGCTGAGAGAACCTGATGACCAGAACTGCTAATCTGGCAAATTCCTAAATATACCCCTTGGGGCCCCCTTCCACCCAGTTCCCTATTCAAGGTTGGGATAATTCTACACCTATGGCCCAAGGCCTACTTTCAGCCTGTGACAAATGGTCAGCCTGATATCACTGTACGTTAGCGTGCAAGGGGACCTGTATGAGCTGTGAGCTTTTGTCTGCTGCTGTAGCACAGATATCACAAAGGCTTGACACCATGTCAACATTTTCTGCTTTAATGCCAGAGTTGGAAAGATGCGACAGTGTTGTTTTTCTGTGCTTCTAATAGCGTAGCATATTAAGTAGAGATGAATCCATGCTTCAGTGGTGTCTAACTGTGCAAGTAGATAAACACAAGTGTGAACTTCTGCAGCGTCAGCTACTCCCCCTGGCATAGTCTGACTCCTCTTGCGTGGATGTGCACAGCAAAAACTGGCAAAACATTGTACCATGGCCTTTCATAAGATGTGTGTTTTAAGATGTCGGTAAGTGTTCGAAGAGTAATGATCTGACAGTAAACAGACCATAACACCAAAGGTTTGGGCTTTTTTTTCCATTTGACATTAGAATATTGTGTTAACCAATTTTTTGTGACAGCACTGCTTAACATGGCAGAGACGTGTTCAATAGACCCTGCACATTTCTATAATGATGTCATGGCCATGCCCTCTCCCCTCTCCCCCTTTGTACCTCTTTTTTCCACGTACTGGGCCTCCACCCAGGTCTCTTGGCTTTGAAGGTTTTTGGATCCACTTCTCTGTACAGTGCAAAGAACATTTAAAGGATGTCTATTAGCTTTTGTTCTTGTTAATTAGGTAGGGCTACCTGTAGTTCAAATTCCAATTGTTTCAGAGACACTAAGTATGGCATTGCATTGGTGATTATGGTAATTAGTGAGGCATGGTTGTAGATTTTTTTTTTTTTGTGGTGGTGCAACGCGTTCTCCTCAAAGTTTGGAGAGGGGCAAAATCCCCCAACAATAATTCTTTTCCGCTCACAGGAGACCTCACAACTCCATTTTGTGAGTTTCAATGCATTAACAAATACATGCATACTGTTGTTCTTTTGAAATATGCACATAGTTTGTTTGGCTTATCCTGTAGAGTAAGAGAGAAGCATATAGACGTAACGGACTGATACCGTCTGAAAATAGGCAGCATGTAAATACGACACGATGATGTCACAAGTATGCATATTAGAGCATTATGTCATCTAGCCCAAAGTGTCCCCCCGAAAGTTGAGATGAAACCTACGCTACTACGTTTATTACTAAAGTCTTTGTGATGGGCTGGTTACCAGAATACCGTGTGTTAGTGCTTTGCATTTTGTTTACTTTGACTGGATGTTAAGTCTCATTATTCAGTCTGATGGCAACCTAAAGATGAACACGGTACTGCTATAGACTTTTCTGTGTATTGTGAACATGAGGCCCCCAGCTGATTTTTGATTCTGATATACAAGCTCCATACCTTTTGAATAAGAGCATACTTATTAATAGAATTCAGCTTCCAGAATGTTTACCTTTCTTGGAGTTTAGTTGCCAGTGTTAAGTCATCTTAAGAACATTTCAGTGCCAACTGACATCATATGTAAGACATGCTCATGGCTGCACTTGCGTCGCTTTAATGATTGATGAGATAATTGAAGGGTACAAAGTCAGCAAATATGACAGTGATTTTTAGTTACGAAAAGACTCACCTGATGTTTTATCGTTAGTGGTACTTTGGCGTTTGTATCCAGATCTTATTGGCCAACTCCGTTACTCTTTACCATACACACATGCTCTATGAAATTCCCTACAGACTTAAGAGTTCAAGTTTGAGGGTGTTCTGAATGTCTTGCAGAAGGGGAAACTACATGGAACATTTCCCCTCATAATCAGAGCTATTATTAGTGGTGGTTCTGGAACATTCCTGGGTAATGATTGTAGAAAAGTACAGACGGAGGGAAAACTAAGAGATTGAGTAAGCTAGCTGGATGGCTGGCTAGATTAAAGCATCGTGGCTTGATAAAACCTAAATAAAATGGGAAAGTCAGAGTTGTTGACTGTTTTTGAGCATGTATGTTATCACAACCTGCATGTTTGCTCGTTTTTCAGCTGCTATTTTGTTTGTACAGCCACAGACAAGCAAATCAATCGCAATCATCATCATCATCATCATGTTAGTCCTCCTGGATGCAAGTCCCTGTGACATCCTGTTGTGGATATGTAAAGTTCAACTTGATATATATGCTCTGCATGTATGTTTGGTGTCCTGCCACATCTACAAAGTCGAATGGACCATTTGAGCATAGTTGAGTTGCCAGGAATCCAACTCTCATTGAGACAAAGTTCATGTTTTTGCATTGTGGTCCAGGAATGTCTTTATCAATGATTACACAATTTCCAAGGCTGAAATGAATGCAGTTTGTAATTGCTTTTGCATTATGTACCTTTTAACTGTGTACTGATTATGGGAGCTAATATCAGACAAAAGTACAATTTATGATTGCCATATGCGTTGTTTCTGATATGTTGTCTGCGTAAGCACTCACCTAATCACAGCCATGTATTATCTCCTATTCCCTATGGACATGTGGACCAGTAAAGAAGATGCATATAGTAGTACTTTCATTAAGGTTTGGAATAGGGGTGGTCAATATGATGATATTTTATTGTATCGTGATAGATGATATGCTTTTCTGAGCATATCGAGGATCTCGTCAGTGCTTAAAGCACACTGGCATGTTTCATTATAAACAGTGTAATTAGTCCTGTTTAATTGGATGAAGTGCAGAACGTTATTTCAGTAAGTATGGAATAATATTTGAATAGTAGTTTATAAGAATCTGTCACTACTGATGCATTTAGTTTGTGAGCACGTGTCATGATATACAGTGGTGCTTGAAAGTTTGAGAACCCTTTAGAATTTTCTATGTTTTTGCATAAATATGACCTAAAACGTCATCAGATTTTCACACAAGTCCTAAAAGTAGATAAAGAGAACCCAGTTAAACAAATGAGACAAAAATATTATACTTGGTCATTTATTTATTGAGGAAAATGATCCAATATTACATATTAGTGAGTGGCAAAAGTAGGATTAGCAGTTAATTTGAAGGTGGAAATTTGTCAGGTATTTTCACTCAATGGGATGACAGTCAGTTTTGAGTGGGCACTCTGTTTTTTCAAGAACAGGGATCTATCAAAGTCTGCTCTTCACAACACAAGTTTGTGGAAGTGTATCATGGCATGATCAAAGGAGATTTCTGAGGATCTCAAAGAGTTGTTGATTCTCATCAGGCTGGAAAAGGTTATGTTTGGAGAAAGGAGAACACTGCATTCCAGCATAAGAACTTTATCCCATCTGTGAAACATGGTGGTGGTGGTGGTAATATCATGGTTTGGGCCTGTTTTGCTGCATCTGGGCCAGGACAACTTGCCATCATTGGAACAATGAATTCTCAATTACATCAGATAATTCTAAAGGAAAATGTCAGGACATCTGTCCATGAACTGAATCTCAAGAGAAGGTGGGTCATGCAAGACAACGACCCTAAGCACACAAGTCGTTCTACCAAAGAATGGTTAAGGAAGAATGAAGGTAATGTTTTGGAATGGCCAAGTTATAGTCCTGACCTTAATCCAACCAAAATGTTGTGGAAGGACCTGAAGTGAGCAGTTAATGTGAGGAAACCCACCAACATCCCAGAGTTGAAGCTGTTCTGTACGAAGGAATGGGCTAAAATTCCTCCAAGCCGGTGTGCAGGACTGATCAACAGTTACAGGAAATGTTTAGCTGCAGTTATTGCTGCACAGGGGGGTCACACCAGATACTGAAAGCAATGGTTCACATACTTTTGCCATTCACTAATATGTAATACTGGATCATTTTCCTCAATAAATAAGACTTTTAGGACTTGTGTGAAAATCTGATAATGTTGATCTGGGTCATATTTATGCAGAAATATAGAACATTCTAAAGCGCTCACAAACTTTCAAGCACCACTCTGTATCGTGTAATTTTTTAAAAATTAATTATCGTGATGTGATATTTTTACCATATCGCCCACCCCTAGTTTGGAAACGTAATGCTGATTATGTAGTTGAACCCAGGGTGAATAAGTGCATTTACTGTATTTTGGGCAAAGACGAATCGAATGATGCTGTGTTTTGCATGTTTATGCTTATACTTGTATCAGATCTTCAATTTTTGTCTCACGACAGCTACGCCCTGGCAGATGAGGCATATCGGTCACTTCGGGATCAAGATAAAGACCAGTGCATACTCATTACAGGAGAGAGTGGGGCAGGAAAGACTGGTAAGATTTCTGTGCAGGTATCACATATTTGGCCTCCATCTAACATTCCCACATGAAGGTCAGGTCATGCTGCCAACTTGCTACCTTCTTATAGTTTATTCACAATGCCCGATTTTCCTCTTAGTCAGACGTTTTCCATATTTAGTTGAATTTTACAAAGTAATAAAGTTTCCTGCTGAAATACAGTATTTTCTTGCCCTTTTTTAGACGTAGAATATTTGACAGACCACAGTGAGATGATCTCAGACCACACGTGATATATCGGTCTGCAGCACAGCTGTAAGAAAGGAGATGAGGTTAAACTGAGGTCTTTCCTCAGTGTGAACAAGCTCCGTTTTAGCCTGTCACTCCAGTGGTGGCTCAGCTATCTGCCTGGACTTGCTGGAAAGTGGGAAAGCATGATGTCAGTTTACAGTTTATGCATCCAACAACTAACACTTGCACTACATTTTCTTTAACCAGAAGGAACCCGTTGCTGGAGTTTTGATGGATTCCAAATCCAGTGTGGTTTATGACTTGGAACATAACATCACTTTGCTGTTGCAAGTAAACTTCGAACCAGGTTTCAAGTGGAATAAAAGCTATTTTCAGCTTACAGAGTCAGGGTTTGGCTATGGAAGGTATAAAAATCGTCATAGGAAAACGGATATATAAATATATAACACTGAGTTTGGTCAGCCTTAAGGACTTTTATGACAAATAAAACACAAATGTCATTAACCTGAGGTCAGATCCTGTTTCCTGATTGTGTGAACAGTAGAGAGAGGTGCTACTCTTTAAAACATGCCATCATGATATTATCATCAGTTCAACCAGGTGTCGGTCAGCTTACTTCTGTTATTTACATGTAGGCCCTTACACACAATTATCATGATGTGACTATACATACTTGCACACACTCACCAGCCAGTACTGGGTTGGATGCCCTTTTACCTTCAGAACTGCTATAATTGTTCATCAAGCTGCCTGAAATGTTCCTCAGATGTTTTGGTCCATATTGACATAACAGCAATTTGCAGTTGCTGCAAATTTGTCAGCTGCACAGCCTTTACGTGAATCTCCCATTCCACCACATCCCAATGGTGCTCTATTGGATTGAGATCTGGTGAATATGTATGGCATTTGAGTACAGTGAACTCGGTCATGTTGTAGAAACTGAGGTTTGTGACATGGTGCAATATATTGCTGGAAGTAGCCATCAGAAGACACTGGTCATAAAGGGGTGGAGATGGTCAGCAACAATGCTTTGGTTGGCTGTGGTGGTTGGTACTAAGAGGTCCAAAGTATACCAAGAAAATATTCTCCCACACCATTATTCTACCACCAACCTGAACCATTGATACAAAGCAGGACGAATCCATGCTTTCGTGTTGTTTACGCCAAGTTATGACTCTACCATCCAAATGTCACAGCAGAAATCGAGACTCATCAGACCATTCAACATTTTTCCAACTTCTATTTTCCAATTTTGGTCAGCTCTTGTGAATTGCAGTCTAGAATAGGGGTGGCCTGATGTGATGTCCTGCTGCTATAGCCAGTCTGCTTCAAGGTTCTACATGTTGTGCATTCAGAGATGCTCTTCTGTATATCTTGGTTGTGACAAGTAGTTATTTGAGTTACGGTTCCCTTTCTGTCAGCTCGAACCACTGGTCATTCTCCTCTGACCTCTGTCACATACACACTAATACACTCCTTCGCAAGCCACATGAACAGCTTGCACATGCTGTCTCTTATAAAAGTGCTCACTAAAATAAATATTTGACATTAAAATGTTATTGTTCTGGTAATCTCAACAGCCTTTGTAATGAAATTATGGATGCATTCTGCTGAAGCTTGCTGTACTGTTTTAATGGACAAACTCTTTCTTAGGTTCAAATAGGAGCCAGCAAAAAATAAGTAATTTTTTCAGTTTTGAGAGCTTGCCATTAACAAACACTATCCTACTCCCTAGTACATGTACAGTATTAGTATTTAGATTAAGTTTTGAGCAGACAGTGATTTACTACAGTTTATTGTAAGCTCAGCTGCTGCCCCATCCACTCATGACAAAGTTCATAATCACGCGTGTTCTTCTGAACACTGGATCTTGTTTCTTTTATAATTTGATTTCCTCAGTGCTCATTTCATTAGTGTGGTATTAAACTGGGTCTGAGTGGGATTAAGTCATAACTTGCATTGTGAGAAAAGGAAGTAGCGTGTCTGCTGTGGCTCAGGGTTGAGTGGGAAAGCTGGACTCAAACATATGTTGTAAGGGGGATTTTGGGGTGCTTCCCCACACTGTGCTCTCTAACCTTTTTTGTGTTGTGTATTTCAGAGGCCAGCAAACTGGTGATGTCATATGTGGCTGCAGTATGTGGGAAGGGCCAGGAGGTAAACAAGGTGAAGGAGCAGCTGTTGCAGTCCAATCCTGTGCTTGAGGGTATGTGTCAAGCCCTTTGTTTCTTCTAAGAATGAAGTTGTCTCTGGTTTTTCAGAGAACTTTTCAATCCTCTCCTCGTTTAAATACTTTACCCAAACTTTGATTGCAGTTGAGATATGAGCTGTTGGGGCTTAAGGGTCTTAAGGCGTCTTGGTGGTGCTGGTATTTATTTACCTTATCACTGAGCTAGTACTGTCCTATTTTGGAGCAAAAGTGGGAATCTGCTGAAACCAGCTCTAGTTATCAATTTCAATAGGTATCAGATCCATAGGAACTCGTATCTAATACCCAACTTGAAATGGGAAAGGGCATCCAAGTGAGATTGCTGTTCATTGATTATATGGTATAGTACAGACTGTCAGGCTGTATGACAAGCTAAGAGAGCCAGACCTGCACTTCTCACACTGCTACTAGCCACTGGACTTTTCAGACTGACAGATACAAGTATTGAAAGAAGGTGACTTCATCACCAACTGCCTCACTTTCAATACTGGAGTTCCCCAGGAAGGATTTTTTCTTTTGAGCTCTTTGCTGTACTCCCTATACACGCATGACTGAGACTATGTGTAGATCCAACGTCATTGTGAAGGTCAAGTCAGATTTATTTATATAGCACTTTTTACAGTGGAGCATTGTCTCAGCAACTTTACAAGTTTAGATTATCTCCTAATATCTACGTCCAATCCCAAATTGAGCAAGCCTAGGGCGACAGTGGCAAGGAAAAACTCCCCAAGTGTTATGTGTGGTAATAGGCCTGATCACCGATAATGACAAGAGGGCCTATATGGAAGAAGTGGAGAGGCTATCCCGGTGGTGTGATTAACAGTCTTTTCCTAAATGTCAGCAAGACTAAGGAACTGGTTGTGGACTTTAGAAGTGAACATCAGGGAACAAAAACAGCCCTCAAGATCATCCAGTCAGCAGCAGAGAGAATGGACAGCTTCAAGTACCTTGGCTTATACATCAGTGAGGATTTGGCATGGTCGCTACACACTACGGCTGCCAATAGAATGCAAGACAGTCTCTTTACCACCTCAGAACATGGAGAAAGTTGCATTTTCCCCTAGATGTTCTCACATCCTTTTACCCTGCCAATGTAGAGAGCATTCTCTCTGGAAGCATCATCTCCTGGTACGGTAAATGTAGTTCTGAAGACTGAAAAACCCTACACAGGGTGGCGAGGTCTGCCGAACGGATCATCAGGTCAGTGGCTGCCAGCTTGCAGGACATCAACAACAGGCAGTGCAGGACCAGAGCAGGGATAATCTCCAGGGACCCTATTCACCAAAGCAATAGACTTTTCCATTGGCTGCCATCTGGGAAGTGTCTCTGAAACCACTTAGCCTGGAATGAGTGGCTGAGGAGGAGCTTCTTCCCCCAGGCAATCAGAACACTGAACTCCCAAACATTATCACAGTTATCACATGCTTCACATTTTATGAGATGTGCAGTATGCAGTACATGCCCCTTTTGCTTTCTTTTCTGTTTTAGGTCTGATTTGTTTATGTAGGGCATCCCCTTACCCCATACCCCTGTACCATTTTTATAGTACAGGGGTATGGGGTCTTTGGTGCTGCCACATTTCATTTCATTTCATTTCACTACAGCTTGGCACCTGTAGTTTGTTAGTTTTGAGTGTGTGAGAAAAATCTTGGATTTTTAATCCAGTACAAGAAACATGATGCACACAGAAGTAACAACTGCCCATTTGTATTGTGTGTAGATCCCCAGAACTATATAGACAGAACTTGTGCACCTCATTTTTGCCCTCAGTTTCAATAACATGGGTGTTTTTGAACTGGTATTTAGATCAGATGGCTTTAAAAGTCTAATTTACGAAGGCATTTTCGTAAGGGGTGGTCAGGTAGTTTGGGCACTCTCCTAAACAGAAGGCATAGTTCACCAAACTGTATCTATAATATCTGCCTGAAATGCACCAATTAATGCAGTAGTCTTAGGGAAGCAGATAATCAAAGCTCCACTGACACTCACCCTTACTTACTGGCCAAGGTAATGGATAGTAATTGGAGACATTTGAGAGATTTTCTGTTTTGAAATCCCTCAACTTCACTGAATTGATACGCCTGTCTGAGTTCCACATCTGTGGGAGTTTAGCTGCTGGTTTTAATAATCTCCACTCCTGAGGCTCGGCAGACTTTCTGCTCCATGGACTCACTCCTGCACATACTGTGTTTAGCTAGGACTGAAGCGTTTGGCTGTAAAGAATTAGTTTCAATTTCAACATAATGACTACTAGTTTCCATGTAGCTGTGCCTTGAATAAAGTCTAATTCTTGATATTGCAGTAAGTTTATTGCAGGATTAGAACCACTGAATGACTCTCATGCTATAAAATGTAAATAATAAGACACTTGTGATTAATCCAGTACGTGTTTTTTTTTCTTTGCAGCTTTTGGAAATGCCAAAACTGTGAGAAATGACAACTCATCTCGATTTGTAAGTATCTTATGTGTTCTAGGTCATATTTGTGCAGCAATACAGAAAATTCTAAAGGGATTACAAACTTTCAAAAGCATGACTGTTGGAGCTGGAAATCATTTGGCACCTCAAGATTTGGTTCAAATATGACTCGGAGGGCAGCGCTGTGATTATAAAATGACTGTCGATGAATCCTGATGCCTCTTATTTTTCTATACAGGATTTATTTTTTCCATGTCTCATTGTAGATGTAGTGATCACTGTGTCAGTACTGCTTGCACTAAATTACTTTTCAAGTGATTGCACTGTAGCAGACAAATGACCAGTGTCAATAAAATCATGAGACTTACTAGTTTTGGTGCGCACTCATCATCTCAATCGTTTAGTGTAATGTGGTCAGGTAGCCCCTCTTGACTTTCTGATAAGATCTGATTACAGTTTTGTATGTTTGTCAGAGTTCTGTGCGAATTACTGCACTCAAGTGTAAGGGAAATTATAATTGTTTCGTGTTCATTTGATCTTAAGATACAGTTTGTGAACCCTTTAGAATTTTATATATTTCTGAGTAAATATGACCTGAAACATTAATCAGATTTTCACACAAGTCTTAAAGTAGATAAAGAGAACCCAGTTAAACAAATGAGACACAAATATTATACTTGGTCATTTATTTATTGAGGAAAATGATCCAATATTACATATTAGTGAGTGGCAAAAGTATGTGAATCTTTGCTTTCAGTTTCTGGTGTGAAAAGTTCTAGTTTGCTCTCATTTGTCTACAAAACGTTCTTCCAATATCCTTCTGGCTTGTCCACGTGATCTTTAGCAAACTGCAGGCGAGCAGTAATGTTCTTTTTGGAGAGCAGTGGCTTTCTCCTTGCACACCACTGTTGTTCAGTGTTCTTATGATGGTGGACTCATGAACATTAATATTAAAGCCAATGTGAGACAGGCCTTCAGTTGCTTAGAAGTTACCCTGGGGTCCTTGGCGACCTCATCAACTATTACACGCCTTGCTCTTGGAGTGACCAGTCAATCTGTCTGACTGTGGATTGCTGAAATCCAAAATCTTTAGAGATGGTTTTGTAACCATTTCCAGCCTGATGAGCATCAACAACTCTTCCTGAGATCCTCAGAAATCTCCTTTGTTTGTGCCATGATACACTTCCACAAACGCGTGTTGTGAAGAGCAGACTTTGATAGATCCCTGTTCTTTAAATAAAACAGGGTGCCCACTCACACCTGATTGTCATCCCATTGATTGAAGACACCTGACTCTAATTTCACTTTCAAATTAACTGCTAATCCTAAAGGTTCGCATACTTTTGCCACTCACTAATATGTAATATTGGATCATTTTCCTCAATAAATAAATGACCAAGTATAATATTTTTCTCTCATTTGTTTAACTGGGTTCTGTTTATCCACTTGTAGGACTTGTGTGAAAATCTGATGATGTTTTAGGCCATATTTATGCAGAAATATAGAACATTCTAAAGGGTTCTGATTCTCTCTTATGTGCACGCCACAGACTATCTGGCCAGTGCTGTCCTTCCGCATGTCCAAGTTCTACCTTTTGCATTTGTTCATCAATATTACCTTATCATGTAACACAAAATCAATTTTTGATATTTTGAATTGAGTCAGAATCCACGTCTGTGTCTGATATTATTGACAAGTGGAAGCTTTAGGAACCGCAGCCATGGCAAACCATGCCAAAGTTACAGCGCCGGGTTGCCGAGTGCTGAGGCGCATAAAAGTTGGCTATGCTCTGCTGATTCAGTAACTGCAGAGTTCCAGACCACCTCTGGCATTAACATCAGTGCAAAAACTGTGCACCGAGAGCTTCATGGCATGGGGTTCCATGGCCGTGCAGCCGCACGCAAGCCTTACATCACCAAGCACTATGCCAAGCGGTGATTAGTTGTCATATAAATAATTGCGTTTAACGATTTAATTATCTGTTCGTTGAACACAACTAATGAATTACAAGCCTAAAGTGACCGAACAGCTACCTTGCTTACTAGGCATGTTTTATTAGCATGTGTGAGTTTTTCATAAACTCGCACACGCTTGCAAATATATTACAAATACCTACAAATATATATTTTTATTAAAAAGAAAAGCATGACAAAAGCGAAATATTGGACGGAGTGATGTAAAGCTTGTCGCCACTGGAGAAAGCCTTACCATAAAAGTGGGTTTTGATTTCACCCTTTAAGGCAAAAAGTGCCTTTTTCACAGGGCTATGATGATTTCCTGTATGCAGTTGCAAAGAACATGTTTGGCCCTACTGTGCTTGACATGGCAACATCAGAGAAATTATTGTTCCAACACAAAGCAGGATTCAAATGAAACTCCCTCCAAACTCCATCCAGATGTCTGCTTGTGTGCGTCTGCCTGGAGCTGTACACTCAGGAAGTGAAATCTGCAGACACTCCTCAGTTTTTAAATGATGCACTGAATAGCCTTCACTGAATAATTGGCAGCAAGGGAAGTGTGTGCGTGTACCTTGCTATACTTGTGAGGACTAAATGTCCTTACAATGACATTTACTTTTTCCCCCAGTCTTCACTACTTTTTCCTGCATTTTCTAGAAAAAAGCAGCTTTTATTTGGAAAAACTAAGAGTCTGAATGTTTGCTTTAGGTTACTAGGGTTAGGTGTAGTATTACTTACCTGCAGTAATGCTTTATTGTCATTCATGTCAATGGAAAGTCCTCAAGTATAGCAAGGTATGTGTGTTGGGTAATAGTAATGTTGCTGTATGTTCTAGCAATTGATGTTAGTAATCTTCAGTATTTAATTGCATACTTAAGTAGCATTCAAAAGGGAAAACTATCCCAAGTTGAAAAAAAAGTCCTAAGTGCAGATCTGGGGGAGACGTTGCTCAGTTTGGTAGGAATGGTGCGGAAGTGTTCTCACGCTCACTGCATGTTTTTAAGACAGTGGGGGACTGTGGTCTGTTTCACATTCTTTCTAGATGTCATCTCATGAATCCAGGTTTCTTCAATTATACCAGAGTCTGTATTCTGCCCAGGAACTCAAAAACCAGTTTAGCCAATGCTGTCAATTCTTTAAAGTCTTGTTCAGCTCCAACTATAATGTGTCATCTTCTCTAGATGGAAAAAAAAAAACTTCTTGCTGCCTTTGGCTTGCAAGAAGTTGCATTCAGCTTGGCTACAGCCACTGAGGCAGTATCTTTAAAGAGTTGTGGGTTGGAAAAGGAGGGAAAAAAGAAACTGCTTCAGACAGGAGGTTTACTGTTTCATTTCTCTAAATATGAGCCACTTTCACCCTTCTGCTTTGCTCTATAGTAATCCATTACTCCATAGTCTATGCATGTATGATAGCTGCCAACATTTTCAATAGACTTAACTAATACACCAAAATTAGTGAGAAACCCAAACTTTTTCTTGTCGTCTTATGGAAGGCTTGTGTTTCAGCCAAATTCGCAGTAACTGCTAGGCTGCCTTCTACTTCAGCCTGCCATGAAAAGCCACAGTGGAGTTGGGTGGTTCTTTAAATTCAGCCTGAACAATATTAAAGTCCTTGACACAATCACATCATTGGTTTGAGACACATTGGAGCTTCGTTTACATTTATGTCATTTAGTAGGCGAACTTATCCACAGTGACTTAGAACTATGACAAACTTACAATCCAAGCAGTTGTGGGTTAAGGGCCTTGCCCAAGCACCCAACAATAGCAGCTTGGCAGAGGTGGGATTTGAACCCTGGACCTTCTGGTTCTGAGTCCAGTACTTTAACCGCAAGGCTACCGCAGTCATGTCTCATTTTTACTGTGTGTAAAGATTACTTTAAAATGTCTGTACTTTTATATTTGTACTCCTAATGCTCTGCTTTTGATGGTTAACTGATTGTAATTTATAGACTTAAATTACTATTTCTCATCTGTTCACAGGGGAAGTACATGGACATAGAGTTTGACTTCATAGGGGATCCATTGGGTGGTGTCATCAGTAACTGTAAGTATAATTACAGGATCAGAACTAGGTCGACCCGGTTAACAGTACCCTATCATTTATAGAAGCTGTCCTTTCACTATGAGCGTCTCGTTTCCAGCAGTGTGAGCTTCTCAGATCCGACCACGGCTTTAGAAACCACTCAAAATGTGCACTCCTCTTGCAGCTAAGCTAAGAGCGTTGGCACACTCGCATAACAAGTGGGCAGAAAAGAGCTTGCTTACTCTTCCCACCTTGCTATGCCTGACACTTGCACATGCCCAGATCTACCATGGCTACAGTCTCCATGTCACCCATTTCAACCAGTCCAGAATGCTTTTGTGTGTTAAGTCACTGTAAATTCCCGGTTGCTATCCCCTAAGATGCCTGAACTGAAAAAGCATTTAAATTCTGCAGCACAAGTTATTTGCACAGAAGGTAGGGTTTTTTCTACCCAGATTAAGATCAATGCTGCTGTGTAATTCTAGTGAAAGTTCAGGGGCACAGCACTGTTGGGATTGACTTTTTATTTTATTTACTTAACACCCCATGTGGTTTCATCAATACATGCGGCATGCATCTTTTTGGCTTTCATAATACTGCTTGGACCTATCACAATCATGAAACTGTAACTGTAGTTCGTTGAATGCAACTAATGAATTACAAACCTAAAGTGACCAAACAGCTACCTTGCTTCCTAAGCATGTTTTATTAGCAGCTAGTATTGATTACTGTCAAAATGATGCACTTCATGTGCGTGCACCCAAAAACTCACACACGCTTGCAAATATATTATAAATATTAATTTATTAAAAAGAAAAGCATGACAAAAGTGAAAATATTAGCAAATATTCTGGTAGCATACATGCCAAATATATAGAATCAGCTACACAGCTATCAAATACCTTCTAAACATGTTACAGCACCAAGTTAGAAGTTCAAACTGTTTTTGTTTTTGTTCACCCAATTCAGTCTCATTGAATGCAACTACCTACCAAAACTACCAAAATTGCGCAAATCATTGCGATTATTTTAAATAATTTCACTTGGGTGATTAGGTAATAATTGTAACAACCATAATACTGCTTAGCATGCTTCATCTTATGATAAAGATTGCTAGTGTTACCACCTCTAGCTACAAGCAGCAAAATTTTTACAGTTGTTTTACTCCTCAGTGTCAGATTAAAACTGAGCCATGTCTAGACAACAGAAGTCACACCACTTAATTGCTAGTAGTTGTTCTTCCGCTGTTTGTTCAGTCCTTTGCCTCAAATGTTTCTCTCCTTTGCTGTCCTTCCACATGGCTCTCAAATGTAAACAGAATAAAAACCACTCGAGGTAAGCTGCACCCTTTTAGGCCCCTTCAGAGCAAAGCGCCAGTGATGTAATGCAGTGGTATAAACAGTATAGCCAAATCTTTAGATTTTGTACCACCACATGGTATATAGCATCATCTCCCAGCCCTATGTTGAGGAGCATTCCCATCCAGTCGTACATAGAAAAATAATAGCCACACCTTATGACAGTATATCTAATTAGGTGTACTTTATACAGTACAATATCTATGTATGCTGAGAGTTGTTTGTCACACAAATAATATCACCATTGGTACTGTTTTGGTTCCTATCCATTTATGAATGTTCTCTATAGTGCCTAACAAATTTTGCTTAATATCTAGAGGTCATCATTTGACAATAAAGGTCAAAGGACAAAAAACAATAAAGGTCTGCTATATTTCAGCGCTATTTTAGTGTTGCCCTTAATGTGTGTGGATACTTGAATAACAGTGTTTGATTTAAAAATGTATTACACGAAATGTGGTAATAGCCTTAGTTTGTTGTTGCATTCTAGAAGCAGAGTTTTCAAGGTGTGTAGAAGGTGAAAGGGTAAAGGAGCAAGTCTTTTTATTTTATTTTTCTACTGAGCCTCATCCTGTTTCAGACTTTACAGTGACGAGGCTATGGGCTCGAGCAGCAGTTGTGAATGACATGGTTTAATCCACCAGTAAGCAAATACCTTACTACTAACCACAAGTCCTGAGGACTCTCATTTATTTCTCTCTGACTTTTGGTGTGAACTGAATTCCCAAAGGATAAATGTGAAGAGCGCTTGATAAAGAATACAATTATATTTTTTATATATATATATATATATATATATATATATATATGATATGTGAGAGAGAGAGAGAGAGAGAGATACACATATATATATCTCTCTATCTATATATATATATATATATATATGAGTGATAGAGAGATCTATATACATCTCTATCTATCTCTCTCTTCTCTCTTTTTCTCTCTCTCTCTCTCTCTCTCTCTCTCTCTCTATCTCTCTCCTCTACTCTCTATATATATATATATATAGATATATATCTATATATATTATAATATAATATATATTTAGAGAGAGAGAGGAGACGGAAACGAGAGAGAGGAGAGAAGAGAGAGCAGAGAGAGAGTGAGCGAGGAAGAGAGGCGGACAAGAGCAGAGAGAGAGAGAGAGGAGAGATGAGAGAGGGAGAGAGAGAGAGAGTGGGAGGAGAGAGGAAGATGACGAGAGAGGAAGGAGAGGGACGAGAGAGAGGAAGAGAGATGAGACGAGAGAGGGGGAGACGAGGAGAGAGGAGAGAGAGGAGAGAGAGAGAGAGAGAGAGAGGGGTATGGTGTGTAATATATATATGAGAGAGAGAGAGAGATTACCACATAATATCTCTCTATCTATCTATATTATATGAGAGAGAGCTATAACCTTATCTATCCTCCTCTCTCTCTTTTTTCTCCTCTCTCTCTCTCTCTCCTCTCTCTCGCTCTCTCTCTCTCTCCGCTCTCTAATATATATATAGATATATAGATATATATATATATATATCTATAATAAATTATATATATATATTATATAAGAGAAGAGAGGTGTTGTGTGTGTGTGTGTGTGTGTAGATATATATATATATATTATATATTAGATATATATTATATATATATATATATAATATATATATAATATACACACACACACACACACACACACACACACAAATAAACTGAGAAGTTGATTGGTAAGAACCTAGTTCAAGGGTCCAACAGTAACAAGTTGGCTAAACATTTCCCCCAATTAATTGTCCAGAGCCTTACAAAATGAGCCTCCCCCTCCCACATATACATTCACTGAGGATTTCAGTTATAAAATTCAAGTATGCTCTAACACAAAGCTGCACAATATGACAGCGTTAGAACAAATTTGGGTTAATAATATAGTTTGGGATATTTATAGGATAGATAATTTATATTCCAAGCTCATTAGGCTTCATGTTGTAGACATATTGTGTTTTTTATGTAGCTCAGGACGTGCAACCAGACCTGATGGAATTTCCCTTGTTAAACATTACGTTGTGCAGCCACAGCCTCAAAGGAAGCTATCCGTCATATTCTGCAACTAGAGGATAATCCTTGTAATCATGATACACCCTGTATTTCTAGCTCTAAATTTCTGATTTAATTCTGTCTCATGGAAAAGAGCCTTGTTTCTTGATGCACAAAGTTGGGACACTCTGGTACTGGCGTTTTTACAGTTGGGAGGATGGTGGATGTCGGCGTGTACAGAGGCACGCTTCCCACCTTCCGCAGTAGATCTCTCCTGTGAGATTTCCTGTTGCCGTGCAAACACAATGGACAAAGAGAATCTCAATTCCCTTAACACTTTTAGAACTCAAATATTTGTTCCTTCTGGAAACACCCCTCCTCTAGTCTTCAGATGTTAGATGCTCCTTGGAGGCCAGAGTGAGCATTTATAAACATTCAGTACCTGTGATATTCAGTGTGGTTAAGAATTTCTTAATTCAGAAAGAGAATATGTTGTGTTGCCTGAAGTTTGATGCTTTGTTCTCTCAGATCTCCTGGAGAAGTCTCGTGTTGTAAAGCAGCCAAGAGGAGAAAGGAACTTCCACATTTTTTATCAGCTGCTGTCTGGAGCATCGGATGAAACACTGAGTAAGGAATTCCATATACAGGACCATATGCTTATGTACAGCTGTGGTCATTATTCAGAACACTTATCTCTGATTTTGTGGAAAATCCTTGGGAAAACCCTTAGCACCTGGGCCAATTGCTATTGTTTTTGCATGCTTTATTTACACGTCACTGCATCAGGACTTGTTTGGCATTCTTAATAAAAGTGAACAATGTACAGGCTTTCATTTTCTACATCAAAAGACTAAAGGAAGCCAGAGGCAGTACAACTTTGTAACCTTACCCCACCATAACCATGCTTGTGGGATATTCCGTATGTAGCAAATACATAGCTGAATAGGAATCATTTTTGTTAATGCAAAGTGCACATTTAGTTAAGCAGTAGAAGCTCTGATTCAGTATGACTTTATAACAACCTCCTTGTCCATTTCCTAGAAAAACTGAAGCTGGACCGGGACTTCAGCAAGTATAATTATCTAAGCCTCGACTCTGCCACAGTCAATGGACTTGATGATGCAGCAAATTTCAGAACCGTCAGGGTGAGCTGTTTCTATCGTATGATCTTTCTCCGTCTTGTCAACATGCACACAAGTACAGTGATACCTCATCGTTAATTAGTTCCAGACGTCTCATCAAGCACCGAAAACTATGAATACAGAGTCATTTTTTTCCCCATAAGGAATAATGTAAATTGAATTAATCTGTTCCTGACCCCCAGAAAATCTAGACTTTATAAGGCATTATATGCATTAATGGAGTTGTATTGTACAGGTGCTCACTGATTTACGAAGGGGATGTGTTCCAACAAATCCATCATAAGTTAAATGTATCATGAATCAGTGAGGTTAATATAATCTCTACTGTATCATTTTACAGCCTATTACACATTAACACTTGCATTAACACCTACATTAACCTACAGTTGGCCAAAATCATAACACAAAGCTTATTTTAGTGAGTAATGGATTGAAAGTGAAAAGTAAAAGCAAAACACTTACTCTATTGGTGAACTCTGGATGCTAGCATTGCTGCTAAGCTAACTGTAGCCTGTGTTCTGGAGGATTCAGTTCTCACTGATTTCCTTTCAGTTGGCTCTTATAACTAACCTATTTAGGACCCATGGAGACTTGTTTGCACTAAGAATACAGTACTGTTGATGTAGAATTACAGATAGGTCCAGGGTTCAAATCCCACCTCTGCCAAGCTGCCACTGTTGGGTCCTTGAGCAAGGCCCTTAACCCACGATTGCTTGGATTTTAAGACTGTTTCAATTGTAAGTCGCTCTGGATAAGGGCGTCTGCTAAATGCTGTAAATGTAAAAGCATGATAAACACAACAGAGGTCTTAACTGAGCAAGGGCTATCGTGAATGTGAATCACTAAATTCAGACTTGCCACCAAGAGACATTTTAACCAATGGCCTGAGTTTCTAATGTGACATAACCTATTACATTGAAAAGCTGAATGGATGGTGGCAACATGGTGACTAAAGTACACTGCATTGCTTTGCATTTTTCTCTAAAACAAACTAACATAAAAAAAAATGTATGTAACAAACACATTGAGACCAAATTTAGCTTGGTCTTGTCAGAAACTGCTGTGTATTTAAGCAAGTGCATGGGGAAATTTAGCTTTTTTGGCATTGCAATGGATTTTTTTGTTATTTGACCAAAAAAATACAGAGTTACATATCATGCAGGTGTGAATAAATTCTGCAGGATGAAGTTTGGCTCATGCCTCAAACATAGCAATGACTATACTAAGCATTACTTGATAGATTATGTTTATATGGGCTTCTTACAGCAAAGGAAAGTCACATGCAGACTAAATAAGTTGAATTAGTAATTTGGGGCATTATGACTTATTTTTATTTTATTAAATAATGTTGATCAGATGTTGAGTCTTGATTCATGGTTTATCAAATCAGCTTTCAGCAACAGTAAGCAGCTTACAGTGGAGCTCTTCAGTAACTCATTCTAATGGTTCATATTGTTATATATACATGACAACATAATTCTATGAATAAGAAAAAAGCACCATCTAAGTGCGAATTATCACGCAACTCGTATTTACTCCCCATATTACGGATATGTCTTTACACTTTTTTGCACTCTTGAGAAACTATACAACTACGTCAGCCCAGACCTGTAAACTCAAACCCATAACAGCTACATTCTCTCAACATGAACATCCAGAGTTTTAGCATGAAATTTATCAAAGCAATAACTGTAGGTCAGCAGTCGCATAAGCAGCAGTCCGTAGTGGAGTACAGGCAAGATAAAACATGACCTGTGCTTCTTATCTTTAATTGTCCTTTTAAACTGTGTGAGATTAGATCTGCCATTGTTGCTACCTGATATGAAGTATATGCTCGACAGTGCAACAGCCTTTCTTGGAATTCACTGAGGGCAGACAGAAGTGTTCCCTGGACAGGATGCCAGTCCATTACTGTGCCTGACAGGGGTTGCTGTTGCAGTGCCAGGAAATTATCTTCCCAGCTCTAAAAGTGTACCTACTCTAAGCGATGCGTACCCTGCACGGGCACATTTGACCCCCAAAGCCTGGTTTGCTTGGCTAGCATGATCGCTCCGTACTATGCTTCGGTGCAGTATGCTGAACTGTGCTCAGGCACACATGGAGAGGTGGGCTTGGGTGCTTTTCCTTTGGACTCAGGCACAGTTGACATGTAGTGTGCTTGTTAATCATGAGTGTGGAATATAACATCAGCTGACTTCCTAAAAATTTTCTTATACGTGTAGCACGAGTAGTCTAAAATTGCTGCATTGCATAATGAATAAACCTATTATAAGGGGTATGACAGGCTTACAGTGGTGCTGGAAAGTTTGTGAACCCTTTAGAATTTTCTGTATTTCTGCATAAATGACCTAAAACATCATCAGATTTTCACACAAGTCCTAAAAGTAGATAAAGAGAACCAAGTTAAACCAAGTTAGACAAAAATATTTTACTTTTTTGTTTATATATTGAGGCAAATGATCCAATATTACATATTAGTGAGTGGCAAAAGTATGTGAACCTCTAGGATTAGCAGTTAATTTGAAGGTGAAATTAGTCAGGTGTTTCAATCAACGGGATGACAATCAGGTGTGAGGGGGCACCCTGTTTTATTTAAAGAACAGGGATCTATCAAAGTCTGCTCTTCACAACACGTTTGTGGAAGTGTATCATGGAGGACCTCAGAAAGAGTTGTTGATGCTCAACAGCCTGGAAAATGTTACAAAACCATCTCTAAAGAGTTTGTACTCCACCAATCCACAGTCAGACAGATTGTGTACAAATGGAGGATATTCAAGACCATCGTTACCCTCCCCAGGAGTGGTCGACCACTCCGAGTAAGGCGTGTAATAGTTGGCGAGGTTACAAAGGACCCCAGGGTAACTTCTAAGCAACTGAAGGCCCCTATCACATTGGCTAATGTTAATGTTCATGAGTCCACCATCAGAAGTCTACAGTTTGCTAAAGATCGTGTGGACAGGCCAGCAGGCAATTGAAAGAATGTTTTGTGGACAGATGAGACCAAAGTAGAACTTTTTGGTTTAAAAGAAAAGTGTTATGTTTGGAGAAAGGAAAACACTGCATTCCACTACAAGAACCTTATCCCATCTGTGAAACATGGTGGTGATAGTATCATGGTTTGGGCCTGTTTTACTGCATCTGGGCCAGGACAGCTTGCCATCATTGATGGAACAATGAATTCTGAATTATATCAGAGAATTCTAAAGAAAAATGTCAGGACATCTGTCCATGAACTGAATCTCAAGAGAAGGTGGGTCATGCAGCAAGACAACGACCCTAAGCACAAGGTTGTTCTACCAAAGAATGGTTAAAGAAGAATAAAGTTCATGTTTTGGAATGGCCAAGTCCTGACCTTAATCTAATTAAAATGTTGTGGGAGGACCTGAAGCGAGCAGTTAGTCAGAAAACTCAACAACATCCCAGAGCTGAAGCTGTTCTGTACGGAGGAATGGGCTAAAATTCCTCCAAGCCGGTTTGCAGGACAGATGAAAGGGTTACTGGAAACGTTGTTGCTGCACAGGGGGGGTCACACAGATCCTGAAAGCAAAGGTTCACATACTTTTGCCACTCATATGTAATACTAGATCATTTTCCTCAATAAATAAATGACAAAGTATAATATTTGTGTCTCATTTGTTTTACTGGGTTCTCTTTATCTCCTTTTAGGCCTGGTGTGAAAATCTGATGATGTTTTTGGTCATATTTATGCTGACATGGAAAATTCTAAAGGGTCCACAAACTTTCAAGCATCACTGTATATCCCCTGTAACTATTTCTGTGGCTTCATGTTTATTGTATCTGTACTGTGTGTGATTACTAGATGTCTGTTCCCCAATGATTTGGTTTGAATTACATCTGACTCACAATGCTGTGCAGTTCTCTTGAACAATAGTTCTAAGCTCAGCTCTGTTATCCATTTAGAAAACCATAGCTCAGCTAGACCTGCCCTCTGGATCTGTCTCTTCTCCCTGTGACTGTGAGATTATATCCAGTTTGAATAATATTCTTCTTTTATGCCTTATTTAGACCATCGCATGTTCTGGAATTCATGGTTTTTGTCTAAATGATTGTCAACACTCAACATGTTTGTTCTTGTGAAACGTACATAATGCTGCATGCAGCTGAAGACTCACTCAAGCATTTCTGGCTAGCTTCATATTCATACCTGCCAGAGACTCACTGATTTCTTTATCATCAATCATGGAATATGTTTTGAAATTTCTTATGATAACCTTGTAAATTAGGATAAGTATGCAAGTAATAGGACAAGATTCTTCACAAATCTGGTCTTTAGGGTGAAAATCCTCTACATCTCTGGCCTGCTTACAGTTTCAGCTAAGGGGGGTTACTTACCTGCCCCTTAAACTAAATTCTTTATAATTAATGCTTACAGCAGTGACCAAAGCATAAGTGATTTTCACACTGCAAACCTGGTTAATT
The DNA here is from genome assembly GCA_025084515.1 of Ancistrus triradiatus. Lineage (NCBI taxonomy): Eukaryota > Metazoa > Chordata > Actinopteri > Siluriformes > Loricariidae > Ancistrus > Ancistrus triradiatus. The sequence goes on from JAJAGP010000093.1 coordinate 291,856, forward strand.
ACTGGGCCGCCTTTACTAGTTATCAGGATGTTCATCAGCTGTGTTTTCTCATTTTTATTTGTCATTTCATTTCTGAAGGAAATTGTCTTTTCTTTACCTCAGAATGCCATGCAGATTGTGGGCTTATGGAGGATGAGATGCAGTCAGTGCTGGAGCTGGTGGCAGCTGTGCTTAAGCTAGGAAACATAGAGTTTAAACCCGAGTCACGTGTCAATGGCTTCGACGAAAGCAGAGTCAAGGACAAGAATGGTTAGAAATGTTTTCCGTGTTTTATAATTGTGTTTATGGTTATGAGACACATACGTTTTTACTCATTCCTATTAGATAAAGATGTGTGATATGTACTGTCTACGATATCTTAATTGTTGTTTTAATGATGTGCAAGCTGACATTATGGAGTATGTCACTCCCGTTACAAAAAAACCCAATGAAAAAGATGCCATGACAAACTTCAGGAATCAGTTGTCCATGAGAGGTTCAAACTAGCCAAGATACCAGCACACCAGCTGCTGTCACCAATTATATTGCGAAAGACATGGTGATCATTCAGGCAGTTTTAGAGAGATGAGTTCAAAAACCTTTTGAATACTTTAGACCCAAGATGTATTGTGTAATTAGAATTATCAATAAAATCCCAGAAAATATTGAGATTTTTTTCCACTATCACACAACACTACTAGATTTTCCTGATGAAGTATTTATTGATCAATGTGGTAGCCTAGTGGTTAAGGTACTGGACTCTGGACCAGAAGCTCCAGGGTTCAAATCCCACCTCTGCCAAGCTGCCACTGTTGGGTCCTTGAGCAAGGCCCTTAACCCACAATTGCTTGGATTGTAAGACTGTACCAATTGTAAGTCGTCTGGATAAGGGCGTCCTGCTAAATGCTGTACATGTAATGTAATTCAACTTTGTTTTTTGGTGTACCTGAACTCTACTGCCATCTATTGATAATTGTATTTGCACCAGCATTAGATGATGAACATTTAAGGCTTTCTGCTAGAACTAGTTGTGCACTGTGAAACAATGTGTTGCTCTTGAACTGATCTATCATGGATAATATGGATATAAAATTCTATATTCTAGCAGATCAGTGTTAAAACGCAAGTTAAAAGGTCACTATGACAGATAACGGGAGTTACTTCTGTAGTTCCTGAATGTTTTCATGGTGGCTTTCTGCAGAGAATTGCAGACTAAACACTGCAACCAGTGCCAACACCTTGACAGTTGTCTGGAAGAGGGTTGATTGTTCTGCCTAAACTTGTGCTTACTGGGCTTCATTTTAACGAAACTGACTCAGGCTAGAATTAAAGTTTTTTCTTGCATTATAATAGTTTCTAATGTACGCTTTCTCTTTTCAGATCTGAAGGAGATGTGTGAGCTTTTAGGCGTTGAGCAATCGGTACTGGAGCGAGCCTTTAGTTTCCGCACTGTTGAGGCTAAGATGGAGAAGGTGTCTACTACACTTAACGTTGCTCAGGTTGGCCTCCTGTACCTCTCATCCATTCTTTGTATTCTGACTTTCCGTCTATCGACATCTTCAGCATTAGCATACATTCCATCTGTAATTAAGCTAGTTTTTGAAGGAAGGATCCTTCCGGCAACAATCCTATTATTTCATAAATGCCTTTCAAAGGACTGGCATTCTGTCAACATTTGGTTCCCACCCTGCTCTGTGCTGCCAGAGAGGCCCTGGCCCCAGTGCCCCCCAACTGTATGAGGAGGGTATCGAAATCCATAACATATTTATCATGAATGTGTAAACAGCTTGCACGTACACCTGAGAAGTGCATTGCTTGCAGGCTTCTTATTAATTTCCCTTTGACCTATTTGTCTGGGTGGCACGGTGGTGCAGCGGTTACTGCGGTCGCCTCACAGCTCAGAGCACAACCTCAGACTCTGCCTGTGTGGAGTTTGCATGTCCTCCCTGTGTCCATGTGGGTTTACTCCAGGTACTCCAGTTTCCTCCCACAGTCCAAGGACATGCATTAGGTTAATGGATTATGCTAAATGATCCCAATCTGAGTAGGTATGTCTAGTTTCGAAGTACTCATCTGTTGTTAAATAGCCATTGATTTTGAAAGCAACCTTAAATAAAGCAAATAAACAAACAAATATATTTGTCATGGCATTGCGTCTCCTGTGAAGGAAGTTAGTAGTTTTACTCATATGGACATCAGTGGTACTGACACGTTACATAGCTGCTTATTCAAATGGCCAGGGCCACATTTTACTTTCATCCGACAAGAGCAACCAAAAAAAAGTGAAGAACCGGAACAATGTCGAGGAACATGCAGTACAGTAACACTAAGCATGGGATTATCACTTATGTATTCATATCACTGTCAGAACATCTCAAGCTCTCTCTCACTCTGTTCTTCAGCAGCACAGACAAGATAAAGATGATGGACCTAACACAATCATGACTAAATGGCAGCTTATAAAATTTTTTAGTTCATATAATTTTGCCCTAGCCCTGCATTCTGGCTGTTTTGTTCTGCATATGAATTCCTACTGTTTGCACTGTAATTAAATGTGTAAAAGCATTTCTGTTTATTCTAGGCATATTACGCACGTGATGCACTTGCGAAAAACATATATAGCCGCCTGTTCAGTTGGCTGGTGACCCGGATCAATGAAAGCATCAAGGTGTGACTTTCAGTGTATTTTAAAATTGTTTTAACATCATTAATGCTCAACAATGAATGCAAGTTTATTATTATCGTTTATGTTTAGGCTCAAACCAAATCGCGGAAGAAGGTCATGGGAGTCCTGGATATTTACGGCTTTGAGATCTTTGAGGTAAAATTTGAGGACCGCTCAGATGTCAGATTTCAGTCACTATGATTGCTCTTTTTAGGCTCGTTAGTTTCACTTTTTAGGGCTTTTTTTGACCAAGAAAACTGTAACGGTGTGAAACACCTTAGACCTGTCAGTTTAATTAGGAGTATTTTCAGAAAGCTCTGAAAGAGCCACGTCTCTGTCAGGGCTATCATCACACGCTAAAAAAAAGGTTATCTAATGTTCCTCCTGTTTTCAGGAGTGCAGAACACCAGCAAAAATATGAAGTTCACGTTTTTCTTAAATTTTTGCCTTGTCTAATGTTATCCATAATAAATCCCTCTAAGGTAATCATTCTAAGGATTGGTTTTGAAATATTTTGTCACATGGCTTTGTTTGTGTATATACTGTAAAGCTTTAAGTCCATTTGATTGAACTGTGTGATAGTGAACTCACTGTTTGCATATGACGACAAACATGAAACAGCTAAGTTCATTTACATTTGTCCGTTGCATTTGCTTTGCTGTCTGACTGTCTTCCTTTCTCCTTAATGTTGTTGTCGTTAATGTTGTGTTGTGCCGTGGTCAACAGGATGGAGTAAGTACTCCTCTGAGGATGTGACGTGGCAGTGTGCATGAAGCAATTCTAGTCTTTAATTCTAGTTTTAATTCAACTCTTTCACTATACAATGACTGCAGTGGGTCAGCGTTAAGTACAATGTTAGCAACATCTGTGTGGTTAAAGTCGCGACATCACTGGTGCAAGCCTATGATGATGGAGCCTAGGATTTACATAGTTTTCATGTAATTTGCATACAGATTTTACTCTGGTCTAGTCAGAGGGCAACTGTTTTATAAGTTTTCACCTTTTAAGCATTTCAGCTTCGGGCTTTGGTGTGTGCTTTGGCTGTCTATGAAGAGAGCAGCTCAAAACACACTTACAAAAAAGAGATGGCTGGTTCTTTCCACTGTCCAGTATGCAGATCTTTGTATTATCGCACCAGTAGTTCAGATGTTTGAGTGGGTTTTGGTTTACCTTATGCTGACTTTGTGAATGTTAGAAGTGAACATGCAAAAACCCCGCAGGTAGAGACAAAACATCCTTTTGTGTTTATTCTCATCATATTTAATGACCCTTGTGGAAAGTACAAGTCATTGTACAAAATTCTAAGCTGATCATCAACTAACCTGAAACGAACTCAACTAACACGTTCATTTTTATGAACCTTCAATGATATTACAGTTAACTTTTGTTGATTGATTTGCTGTTCATGAGAGCCTAATTGCTAACTGTATCTAAATATATTGCTCTGCTACTGAAACTATGTGCGTAATTATTTGATAGGCATCTTATTATTCAGCTGAACTTTGCTGAGGAGTTTTATTGAAGGGCCTGGCATTTCATAAAGAGTACTGTGAATGCAACCTTTGCCCTTCTCTAGAAAAGACCTATATTTTTCTTAAATATATTAACTGCATTATGAACTGCTATTCCAGTAGCATTTAAAGTAGAATGTTAAGAACATTTATGTAATTTAGCAGACACCCTTATCCAGAATGACTTACAATTGATACAGTCTTACAATCCATGCAATTGTGGGTTAAGGGCCTTGCTCAAGGACCCAACAGTGGCAGCTCGGCAGAGATGGAATTTCAACCCTGGGCCTTCTGGTCTACAGCCCTGTACCTTAACTACTCAGCCATCACAGTCCAAAGATTAAAAACTTAACAAGAGAAAAGCAGAGTTAGAATTTTTATTACATGGTCTTAAATTCTTTAGACTAATTCGAAAGTAGATTATACTTTACTTGGTAGACAATCTTGGGCTTGCTGTATTGCAGTGCTTGGTATTCTGACTGCTGTGTACATCTAACTTTTTCTAATAAACACACAATTTGAAGGACAGGCCTTACACTGTATGTGTTGGTTCACAGGACAACAGTTTTGAGCAGTTCATCATCAACTACTGCAATGAGAAACTTCAGCAGATCTTCATCGAACTTACATTGCGTGAGGAGCAGGAGGAGTATGTGCGTGAGGTAAGATACTGGTCCACTGTCTTTACGTTATATTACAAATATTAATACGTAATACCTTGTTAGCTTCCTGGGTAAAGAACAAAGTAGCAGTCACCAGTAGCAGTGCCTTTATTGTTCAGTAACCACTGGTTGCACATCTGGGTGAAATGTAGAATGAAACCAAATTGTCAGCTGTTTGCCAGATTATTTCTGCTCTTCAAATGTTCTACAGACATCTAAAAGGTTGTGTTGTGTACATGGTCACAAGATGTCGGTATAAAGTGGGGGGGGAAAAAAAAGTATTTAGTCAGCCACTGATTGTGTAAGCTCTCCTACGTAGAAAGATGAGAGGTCTGTAATTTTTCATCATGGGTACACTTCAACTATGAGACACAAAATGAGAAAAAAAAAAATCCAGGAAATCACATTGTAGGATTTTTAAAGAATTTAATTGTAAATTATGGTGGAAAATAAGTTATTTGTCACCCACAAACAAGCAAGATTTCTGGCTCTCACAGATCTGTAACTTCTTTAAGAAGCTCTTCGTCCTTCACTCATTACCTGTATTAATGGCACCTGTTTGACCTCGTTATCTGTATAAAAGACACCTGTCCACAACCTCAAACAGTCAGACTCCAAACTCAACCATGGCCAAGACCGAAGAGCTGTCGAAGGACACCAGGAAGCAAATTGTAGACCTGCACCAGGCTGGAGAAGAGTGAATCTACAATAGGCAAGCCAGCTTGGTGTGAATAAATCAACTGTGGGAGCAATTGTAAGAAAAATGGAAGACAAACAAGACCATTGATAATCTCCCTCGATCTGGGGCTCCACGCAAGATCTCATCCCGTGGGGTCAAAATGATCATGAGAACAGTGAGCAAAAATCCCAGAATTACATGGAGGGACCTGATGAATGACCTCCAGAGAGCTGGGACCAAAGTAACAAAGGCTACCATCAGTAAACACACTACGCCGAGAGGGACTCAGATCCTGCAGTGCCAGGCGTGTCCCCCTGCTTAAGCCAGTACATGTTCAGGCCCGTCTGAAGTTTGCCAGAGAGCATATGGATGATCCAGAAGAAGATTGGGAGAATATCATGATCTAATATCAGAAACATTTTGGGTAAAACTCAACTTGTCGTGTTTGGAAGAAAAAAAACAATGCTGAGTTGCATCCCAAGAACACCATACCTACTGTGAAGCATGGGGGGTGGAAACATCATGCTTTGGGGCTGTTTTCTGCAAAGGGGACAGGACGACTGATCCGTGTTAAGGGAAGAATGAACGGGGAGCCATGTATCGTGAGGTTTTAAGCCAAAACCTCCTTCCATCAGTGAGAGCATTGAAGATGGAACGTGGCTGGGTCTTCCAGCATGACAATGATCCCAAAACACCACCGCTTGAACAACGAAGGAGTGGCTCCGTAAAAAGCATTTCAAGGTCCTGGAGTGGCCTAGCCAGTCTCCAGACCTCAACCCCATAGAAAATGTGTGGAGGGAGTTGAAAGTCCGCGTTGCTTAACAACAGCCCCAAAACATCACTGCTCTAGAGGAGATCTGCATGGAGGAATGGATCAAAATACCAGCTACAGTGTGTGCAAACCTGGTGAAGACTTGCAGGAAACGTTTGACCTCTGTCATTGCCAACAAAGGTTATGTTACAAAGGATTGAGTTGAACTTTTGCTATTGACCAAATACTTATTTTTCACCATAATTTACAGTTAAATTATTTAAAAATCCTACAATGTGTTTTCCTGGATTTTTTTTTCCTCATTTTGTCTTTCGTAGTTGAAGTGTACCTATGATAAAAATTATAGACCTCTCTCATCTTTCTAAGTAGGAGAACTACTTAGACTAAATACTTTTTTTGCCCCATTGTACCTTTGGACACGGACACACACACACACCCTGTAAAATCACCTGATTCTAATCTGATCAAAAGCATGTGGGATTATTTGGAACTGATCTGATCAGTATATGATAGGTATGTTCTGTGAAAAAGGACGTTGTTCGAACTGGATGTCGACCATACATTAGTCGACATTAGTCACGTAGTCTTTTTAGGCTGCTGTAATAAAAATGTAAAGGGTATTTCCATATGAAAACTGCATGCAAACAATGTAAATGCATCAGATACTGCTGACAGCACGGGTGGAACGCTACCATCTACAGTGTTCTTAATGCCTTTGCGTTCGAAATACAAATTGGAAATTCATAATAATTATAGAAAATTGTTACAACCCTGTCTAGAGGAAAGCGATTACACTTGGAGGTAAGATGGTCCTGAAACTTTTTTGACAGAAGCCAAAGATGCATTGATAGACAGTGTACATGGAACACGGAAAATCAGACAGATGAAACGGGCTCAAAGAGTGACTGTGAACTAGTGTATATAGTTATAGTTTAGAGAGAATATACAGGTAGTGGAGGGACAAACAAAGGAGTACTATTTATAATAGGTCAGGCACATACACTTAGGAACGTCACGATTAACTTGCACAAAAGTCTCTAAACACATCAACTGAATTAGAACAGTCTGTAGTCCAAACGGAAGCTAACAACAGGTGAGGTAAGATACCAGTAATATGACCGATAAGATTAAGCTTTTGAATGCTCTTTAACTACTGGATCCGCAGTGTTGAGGGGACCAGCTGTTTATGGCTGCAGTTAAGACAGATTTTTATTTCCAGGTATAATTTATTATCATTTTTAAGACCTCAACCATTAAAGTGAACGGATATTGATTGGATGGACATTAAACGACACTTGTCTGTATATGAGAATCCTTACCTGACTGGCATTAAGCTAATGAAAGATATAGCGGTGTTATTTCTCATTGTCCAGGAACTTTAGAAGCTGTTTCTCAACTTGCTTGAAGTTGCAGTAATAGTGCAAGGCTAAGTTACAGTGTAATTTAATTCTATAATTAATGGGTAAATGCTGTCATAATTTTCACTCTTACCTGCCTTGCTAAACTGAAAGCAAAAGTCAAATGATGGCAGCACATAAACCTTCACACTGTGAATCATTTGCTAAACGTGATGGAGTTGAGCCCTCTCTCTTTAACAAAATCATTTGTTTGTCATATCTGCTTTTTTATCTGAAGCTTATTCAGTTGTACTCCATGAGTGTGAGGACGGAAGTGATCCCTCACTGCAGTACGGGTAAACACACTTGTCCCTGAGGTCTCAGGGGCTGTGTTTGCTTTCCAAGCTCCAAGTATGTGCCTTAATGCATCCGTGACCTCCATGCTATGATATTCTAATCCCTGGCCCAGTTCCAAGCCTGAACATGGGAAAATACCACTGTGCTGGAGACTGGGGAGAAGTTCTGACTGTATACTCACCCTTCCACCACTTGCTCTCCCACTCACACTCACCCCTCCTTCTGAAGCTGTTCACACAGGCAAATTAGCAGAGAGTAATTTTCCGGCTCATTACATTTGCCATGGACACATGTTGTGAGTTGTGCTTGTTATTGAAGCGTGCCACGTGTTGTTTCACTGACGAAAACATCATCTCACCTATTTATCTCCCCTCAACTCTGAGCATCTACTGTATATGGAGAATGGGCGTGCCCCTTTAACTCGCAAAATGTAAATGGTGTACCTCAGAAATATTTGTTTATTACTGTTTTCAGAATGTGATTTCACGGCAAAATACTGACTTCTTCCTTGTTTTTGTTTTCTTACAGGGCATTGAATGGACCAACATTGAGTATTTCAATAATGCCATCATTTGTGACCTCATTGAAAATGTAAGTCAGGTTTCATTTGTTTTTCATTTCTTTGTGTTGTATCATTTCAGTAGTGTAGTACATATCACACAAAATCAGGTAAATTTAAATTGTAATATCATATGTTCATGGAAACATTTTGTAATATATTCTCATACTGTTGACTTTCTGAATTCTTTTGTGTCAACTCTAATGAATTCAGTTGGTGTTTACTCCTATTGTTTTCTCAGAACCAGACTGGCATCTTGGCCATGCTTGACGAAGAATGTCTGCGGCCAGGGACAGTGACAGATGAGACCTTCCTGGACAAGCTGAACACCATCTGTGCTGAACACCAACACTTTGAGAGTCGTCTGAGCAAAAACTCAAAGTTCCTTACTGATCACAGCCTGCCTCACAGCTGCTTTCGTATCCAGCATTACGCCGGAAAGGTTGGACAGAGTGCACACACACACACTTGAATCATTAATGAACCTCTCAGATAAAGGGAAGTGTGATATATAGTCCATGCAGTGGAATTCTGTTGACTTGGAGGTTACTTGGGGTGAACCTTGTTTCTTGCTTGAGACATAGTTTATTACTTGATTTACATTGTAATATAAGGACTTGGGGAACCTATTGTACAACTGCGATGTTTTTATTGTAGTTTAACATCAGGAGAATGTGTTGTGCTTTCCCAGAACAGTGGGGGCACAGTGGCTCGGTGGGTAGCACCACCACCTCACAGCAAGAAGGTCCTGGGTTCAATCCCAGGGTGGAGTGGCCTGGGTCTTTTCTGTGTGCAGTCTGCATGTCCTCCCCGTGTCTGTGCAGGTTTACTCCGGGTACTCTGGTTGCCTCCAAAGACCAAAGACATGCATTAGGTTAATTGAGTATGCTAAATTGGCATTGACTTTGGTGTGGGTGTGAGAGAGAGAGAGACTAGTCTTGATGTAACCTTGTGTGTGTCGCTGAAATGGACAATGATGCTGATAGCGATGTCAAATCAACTAAGTAAACACACATACAATCCCCAGAACAGTAAATGAAATAACTATGATATTACCACACTAATATTGCTTTGTGTGTTGTTCAAATATCTTTGTGAATCGGCATTTATTTAGATAGATTGGACATGCTGTGTAAACAGAAACTTGTAAATGTGTTAACAGATTAAAGCTGAATGTACTACAAAATTCTGTTACTAATAGTAGCTTATCATTCGTATCCCCTTGTCTAGGTGCTTTATCAGGTGGAAGGCTTTGTGGACAAAAACAATGACCTGCTATACAGAGACTTGTCCCAAGCCATGTACAAGGCCAACCACAGCCTTATGAAACTACTTTTCCCAGAGGGCAACCCTGCTAAGGTCAACTTGAAGAGGCCTCCAACAGCTGGATTTCAGTTCAGAGCCTCAGTGGGTATACTCATGAGGAACTTGCAGACCAAGAACCCTAATTACATCAGGTGAGAATTTCAACTATAAACACTTCGTTTAATCTTAACTTATAAGTAGCAATAAGCACATTGCAGAAGTAACACAGTCTGTTGGTGTTTGTGTTTCCAGATGCATCAAACCAAATGACAAGAAGGCAGCCCAAGTCTTCACTGATTCACTGGTGTGCCATCAGGTTCGCTACTTGGGCCTGCTGGAGAATGTGCGTGTTAGACGGGCAGGGTATGCCTTTCGCCAGCCGTATGAACCCTGTTTGGAGCGCTACAAGATGCTCTGCAAGCAGACGTGGCCCCATTGGAAAGGCCCTGCCAGGTCAGACCACCAAGTCAAGTCAGATCTATTTATATAGTGCTTTTTACAATGGAGCATTGTCTCAAAGCAACTTTACAAGTTTAGACTATCTCCTAATAACTACGTCCAATCCCAAATTGAGCAAGCCTAGGGCGACAGTGGCAAGGAAAAACCCCCCAAGTGTTATGAGGAAGAAACCTTGGGAGGACCAAGACTCAAAAAGGGACCCAACCTCCTTGGGCGGCGTAGATGATAAATCTAAGAGCGAAACTAAAGTCATGGAGTCATAGTTCAAATAAAGTGTGAAATATGCACATCGGCATTAAGTAGTCCGATGCATAGAGTCACTCTAGGATCCTGAGTCTAAGCAGGAAAGTCATTGGTGGCACTTCAACCCCAGATAACTGAAGGAGGGTGAGGGTTACTGTCCTCCAGTGTGACCTGGGTATGATGGAAGCAGCTTGAGTGAAGCTGAAGCGAATGAACATCATGTGTGGAGCAGGAACTGGTACCGGAGCACAGCTCTGAGAGAAAACAGAAAATGCAATTAGTTATTGGATAAGAGCACAGTGTCTATTAACAATCACTGATGCCATGTGTAGCATGAGATCCCGGCAGCATTAGCTATAGCAGCATAGCTAGAGAGAGGAGAACCAGAAGGTAACACAGCAACGAGGGATCACATGAGACATTGGCAACCCCACGGGAGGCAGAAGACCAACCATGTTGGACCACGTAACAAATTTTATTTCAGCTCGCCGCCTCTTGGAATACAGAACCCTGACTTCAACATCCATTTATAACATTACAACACTACCGAGTGTCTGTAATTAAGATGCTGAATTGAGGGACTTGTTCACATTATGGGCAGACTTTGTTTAAATCGATAAAACTATTACTAAAATAGCTTTTTACATTTACAGCATTTAGCAGACGCCCTTGTCCACAGCGACTTACAATTGATACAGCCTTACAATCCAAGCAATTGTGGGTTAAGGGTCTTGCTCAAGGACCCAACAGTGGCAGCTTTGGTTGAAAGTCTGAATCTGAAAGTCTCCCAGAAGTGACTCCCAAAGTTTTTCATAATCTTCATGTTCTTCACGGTGGTAACTTCGCAGATGGTGAAATAATTTCCAACATAGTTTGCAGATGGCTGCCTTTTGAGCAGCATTTGTCTTCTCAAAGCCAAACCACCTCTACGTGAGTGGGGATGAGCAACGTCTAGCAGTTAAGACAAACAACATGGACTGGTGATGTCTGCATTCAGTCTCCTGGAGATGTTTGTTTACTCATTTTTAACTTCAGTAAAGCTCTTTTAGTTAGAATGCTAGCCCGAGTTGTGGCACTCACTGCACATGTGCAGTAGTCTGTCCTACCTGGCTACATGATGCAGTGAATATGTGAACTCTTAAGCCTTGTTTTTGGCAAAGCAAATGACATAATGTCATCTCGCACATCATTAAAACAACAATTAAAATATTATCGTAGACAGTACAGTCCCTCTATGGACTGGTAATTCTGTGTAAGACGTTATTGTCTGGGTGCTCAGGTGAGGTGATTCACATTTAACTCTGCACCCACACCTACGAGGTGATGCCCTGTATTGTTGAGGTCAAAACCCCTCCCTTCATAGGTGTGCGCCTCAACAGTAACATATTTGACTGGGATATAAAAGACGTATTTGATTGGGGATGAACATCTTTATAGTTAAGACTGACAAAAAAAAAATCAGGAGGTTGTCAACAGTTTTTTTACAGTAGCTTGATTATTTTTTCAGAGTACATATTAAAACATAACATGTAATGTCTGAGTTTACTTTTGACCTGAACAGAAATCTGTTCTCTCCCTGCAGGCAGACCGTTACGTCAGCATGTCTGGCTTGGTTCTGCTTATCTAGGGCAACAACTTGACTTATTCGTAGCCAGCTGTATCCAGACGTGCCTGGACAGGCTTCATCCACTATGTCACCCCCGGATTATCCATGTTTCGTTGAGAAATATGAGCTCTGTGAATCGTATCTCATTTTACAATTGCTTAAACAGTATATCTATCAGGGCTGTGTTTGTGTCAATGTCCCAGTATGCATGCTGGGTAGATCGATTGCACTCTTTTGCAATGCTTCATCTTTGCCCAGTCATGTGAAAGACCATCGGTTTCATGAATGTTTCGACTTGTGCTGTTGCTGCACACTCACTGGAACTGATACACTGATTAAATCTGTCTGCCTTGTGAATGTGCCTTATGTGGTCATAATATAGTATGTTGGCATCTGTGAATGCAGGGGTGGTGTGGAGGTTCTCCTGAAAGAGCTGGAGGTACCTGAAGAGGAATTCTCCTATGGGCGTTCCAAGGTCTTCATCCGAAATCCACGAACTGTAAGTGGTGTTGGACCGTCTTAATGCCCCTGATTGTACAAATGTAATAAGGAGAAAATACAGAATGATAATGTAATTATAATACCCTTTGGAAATGTAGTAACTGGATTACAGAGGCAGTGTTCAAGCTAAAGAAGTTTATGAAGTATGGAGATGTGAACTGTCCAGTGTCGCAAATTCGTCTTCATCCAACTGCACAGTTGGGAGAGTCATGGCTTTGCCTTGGATCATTTACATTTACAGCATTTAGCAGACACCCTTATCCAGAGCGACTTACAATTGGTACAGTTACAATCCAAGCTATTGTGGGTTAAGGGCCTTGCTCAAGGACCCAACAGTGGCAGCCTGGCAGAGGTGGGATTTGAACCCTGGACCTTTTGGTCCATAGTCCAGTACCTTAACCACTAGGTCACCACTGTCCTTAAAAAATGTAAAAAGTGCAAGATGCATTACTCTAGGACATCGTTAAGCTGAGTTGGCTGTTTTTTGAACAGTTTTTCAAGCAGGACGTTGCACTAATCTGAAGCGCACAAATATAATCAGCCCTCCACCCTAAAAATTAAAAGAGAAGGAAAAATAAACAGCCACACATGGTTTCACTTATGCGTTCCTCTGTTTGTCAGATTGCGTGGGAAAACTGATTCCTCCTCGCTCCTAAAAGCACAAAATCACTCATAGCTGAAATGCTTAGTGTTCCAACTTATCAATGTATATCACAAATTGGCTCTGCAGGAGAGAGATACAAAAGCTGTATAAGCTCTTAGAGAGGCTAACCTGCTTCTTGTGGTTCCAGTCTTAACCCAAGCTCATTCTTTGAGTGTGCCAGCACTTCATTAATGAATCTGCTGCAGATGTCTGCCAGGAGTATGTTTGACTTTACAGACGACGTTTGAAGATGTTGGTTCTCTTTTGGGCTATATTTGTGGTCATTGTTGTTGGACTTAGCATATGGTTCCAGTTCATAATATATGGTAGTTAATAGTAACATAGTCTAAGTAAATCTAACATTTTACAGTCTACTCCAAGTATGGTTGGGTATCGTTTGCATTTTATCGATTGCACTTCTGTTTCTGCTCATCATTTCCAGTTCTTATAGATTCCAAGTTTCGATTCCAAAATGGTGGGGAAAAAAAGTGCCAAATGTGATGTGTGAAAAGCTTAACGTGAACATGATTACTTTGGATCACAAGTTCCTCATTTCAGCAGAATTATCACCAGTAGTACCGTATTTTCCGGGCTATAAAGTGCACCCAGTTATAAGGCGCGATATCAATGATCGGCTGCTAACGGGTATATTTTCATACATAAAACGCACCGGGTTATAAGGCGCATTAAATGAAACAAAACTCTGAAGTTCCGTCGGAAGCTCAGTTTGATCTTTACCTGGCGCAGGGCGTCTTCTTGCTTCCTCCACTTTGCAGCTGCTCTATGTCCATGTTGTACTGCGTGACTGATAGCGTTGTGTTTGAAATCCGCTTCGAAAATGAATGAATGAATGCACGTACCCTAATGCTGAAGCACATACCGTATTACTCCGTGATGCTGTGCACTACGGTGGCCGTAAGCTTCGTAACTTACCAAGACCGTGCTAAAACATTTTGACAGATTGATGAGCGCCGTGTACCATCTACAATCGGTTCTAGGTCAGAAAGCACAACCAGAATTAATTCATACATTAGACGCACCGCATTTTAAGGCGCACTGTCGATTTTTGAGAAAGTTACAGGATTTTAAGTGCGCCTTATGGTCCGAAAAATACGGTAAGTGAAAGAAGTTTTAGTACATTAAGCCTTGTTCATGTTAAATGCTTTGAGACTCCCCCAGCGAATGCTGAAGTGGTTAAAACATGGGTCACTGTTAAGGTGCGGTATTATGCTGCTGCCTTAGGTGTTTTGCTGTATTGGAAGCGCCACCTCCTTCAGATCAGTTCAACGTTCCATGCATTTGCGTTTAGCCTTTTCGTTTTCTCTCAAAGTGGAGTCAAATTTTTGGAGCACTTTTGATTGTCACTCTTGGGCTGATGCTCTAGTGAAGCGTCTCAAAACAAAACTACCTGATGACATGCGTGATTACATGGCACCATTCCTGGCACATGGGTGTCTGCTTACAGACAATTTTCTGGCGCTAATCGTGGTCAGTAAGAAGCGTTTTTTTAAACAATTACCCAGTTCTTACAATTTTGGAACCCAACCCTAATTTTAAGGTGTTTCTCACTCAAGAGGGCCTATAACTATAGTCATCAGTCTTGCTGTTAATTTTGTGTACATTCTATTGTGTTCATTTCACACTTCAAATCAAGGTTACCTTTAAGCCACTTATAGAATGTCAGAAATCTGAATAAATGTACTGTGAATACTCACAAGGGGTAGTACAGGAATTATCAGTCGCGGACTATGAGTTCCTGACATGTACAGCATACGGCTGTGACTCAAAAATAAATTTATATCCACCAATGAGCCAAAGTCAAGTCAGATTTATTTATATAGCCCTTTTTACAATGGAGCATTGTCTCAAAGCAACTTTACAAGTTTAGATTATCTCCTAATAACTACGTCCAATCCCAAATTGAGCAAGCCTAGGGCGACAATGGCAAGGAAAAACTCCCCGAGTGCTATAGGAAGAAACCCTGGGAGGACCAAGACTCAAAAAGGGACCCAACCTCCTTGGGCGGCGTAGATGATAAATCTAAGAGCGAAACTAAAGTCATGGAGTCAAAGTTCGAATAAAATGTGAAGTATGCATTAAGTGGCCCGGGTATGATGGGGCTGGAGCTGATGACGGAAGCAGCTTGAGTGGAGCTGCAGTGGATGAACATCATGTGTGGGGCCGGAACTGCCGGAACACAGCTCGGAGAGAAAACAGAAAATGTAATTAGTTATTGATTTAAGAGCACAGTGTCTATTAACAATCACTGATGCCATGTGTAGCATGAGACCCCGGCAGCATTAGCTATAGCAGCATAGCTAGAAAGAGGAGAACTGGTAGGAAACACAGCCAAGAGGGATCACATGAGACATCGGCAACCCCACGGGAGGCAGAAGACAGCAACCCAACGTCTCTGATCACCAGAAGACTCTTTGACTATGAACCCCCAGCTCTGCCCTTATTCTAAGGCAAGGATGCACGAGTCAAGATCACGAGGACCGAAGCCCAGTTCAGCCAGACCGCCCACTCGACACTCCCGGCTAGCGGACAAGGCAGGCAGGCCAGACATGGCCCGAGTGACCCAAGCCATGCATCCTGGTCTAAATCTAGTCAAAAGCCTGTGTGAATAGGTATGTCTTTAGCTTAGACTTAAAACTTTGGAGAGTGTCTGAGTCTCGAACGAAAGTGGGAAGTTTATTCCATAGTTGGGAAATTAAAGCATTATGACCACCTAGTCTGCAACAAAGTTTAGGTAGGTTTCATGTGTCATGCTGATGTAACAAGATGGTAACTGCTATTTGGTCTGTGAGTGGTCATAATGTTTTGGTTTGGTGTATATGTAACTGCCAGAATTATGCAGTAACCAGTGAGGATGTCCTAATAACATGATAGTCTGAGTTTCTTTTCATCCTATACTTACTTTTTTGTACTTCTTAAGCAGAAATCTCCCTCAGTATCCTAAGTAAGATTAATTGGGAATTATCAGGGAGCAAATTTGAGCTTTTTTGTAAGACGTATGTGGTCAAGAAATCCACTATGGCGAGAAATGAGAAAAAAATTAGTCTGAGATCATCATACCAAAGCACAGAATAGAGGCACTACTGCTGCCTCTGTAAGCTGAAGGTCTATATCTCAAATTGCACAGAGCTTACTTACTAAAGATTATTTTTAATATAATATAGATACAATTAATGCACCACTTTAACACACTACTGAGAGACGGGTGTGATATTTGGAGTAGTGTGCTCTTCTTCCTGACTTTTTTGGATACTGCACCTAAATATTTTATAGTGATGTGTAACATTCACAACTGTAACAATGTTCATCAGCTGCATCGTCTCTCCACTTAATGCCACATTTGCAGACTTTTTCTTTGTTTTTCTGTTTTTCTGGTTTAATAGAGATGTCATTTGTGTTCATGATGTGGTTCTGGTTTCCTCTCAGCTCTTTTTTCTGGAGGAAAAGAGAAGGCAGTGTCTTGAAGATTTGGCCACCCTCATCCAGAAGATCTACCGCGGCTGGAAGTGCCGCAACCATTTCCTGCTGATGAAGAAAAGCCAGGTGGTAGTGGCCGCATGGTACCGCAGATACACAGTAGGTTCAGCACCCTTCCCATGCCCGAATAATGCTATTTTTTGGGTCATTCGATCTATATATTGTGGCTCCTTCTATAGACACTTGCATTTTCTTGTTGCTTTTTGATTGCAGCAACAAAAGAAGTACCAGAAGATTAAGAGCTCCTCCGTAGTGGTTCAGTCTTTCATCAGAGGATGGAAGGTAGGACTAAAACTGAGCAAGACTCTGTTTCTCCAAGATATTTCTGGCAATGGTGTCTGGGAACATTCGTCATTCCCTTGCCCTTCTCACTCTTTCTCCTAGGCCCGTAAGCTGCTGCGTGAACTGAAATACCAGAAGAGATGCACAGAGTCGGCGACCACCATTGCAGCCTACTGGCATGGAACAAAGGTACTCATTCTCCTTTTGATATTTTCAAACCCAGGCAGGAAAGTGGTTGTTTGCGTCTACGTGCCCAACTTCTTTGTCCAAGGCTTTTGCCAAGATTACATACAGTTGCTTTAGAGAGCAGCATCACTGCTTTTCCTTCTAGATCTCTCTGTTGCTTGTCTCAGTGCTGCAGTTGTCTCTTTCACTCAGTGTCTGTCCCGGTTCTTCTTCTACCTTAGTCTAACCTTTTTCCCTCTGTCTCTGCTGCTGCCTATACTTGTTGGCTAACCTCTGCAGGCTCGCTGGGAACTGCGGCAGCTAAAGGAGGCGGCTCGGAATAAACACGCTGTGGTTGTCATTTGGGCAACCTGGTTGGGAATGAAGGTATTTAACCAGCCTGCCATCATGTTTCTCCCATGTAGAGGGCTTTTGATTTCTCCTTTTTTGTACATGGGTAACATTTTTGTGCTGGATTCTTAGAATAGATTTGTAGTTTATTAGAGCTCTGGCTGTGACATAACAGCATGCCATTTGATGGTTGGTATAATAATGCCATCAGTGTACATGCGGTACAGTATGACGTTATCTGATACTGAGTGTACACAATGGCTTGTAGAGTTTTTAATCTGCAATCATGTTGTAGTCAAAATAAGTCTTGCTCACAGACAAGTTCATGTGACGTATAGTCCACATTCTCAACAACATGTCTATGTGATAAGCATCTGGGCAAATTTTGTAGTCGGCTATGTTGATTTCAGGATTGTACAGGGATAGTCACATGACACTAGTATTATCCCATTCATACAGAGACAAACTTTTGTTTGACAGTCAATTTTCCCAAGAAACCTAATTTTTCCACTGAGCGTATATAAAATGGCATCAGTCAGGGGTCCATACATTATAATAAATGCATCCTGTTGGATTTCTTGAAGGAAAATTACTCTCTAAAAACATTGTTGAATATTCATGGTGTGCTTTGTATAAGGGTGTGTCAATTTATGAAATCCTGTTACAATGGTTTTTCATAGGAGGAAGTTGGCTTTTTTTGACTAAACTCAAACAAAATTCATGGTCAACTAGTGAAAACAAAATTGCTGTATCATTGTTCCTGGCATTTCACTCTGGGGTGTGTCCACACACTCCCTATCTAGCAAATCCTTGTTAATTCATGAAAGAAAAAGTGAAAAAGATCATGCATCACTTAACATCCATGATATGTCGTGTGAAACGCAGCATTAAATGGCATCACAGTGTTATTCTTGACATCCATACACTATATTAAATATACATACTTTTATACGACGTCTCGTGTATTAAAGCTGTATGGGATGCTGTAGTTTGTCGGTATTGACTAATTGGCCAAGCTGCAGTACACAGAGTACTGTTATGTCGGCCCATCCTTGCTGCGCTGGGACATCTGTAACTGTCCAGCGATTCACACGTCAGCATCATTGCGGTGCTTTTAAGGAGCGCCACGCCAGCCAGATGGCTCGTATCGGTGCACACTTGCTGCTTTTGCTGCTCTCTCGCTGATTCATCTGGCTGCACACTGACACACCCCGCTGCACTCGAGTCCTCTCGCTGATTCAATCTGCTTTACAGATGGCTATACCTTACTTTTCATCTGTAATTTTATATTTAAGTACTCATTTCTCTACTTTGTGTCTGATATATAAATTTCTGCACCAGAGTCGGTGCTGTTACGTGTGTTATGACGTGTATTTAAGCTAATGTGTCTGGCAATGTAATATATGGGTTAAGTAGGTTACTATCTTTATTATGGACCACAGAGGTATAAGAGTTTCTGACATTGTCTCAACGGATGTTTTGCAATTGAGACAATGAGAGCGCAACTTTCAGAGCGCTCACTTCCACAGAACTATGTGGCATGGTCAACAATTAAGTCCGCACAGTTGAGAAGCATTGTGGGGAATGCAGTCAACCATTTACTGGTGTACAAATAAACCGGGATTAAACTAAATGAGTCAAATAAAGAACTTATGATGACACTCTGGAGCAATTTAAGGTCACATGTATAAATTAGAAGCACTGACTGAGTGTGTTTTCCTTAAATGTTCAGTTCTGTGTAATAGACTTTTCTTGTTGGATGAAGTCTGCTTTCTCTAGTCAATCTAATCTGATCTGAGTCTCTAACTTCTGTTCTTACTGTTTCTTCACATCCCCTCTGTATTTCCTAAATACATCACCTAAACAAGGCTCGGAGAGAACTGCGGCGCTTAAAGCATGAGGCTCGGAGTAAACAGGCCGTGTCCATCATATGGGCCGGCTGGCAAGGAACCAAGGTATTCACTATGTGTGAGGCTGTCATCATTATTTCATTCCTCTCACCTTAGGATACATCATGCATCGAGAGGAACCGAAAGCCTCACAAACCACTGAAACCTACAGTGGTGCTTGAAAGTTTGTGAACCTATGAGAATTTTCTGTGTTTCTGCATAAATATTACCTGAAACATAAGATTTTCACACAAGTCCTAAAAGTAGATAAAGAGAACCCAGTTAGTTGGATGGCTGTGTCTGGGTTAGCTACAGGCTAAAATCATATGCATCACAAAAGGGGATGCCCCTCTAATGGTTTGGCAGGAGGGGGGGGGGGGGGGGTATGTTCTCAGAATATAAAAAAAAGTCAGCCATACCAGTAAAGAACAGGGATTATATCAAAGTCTGCTCTTCACAACACATGTTTATTATTTAAGTGTACCATGGCACGAAGGAGATTTCTGAGGACCTCAGAAAACGTTGTTGATGCTTATCAGGCTGGAAAAGGTTACACAACCATCTCTAAAGAGTTTGGACTCCACCAATCCACAGTCAGATTGTGTACAAATGGAGGAAATTCAAGACCATTGTTACCCTCCCCAAGAGCAAGGTGTGTAATAGTTGGCGAGGTCACAAATGACCCCAGGGCAACTTCTAAGCAACTGAAGTCCTCTCTCACATTGGCTGATGTTAATGTTCATGAGTCCACCATCAGTAGAACACTGAACAACAATGGTGTGCATGGCAGGGTTGTAAGGAGAAAGCCACTGCTCTCCAAAAGGAACATTGCTGCTCGTCTGCAGTTTGCTAAAGATCATGTGGACAAGCCAGAAGGCTATTGGAAGAATGTTTTGTGGAAGGATGAGACCAAATTTTTAACTTTTAGGTTTAAAAGTAAAGTGTTATGTTTATGCATTCTAGCATAAGAACCTTATCCCATCTGTGAAACATGGTGGTGGTAGTACCATGGTTTGGGCCTGTTTTGCTGCATCTGGGCCAGGACGGCTTGCCATCATTGATGGTACAATGAATTCTGAATTATATCAGAGAATGTGAGGACATCTGTCCATGAACTGAATGACCTAAGCACACAAGTCGCTCTACCAAAGAATGGTTAAAGATGAATAAAGTTCATGTTTTGGAATGGCCAAGTCCTGACCTTAATCCAATAGAAATGTTGTGGAAGGACCTGAAGTGAGCAGTTAATGTGAGGAAACCCACCAACATCCCAGAGTTGAAGCTTTTCTGTATGGAGGAATGGGCTAAAATTCTTCCAAGCCAGGAAGTGCAGGACTGATCAACAGTTACCAGAAACATTTGGTTGCAGTTATTGCTGCACAGGGGAGTCAGACCAGATACTGAAAGCAAAGGTTCACATAGTTTTGCCACTTACCAATATGCGTTATTGGATCATTTTCCTCAATAAATAAATGCCCAAGTATAATATTTTTGTCTCATTTGTTTAACTGGATTCTCTCTATCTACTTTTAGGACTTTTGTGAAAAAATCTGATGATGTTTTAGGTCATATTTATGCAGAAATATAGAAAATTCTAAAGGGTTCACAAACTTTCAAGCACCACTGTCTCTCATTGCATGCATGCAGAAATACAGTATCGTACCACAACTCACCATCACTTGGCCTAAACATGACCTGTACCAAATACTAACTCGGATGAATGTTAGATGATTGAGAGACGAGGCTTAAGGATCCAGTCCCTTAAGCCTCTTTCCCCTGGCTGTTGATGGATTAAACCTGATCCAGATATGCTCTCAGGCAAATGGGCCAGTTCCTATACAGGAGAAACACACTCCTACAAGTGCCACTCTCTAGACAGTGTTTGGGGATGTGTATCATTTTGGCCTTTAAGGGTCATTTCCTTCTAATCACAACCATTGCATGATCCTCCCACAGAGTCTTGTGCATCCATTTTAAGTTTTTTTTGCTTTGATGTGTATAGTGCCTTTTGGTTTGAGGTTTGTGTGCTGTGCTGTTTAAAACTCTTCTAATTATATTTTGTCCCTGTTAAGTAAATTAAGTTGTGGAATCCAGATCATAACCTAAATTAATATACAGTGGTACCTCGGTTCTCGACTAACGCCAGAACTCATCAAATTCAGTTCTGTATGCATTTTGACCAGAAAAATTTGTCTCAATACTCGTCGTCTGCTCAGTACTCTGCAAACTTGCTTCTACTTGTACGAGTCGAGCCTTGTGACTCATTGCAGCGGAAACTCGATTCATGATTCGGCACACAGTGATTCAGATTCACAATACCACTTGCTCAGTGAAGAACTCCACTATTTTCATTGTTTTTTACTTTATTTTCACATCTAAAGTACAGTATTCATAGTGTAAATGAGTCTCCATGTGTCCTAAAAAGGGCTGTACGGACTGCCAACCAAAAGGGTAACAGGAACTGCTACTAATGCTGCAGTTAGCATTAGCAGCTATGCTAGCGCCGTGAGTTCACCAATACAGTAAGTGCTTTTATAGTATAGATCTCTCTACAAAAGTCAAGTCAGATTTATTTATATAGCGCTTTTTACAATGGAGCATTGTCTCAAAGCAACTTTACAAGTTTAGATTATCTCCTAATAACTACGTCCAATCCCAAATTGAGCAAGCCTAGGGTGACAGTGGCAAGGAAAAACTCCCTAGTTCTAGGAAGAAACCTTGGGAGGACCAAGACTCAAAAAGGGACCCAACCTCTCCTTGGGCGGCGTAGATGATAAATCTAAGAGCGAAACTAAAGTCATGGAGTCAAAGTTCGAATAGAATGTGAAGTATGCACATCGACATTAAGTGGCCGGGGTATGATGATAAATCTCAACATTTCAAATCAAATCAAAACATTTCTTAAACTCCTCAGTTTATGATACATTTAACTTATGATGGATTTGTCGGAACAAATCCATGCCTTCATCTCCTCCAGACTTGGTTACTGCAATAGCATCCTATATGGTCTTCCTTCCACTCACCTACAAAAGCTACAATATGTACAGAACTTGGTTACTCACCAGCACCTGCTCCAGAGAGCACATCACCCCGGTTCTCCAAAAGCTCAACTGGCTTCCCATACAATAATGAATCCATTATAAGATCCTTCTTATTACATACAAAGCCCTCAACAACCTGGCCCCGCTATATCTTACCAATCTCCTTCCCGTTGTCTTCGATCATCGGACTCCAACCTCCTCACTTCCATCACCAAATTTAAGCATCTTATCTTGGCGGACAGGGCCTTTGCCATAGCTGCTCCCACCATCTGGAGCACCCCCCATACATCCGTGCTTCAGACTCACTACAAACATTCAAAAACTTCTCTTCAAGTAAGCTTTCAGCCTTCATTAACATCCCATCCTTCTGTTGATCGTTTGTTTGTTGTATTTGTTTAATATCTGTAAAGCGTCTTTGAGTTGTATGAAAAGCACTATAAAGAACTGATGTATTATTATTATATTTTATATTATTTCTTAGAGGTAAAATATGCTCGATACTTGTGGTTTTTGGTTCTCAGCAAACCTTCCTGAACGAAAGACCCGAACGAGAACCCAGGTACCACTGTACATTCATCATAATGGCAGACCAAGAAGCCTCCTTTTGGTTTGTCATCTTTGACAGTACTAGTGTAGCTGTGTGATGTGTGCCCACTTGTTCACGTTCCCGGTCTCCTCTTCATGCTGCGCAAATTTGAGTTCACTTCACTTTCTTCACTTTCTTCTGCTTTCCTCGTCCCTCTCCCTCCTTCTCTCACAGGCACGCAGAGAGCTAAAACGACTGAAGGAGGAGGCCAGGCGTAAGCACGCTGTCGCTGTCATTTGGGCCTACTGGTTGGGACTCAAGGTACCTGCCAACTAGTGTACTGGCCCTGTCCCATCCTGAACCGCACTGTTATAGGGCGAAGAAGAAAACGCACACTAACAACCAACCTCGAGGTGTCACTATCAGATTACGAAACTAGTCTTAATACCAGAGCCAGGTTTTTTACATTGTAAGTGACAAAGCAGTTGTCTGCTCAATAAAATCAGATGTTGGCTAGTCTATGCCCTTAATGTCATCTGTAAAATAAGATTGCAGTCCTCTGGCATCAGGGCTGACCTGTCGTAATGGTTAGAAGTGAGGATCAGTCATGCTTTATAAAGCAGATTCAAATCGCTCTAATACAGAGCTTTAGATAAGCCAACTCTAGATAACTGAAAAGCAGGTGCTATACTTTTCAGGTTTTACTTTCCAGGTGCCTAGTTTTGTTCTAAAACTCTTACTGACACCACAGAGGTTGCCTGTAGATTTTCCTGTCTATCCATCCTCCTGTCTCTATCTCTGTTCGTACTTGTCTCGTCTGCCTGACCTGTGCATGCTATGTTAATATTACTCACTAGATATATATTTTTTTTTTTTAGCATTCGTTTGTGGGTCGAGAGCGGTCCTGAATGTTGTTTGTATTGTGTGTTGTGTGATGACTAGGCCATTTTGCTGTAGCATCATCATCAGAGTTTCAGGTGGAGAAGTTATTGGATGCTTTACCGAAAGAGGAGACCACAGACATTGAATTCTTAGTATTTCTCTTTAGAATGTTCACTTATTATAACCAAAAGGATTACATCACTAATTGAGTGGCTAGACTTTCCTCTGGTATTGGTAAAGGACCCAGTATCAACTGTTTTTTTCATTGTTTTGTGTTACTAACTGTCTGTCTGTCTGCTGTATAGCTGTGCCTTGTGCAGCTGGTAGAACGGGACTTAAAACTAACCATTCTCATTTTCCTGAAAGGATCATATAAAAACCCCACTATGATATTTTCAGGAAACCTGTTTATTGTCAAACCAGGAACTGATGGTCTGTCACCTCTTCCTTATCAGGTCCGTAGAGAGTACAGGAAGTTCTTCAGAGCGAATGCTGGCAAGAAGATCTACAACTTCACCATCCAAAGAATAGTAAGTCAGTTCATGTAGATCTGTCTGAGCTTCTTTGAATTGCTGCATAGTTTCATTTTGAGAGGTAAGCTGAATATGCACTCACCGGCCACTTTTATTAGGTACACCTGTTTAATTGCTTGTTAATGTAAATATCTAATTAGCCAATCACATGCCAGCAACTGAATGCATTTAGGCATGTCAAGATGACCTGCTGCAGTTCAAACTGAACATCGGAATGGTGCAGATGAGTGATTTAAGTGACTTTGAACATGGCATGGCTGTTGGTGCTAGATGGGCAGTTGTGGGTATTTCAGAAACTGCTGATCTACTAGAATTACCATGCACAGATATCTCTTAAGGTTTACAGAGATTGGTTCAAAAAAGAGAAAATATCCAGTGAGTGGCAGTTCTGAGTAAAAATGCTTTGTTGTTGCCAGACATCAGAGGGGAATGGCCAGACAGGTATCGGGACTGTGGTAGCCTAGTGGTTGGGTCACTGTTGGGTCCTTAATGCACAATTGCTTGGATTGTAAGATTGTATCAATTGTATGTCGTTCTGGATAAGGGCATCTGCTAAATGCTGTAAATGTAAAGGCAACAGTAACTCCTCCTCACAACCTAGGTCTGCAGAAAAGCCTTTCTGAATGCAAAACCTTGAATGTCAAGCCTTGAAGCAGATGGGCTACAGCAGCCGATGCTACTCCTGTCAGCTAAGAACCGGCAACTGATGCTACAACTGGACAACAGAAGACTGGAAAAACATTGCCTGGTCTGAGTTTTATTTCTGCTGTGACAATTTGGTGGTAGGCTCAGAATTTGGCATAAGCCACATGAAAGCATGGATCCATCCTGCCCTGTATCAGCAGGCTGCTGGTGGTGGTGTAATGGTGTGGGAGGATAGTTTCTTGGCAAATTCTGTGCCGCTTAATACCAATTGAGCATTATTTAAAAACCACAGCCAACCTGAGTGTTATCTTCTTATAGGTACTTACAGCAGGATAATGTGCCATGTCACAAAGCTCAAATCATCTCCAACTGGTTTCTGGTTTCATTGTACTCAAATGGCCTCCACAGTCACCTGATCACAATCCAATAGAGCACCATTGGGATGTGGTGGAACAGGAGGTTCATGGCTGTGTAGCCGACAAATCTCCAGCAACTGCGTCATGCCGTCATATCATGTGGACCATAATTCTGATTGGTGTTTACAGCACCTTGTTGAATCCAAGACTTAAGGCAGTTCTGAAGGCAAAAAGGGGTCCAACTCTGTACTAGCAAGGTGTACCCACTATAAAGTGGCCAGTGAGTGTAAAGGTGGCTGTAATACTATATGTCATGTTTACATATTTGTATAGATGCAGAAATATTTCCTGGGGTTGAAGAAGACACTGCCTTCAATGTCACCAGTTGATAAGAGCTGGCCAGCGAGGCCTTACCTGTTCCTGGAGGGAACTCATCAGGAACTCCGAAGGATCTTCCATCATTGGAGGGTCAGTTCATAAAGTCAATCCCATTCACAGTACTGTTAGTTAGCTGTTAGCAGTATCATCTCGAAG
This sequence comes from Ancistrus triradiatus, assembly GCA_025084515.1. Lineage (NCBI taxonomy): Eukaryota > Metazoa > Chordata > Actinopteri > Siluriformes > Loricariidae > Ancistrus > Ancistrus triradiatus. The sequence continues at coordinate 317,833 of JAJAGP010000093.1, forward strand.
TAAACAAAATGAATTATTCAGTCGTGTCATGCTTGCATATAAGATTCCATAAATAAGATATTTGTTTATTTTTACATTTTCAGACTTGATATATTGTATACTGCAAATTGAAGGTTGTGCTCTTTAGTTTTAACACTATTTTCTGAACACATTTTTAACCTACGTCTGTCTAGCAGCATATTGGGTAGTGCGTAGCAATGTAGAAGCTACACAAAAAATGTTGGGAAAACACTTGTGTAGGCACGAAATAGGAAAGTAAGTGAAAGTTTCTAAAAAGTGTTTCCCTACAGCAGTACAGAACCAAATAAACTATAACTGTGTACATTTATAAGTGTCAAACATTAAGCTTGTCCTCCTGATTAAATTAACTACTTTAATACAACCCCAGTGTCACATGATAAATAGAAAAAGGCTTCCATTATTTATTAGCTTTTGTATTTAGTCTTCTATGTTTTATTTAGTCTTTAATGGAATGACCTCATGTTTATGTATGGATAGAGATCACCATTGAGGTGTGGTAGAATTCCAGTTAATCGAGGAATTACTTGTAAAGACTGTGATTCACAATGATTCAGATGTTTGGTGTTACACAAGTAAGAGCTTGATGTGGTTTATCCCCTGGAACACCATGTTCTCGTCATGCAACTTCTGGGCATCTTGTTTTTGTGAGCTTCTGGTATTTGCTCATTAGCCTTCTTGGATTTGAGGGGTTAGCCATGTTCTGGCCTACCAAGAGTCATGTCAGAGTCCTTATTTGTGGCCAATCTTGTTAACCCTCAATCGTTCCCACTGAATCCTAAAATGCAGTGCAAGAAATACAGGAGCCAGTTCACAAAAGAGAAGAAGGCCATCTATGAGGAAAAACTAGAAGCAAGTGAAATCTTCAAAGACAAGAAGGCTCTGTACCCCAGCAGGTATAAACCAGCATTTTACCCATCTAGATGTGTAGCATGGTTTTACTATACCTTGCTAAGATGCTTTTTTGCTTCGCAGTGTGAGCCAGCCTTTCAGAGGAGATTATCTAGAGATCAACAAAAATCCCAAGTATCAGAAGCTGAACAGCTCAGTCGATGAGAAGGTCCTACTGGCAGATGTCGTTAATAAAATAAACAGGGCCAATGGAAAGGTGAGCATTACAATGGTAATGTGATACATATGATATTGTGATATGATTTCATGTAAGCATTAATGAATGTTGAATACCCGCCTTTTGTACAGCCAGGGATGATTTAAACAAGAACAGCATTTCAGATATTAGGTGTTTGACTATTTGCTGCTGCCTTCATTGTAGGAGGCTTCCAGAATCTTCCTCCTCACCAACAAAAACTTTGTTCTGGCTGATCAGAAGACAGGACAACTAAAGGCCAGTGTACCACTACCTGATCTCTCCAGTGTGTCCGTCAGTACCCAGAACGATGGCTTCTTTGCTCTCAAACTCAAAGAGGTAAGGCAGTGGCCCATCGGTCACTCTTAAAGAATAGAACTACAGTGGAACCTCAGAATTCAAACCTAATTGGTTCCAGAGGGCCGTTCAAACTTCGGAATCAAATTTCCCCATAAGAAGCAATGTAAATGGGATTAATCTGTTCCCGACCCTCATTGTTTTATTTACACCTACAGTGGGGCGAACAAATATTTAGTCAGCCACTGATTGTGCAAGTTCTCCTACTTAGAAAGATGAGAGAAGTCTGTAATTTTCGTCATGGGTACACTTTAACTATGAGAGACAAAATAAGGGGAAAAAATCCAGGAAATCACATTGTAGGGGTTTTTAAAGATTTTAATTGTAAATTATGATGGAAAATAAGTATTTGGTCAATAACAAAAGTTCAACTCAATACTTTGTTTGTTTCCTGTAAGTCTTCACCAGGTTAGCTGGTATTTTAGCCCATTCCTCCATGCAGATCTCCTCTAGAGCAGTTATGTTTTGGGGCTGTCACTGGGCAACATGAACTTAACTCCCACAAATTTTCTACGGGGTTGAGGCCTGGAGACCGGCTAGGCCACTCCAGGACCTTGAAATGTTTTTTACGGAGCCACTCCTTCATTGCCCGAGCGGTGTGTTTGAGATCATTGTTATGCTGGAAGACCCAGCCACGTTCCATCTTGTATGAGCTGTACGAGTCATTTCAGCTGAAACTCGATTCACAATTCACAAACGAGTACACAGTGATTCAGGTTCAGAATAGCCCTTGCTCAGTGTTTTTCTTTATTTTTAAATCAAAAATTTACAGTATTCTTTGTTCAAATGCCTCATGTGTTCTAAAATGGTTAGTAATAACAGCCAACTGAAAGGAAAGCGGGAACTGATTCTCTTGGCTTTGAGGTTGAGCAGTTAGCATTCGCAGCTAGAGCCCTGAGTTCACCGATAGAGTAAGTGTTTTGCTTTTACTTTTCACTTTGTCTATTACTCACCTAATTACATGAGATTTTTCAACTCTATTATAAAATAAGCTTTGTGTTATTGATTTTGGCCGACTGTAGATGTAAGTGTTGATGTGTAATAGGCTCTGCTATTTACAGTATAGAGGTCATTAAACTCATCGATACATTTGATACATTTAACTTATGGATTTGTCGGAACATATCCCCATTGTAAATCAGGGAGCACCTGTACAATACAACTCCATTAATGCATATGATGTCTTGTACAGTGTGGATTTTCTGGGAGTCTGGAACGGATTATTTCAATTTACATTATTCCTTATGGGAAAAGCTTACCACTACTCGTTGTTTTCATTTCTCGACAAGAACCGAGGTACCACCGTACAATCAATTCTATCAAGACCATGGGTGTCTTTATATTAAATTTGGTATGTTAATACCTCACTAGGGCACTGCATCAGCAACCAAAGGTGACTTCTTACTGAGCAGCAATCGATTAATAGAGATCATCACCAAACTTCATCGCACATGGTCTGCCTCGGCCAGCAGCGCACCAATCAGTATCGACATCTCAGATGAGTAAGTCTTTCCAGCAAGCACACGCCTAATAAGCCAACGAAATGTAATTTTGTAGAAGTGTTATAATTCTGTAATGAATATATTTTTCTTCATAATTTGCAGATTTCTTGTGCAGTTTAAGCAGGACAAAGTGTGTGTCAAATTCATCCAAAGCGGAACCAAGAATGGCAACAACGTTGCCTGCAAGCGTAAAAACAACCGGCTTCTGGAGGTGTCTGTTCCCTCCCAGTGAAGGCCGGCCATATAATCCACTTTGGGGTGCCATTTCTGTGACTCTTCCACACCAGACCAAAACTTTACCCCAATTATTGAGTGACTGTGCCCTTACCTTCTTCATCATATCCTATTTCTTCGTATACAGAATCAGTGCTTTATCACGACCCCAAAATACTACAGCAGTATTTTGGATACCTAATGGAGAACTTTGTGCATTCCTCACGGTTTTTGGGTGCATTAGAACTCAAGTTTAATCAAGGCATTAATCGTAATGGTTGTGATTTATGATGGTTTAGATATTTGATCTCCTGAACTTGATGTGGTTATTCCCTTGACGCACCATGTTCTTGTGGTGTTGCTTTTGTTCATCATGTTTTTGTGGGTTTCGGAGTGGGTGAAACGCAGTAGACACAGATGGCAAGAAAGAATTTAGTTGTGCTAAAAAGCCAGCAGATATGATTGCACTTTTGTTTTCACAAGGGTAAGAAAAGACGGATATGTCTGGTGTTGGTACATGTGTTTTTTTTTTGTTGTTTCTCTACACTCTACACAATAGATGTTTTGCAATACACAACCTTTTAGCTCAATCAAAGCAGGCTTGCCAAAGTTTGCCAAAACAGCTTGGTGAAATCTGATGTCCAGATTTTTGTACCCGATGTTCTTTTTTTTTTTTTTTTTTTTCATAGTGCATTATCCTCATTTACAAAGCCAAATAACATATAATCTCTACAGCCTAAATGCGAATGCCAAAAATAGCCCTTGATGTCTTGCTTTTGAAAGATTTTTTGTGTTATCAGTGTTTTGCCAATATAAAATTTTGTATACTAATTCTTTTCAAAGCTTTGTGGCCATTTGTTTGCTGCTGTTTAACCTGCAGTACACCTGTAGTCCACACATATGCGCACAAACAGTATGCAACAACTGACTTTCATCTCTCAGAGGGCTCTGATTCTTCATAATGCTCTGATGAAACCCGACCAGCACGGTACACAGGAATTAAACACAGTTAACACTAGCCAGTCTGGTCTTGAGTTGGAAGTGGCAAAGTGAAGATTTCTTGTACACTGAACTGTTCTGCGACGTAAGTATAGAATGAGGATGTCGCATCCTTTGCATTTACTCATAACCTCTTATACATTCATATCCAATTCAGTCCATTCATCCTATATGGATTATTTTCAGGAAAGCCCATTCTGTGTATAAATGTGATGATAGGCTTATTTAATCAATTCTCTGAGACTTATTTACACTGAGGCTGTTTAGGTGATTCACAGCGGTTAAAGCTACATTCAGACAGATTGCACTACACATTGTGTTTGGCCGACACAACGTTGTGACAGCCGTCGTATGAATTTGACCAAATCACTAAAACACACAGGTGGACTAATGATTACAGTGAGTGCATTCTTTGACACGTATTTAACACTATTTTCTATTTTACTGAGCTTTTTGTGTTGTTCACTTTGATAAGGTATCGGTTGACATTTTGAAGAAACCCCTCGGGATTTGACCTTTTGCTCATGCAGGTGTTTTATAGCTTTTAAAAGTGATTTTGTAATTTCACACAATGTATAGGAGTTATCTATTTTGCCTTTCATGAGGGATGCATGGGAAAAATTTTCAAAATTGCTTACGTTTTTGCTCTTCGATCGTGTACATTTTCAGTTGTCAATGCAGTACACTCGGGTTAATCCTATTCATGAGATCTTTTCATTTTTTTCGTTCCCAGATATGACCTGGTGTGACCAATGTATACATGTGTTTCAATAATGTGTAAAGAATGAAAGCATGCTTTTTTGCATCTTTAAATTAAACCACCAAATAAATGGTAGGCATATATGTGATGTTGTAGATTTGTGATCAGTTTTTGACAGATGGTCGAGTCTCTGGTGTGTACTGAATTTTAGTTTATTCTTGTTGTTACCTATATACACAATGTACAGTTCCCTGCACAATCAAGTGAGTTAAGAGTTATGGGAAATGTACCTTTTGGTGAATGACATTTACATTTACGGCATTTAGCAGACGCCCTTATCCAGAGTGACTTACAATTGGTACAGTCTTACAATCCAAGCAATTATGGGTTAAGGGTCTTGCTCAAGGATCCAACAGTGGCAGCTTTTTGGCTGAGGTGGGATTTGAACCCTGGACCTTCTGGTTCATAGTCCAGCACCTTAACCACTAGGCCACCACAATCTGAATGAGCTGTCTCACACTGGAAAAAAATGAGATAAATCCAGCCTTTAATTGAAGTACCCGTTCATCTGGACATAGATTTTGTTGGAGCCATTAACGACAATGGCCACGTGTGCCATTCACACAGGATTGGGGAAGGGCTGCGATGGCTCCATTGTGAGATGGTGAGAGGTGTACTCTGAGGCATAACATAGAAGAGCTACCTCATCAGGTCAGGACTCTGCAGTTTACACCCAACTACAGGCCAGCGGCCACTCTTTCAAGGATGAAGACGTGCAGATCCTTGATGGGGAGGAACGATGGTTTGAACGTGGAGTAAAAGAAGCCATTTTTGTAAAAAGGGAACGTCCATCCCTGAACCGAGGAGAGGGCCTCAGAGTACACATCTCACCATCTTACAACGGAGCCATCACAGCCCTTCCTCAATCCTGTGTGAATGGCACACGTGGCCATTGTCGTTAATGGCTATGTCAATCTGCATATTAAACTGATCACCGGTCCCATTGTTATGCAGTGGTGCTGGTACCAGTCGTTATGCAACGTGCTGTATATAAGATTGGGGAAGTTTTCCATCTGCTAAGACTCAAGAAGTCACTTAGATGAGTGACGAAACGTTTCTCCAGCAAAATCTATGTCCAGATGAACAGATTCAACTTCTGGGATTTTCTTACCTGGATCATTGAGCATGCATCAAGACGTTTAATTGAAGTAAATTTAGTCCAAGAAGAAAAATCCCTCATCGACAGATAATTTTGTCAAAACCACGTGCCACAATTATTGACACTTCTGCATTTAATACTTTGTAATATATAATCTGTTGCCAATAAAACAGCACTTGGCCGCCTTCTACAAGGTCTTATAAAGATGGAGAATACAAAGCAGGGAATTTTCCTCTTTACAGAATCTTTCCAGGTTGTCCAGCTCTAGAGTCCTCTCTTGTACACTCTCATCTTTAGCTCACCCACAGATTTTCTATGGGACTTAAATCAGGGGGCTGAGGTGAGTTGATTTTTGTGTTGGTTAAAACCGTTCGTGTTGATCTGGTTATATGCTTTGGATCTTTGTCCTGCTGGAAGATTACATGACGACCCATTTTTAGATTTGAAGTAGACTTTTGGTTTCAAATGTCCTGGTATGTAATGGAGTCCATGATGCCATGTACCCTAACAAGCCTCCCAGGGCCTTTGTAGGAAAGCCCCACAATATCACAGAGACTCCACCATGCTTAACAGTGGGCATCAGGTTCTTTTCAGTGTAATCATCCTTTTTATGCCGTATGCAACTTGTGTGTTAAAAAGCTCAGTTTATTTCATCTGATCACAGAACATGGTTCCTGTCAAAGATCCAGTACCGTGTAGCAAACTCCAGGTGTTGATGTTTGTGGTTAGATGTCACGAAAGGCTTTTTTGTTTAAAGCGTTCCAAATGAACTGTTGGCATGAAGGTACTTCTGGAGACTTGATTACCCCAAGATGCTACTTTTTATGTAAATCTCCAACAGATCCATAGTGATTTATTTTTATATTCTGTTCACTGCAAGGAGCAAACCTTGGGTACTTATCCAGGCGAGTTTTTCACATTTACAGTTGATTGGAACCTTTTAATTATTGCCTAACTTCACATGAGGCCATTTTCAAACAAGTGAAACACACTTTTCTCTCATTTGAATTTGAGGTGAAAAATGTAATGTTAGTCATATACACGTGTGTGTGTGTGTGTGTGTGTGTGTACAGTGGTGCTTGAAAGTTTGTGAACCCTTTAGAATTTTCTATATTTCTGCATAAATATGACCTAAAACATCAGAATTTCACACAAGTCCTAAAAGTAGATAAAGAGAACCCAGTTAAACAAATGTTATACTTGGTCATTTATTTATTGAGGAAAATGATTCAATATTACATATTAGTGAGTGGAAAAAGTATGTGAACCTCTAGGATTAGTAGTTCATATGAAGGTGAAATTAGTCAGGTGTTGTTAACCAGTGGGATGACAATCAGGTGAGAGTGGGCACCCTGTTTTATTTATTTATTTATTTATTTATTTATTTATTTTTTTAATTTTTTTTTAAGAAAGTCTGCTCTTCACAACACGTTTGTGGAAGTGTATCAAGGCACGAACAAAGGAGATTTCTGAGGACCTCAGAGCTGTTGATGCTCATCAGGCTGGAAAAGATTACAAAACCATTTCTTAAGAGTTTGACCTCCTCCAATCCACAGTCAGACAGATTGTGTACAAATGGATGCAATTGAAGACCATTGTTACCCTCCCGAGGAGTGGTCGACCAACAAAGGTCACTCCAAGAGCAAGGTGTGTAATAGTTGGCGAGGTCACAAAGGATCCAAAGGTAACTTCTAAGCAACCGAAGGCCTGTCTCACATTGGCTAATGTTATTGTTCGTGAGTCCACCATCAGAAGAACACTGAACAACAATGGTGTGCATGGCAGGGTTGGAAAGAGAAAGCCAGTGCTCTCCAAAAAGAAACATTGCTGCCCGTCTGAAGTTTGCTAAAGATCACGTGGACAAGCCAGAAGGCTATTGGAAGAACACCAGATACTGAAAGCAAAGGTTCACATACTTTTGCCACTCACTAATATGTAATATTGGGTCATTTTCCTCAATAAATAAATGACCAAGTATAATATTTTTGTCTCATTTTTTAAAAACTGGATTCTCTATCTACTTTTCGGGCTTGTGTGAAAATCTGATGTTTTTGGTCATATTTATGCAGAAATACAGAAAATTCTAAAGACAGAGACAGACAGAGAACGAACTTCTCTCCAGTCTGTTGTATGTGTAAATGAGTAGTCAGTGATGTGTGAGCCAATGGAACAATGAATCTGCTGTCCCTAAAGTTTCCACAACAGAATCATACTTTCTTGTCTTTCTCATGTTGAAACATAAATACTTGACCTATGTCACCTCAGAGTCCTGGTCAAAGAAACTGGGATATTGATTTACATAGTCTTCTACACAAAGATGTGAGAGGGTCTTAATGTTAGGTATAAAATGCAAAATGTCCAAAGTCTTCCAATATTTTGTGTGTTGTATTTTTTTTTTTCTTCAAATATTAGTCGTTATCTCCCACACTTGATACAGCCCATCACAAGCTGGAAAACAAGTCCTTCAACAGAAGCTGGACTGATGGATATCATACAAAAGATCTGCTTTATGCAGTCTCGAGTCCCAAGGTAAACAAGTGAGAAAATCTGCTACAAGAAATGTCAATGTCATGCAAGAGTTGTCAGAAACCATATAGCTGGTCATCTTCAGACCAACTGCAGCTATTCTAAAATCTCAAGACCCTAAAAGAAAAGTAAATCCCCTTTCAGCTAAGAGAATTGGTCAGCACTTTGAAACAACAGGTGATGTTGCCAGAGAAGAATGATCTGGAAGACCCAAAACAAGAAAAAAAAAAAAATCTTCAAAAACTAGGCAGAAAACAACCCTTTCAAGAAGGACAATAGCGAGAAGGTTCTCTAATTCCGGTTTTGTGTCTAGATGATGTGTTAAAAACCTATGAGACCCGTTCTGGGGCCTGCCCTTCTCAGATGTCATATGAACTCTCTTTGTTGGCCACACCCTAGACTGGGACATAACAGCTCCACCCTGATTTACTACTTCTTTAGTCTGGAATTCATATTGAATTTTTAAACTGAAGCAAGATGCTATTTCCTACAAGCTACGTTTGTTCACCATGAAGACCAAAGAGAATTGAGAGCAGAACAATCCAGATGTTTTCCATCACATCTGGAGAGCTGTCCCGGGTGAAATTCCATGTCATACAGATGCTGCTGGTGGCACATCCCTGAGGAGCAGGCCTTGACTGATTGTACATGCTGAATGTAAAAATAGCATGTAATTACAGCACTGGCTTCAGCAAGTTCCCACCAGTCTGAGGTCTGGGAACAGAGGAGAGGCTGAACCTCCTGTGGAGTTCCCTACTGGGGAGTGATGAGAGAGGGTGGCAGGCACCCCCAGCTTGGTGGTAATGTTCAGCTAATAGAAAAGCTCAAATTAAGTAAGAAGAATGTTATGTGTAGGCCTATCTTTAAACTGTAAAGCAATATATATCCTAATATTCAGTTTATGGTCGCTTTCCTTTGATGGTCCCCTTTTGAATATGACTTTCTTTATGAAAAGGAAAACCGATAGTTTGTCTTCTGCTGCCATCTAGCAGGACACATGCGGTATTGATGCCCACCAGTACTTGCGAACACTGCTTATTAATTCGTCCTTATATTATTCTCCTTATATTCATTCATTCGTTTTGACCTGAGCCAATTTTTCCCCAGTCAAGCTTCTCCCATGCATTTAGGAGCTGAAATCACAGAATCTGTAAGAAACTCACAAGGATATTGATATGTCATTGCTTTGTACATTGTATGTCAAGTGATTGCTTTAAGACTACATGGGAAGCCCGGCTTCCCCCACAGTTTCAGTGAAGCCTGTCAATGAAACGTATAAAACGACAATGAAGTGTCTATTAATCATTGATTAATCACATAATCAATATATACTAATTAGACAAAAGTTTGTGGACTTCCAAACAATTACATCCATGTACATGTTCCCCAACATTTGCTGCTACAACAGCCTTTGTTATTCAAAAAGGGCTTTTCATTAGATTTTGAAAGATGATTGTGAGGTCAGCTTCTGATGTTAGTAAGTCCTGACTCACCTGTGGTATTCCAGTACATTTTAAAGGTGTCTGATGAAGCTGAGGTAAAGGTTCTGTGCAAGCCAGCCAATTTCCAAATCAATGGTGGCAAACCAATTCTCTAAGGACAGTAGGGCAGAAAGTTGATAAACTGACTTGTTGGAAATGGAAGCCTACAACCTTGTGTATCAGTACATTCCATTCTGCCACTGTTTGTCAATGTAGAATGTAAATATTTATGTTTTGTATTATGAATGTGTTACAAGTGAGTTTTGCTGAAATAGCTTAGTAATTAGAAACATCAGATTTTCATACAAGTTCTAAAAGTAGATAACGAGAACCCAGTTCAAGAAATGAGACAAAAATATTATACTTGGTCATTTATTTATGGAGGAAAATGTTCCAATATTACATATTAGTGAGTGGCAAAGGTTTGTGAACCTCTAGGATTGGCAGTTAATTTGAAGGTGAAATTGGAGTCAGGTGTTTTCCATCAATGGGATGACAATCAGGTGTGAGTGGGCACCCTGTTTTATTTAAAGGACAGGGATCTATCAAAATCTGCCCTTCACAACACGCTTGTGGAAGTGTATCATGGCACGAACAAAGTAGATGTCTGAGGACTTCAGAAAGAGTTGTTGATGCTCATCAGGCTGGAAGTGATTACAAAACCATCTATAAAGAGTTTGGACTCTAACGATCCACAGTCAGACAGATTGTGTACAAATGGAGGAAATTCAAGACCATTGTTACCCTCCCCAGGAGTGGTTGACCATCAAGATCACTCCAAGAGCAAGGTGTGTAATAGTTAAGGAGGTCACAAAGGACCCACTTTTTGGCCACAATGCAAACGTTATGTTTGGCGTAAAAGCAACACAGCTCATCACCCTGAACGCACCATCCCCACTGTCAAACATGGTGGTGGCAGCATCGTGGTTTGGGCCTGCTTTTCTTCAGTAGGAACAGGGAAGATGGTTACAATTGATGGGAAGATGGATGGAGCCAAATACAGGACCATTCTGGAAGAAAACCTGTTGGAGTCTGCAAAAGACCTGAGACTGGGACGGAGATTTATCTTCCAACAAGACAATGATCCAAAACATAAAGCAAAATCTACAATGTAGTGGTTCACAAATAAACGTATCCAGGTGTTAGAATGGCCAACTCAAAGTCCAGACCTGAATTCAATCGAGAATCTGTGGAAAGAGCTGAAAGCTGCTGTTCACAAACGCTCTCCATCCAACCTCACTGAGCTCCAGCTGTTTTGCAAGGAAGAATGGGCAAAAATGTCATTCTCTCGATGTGCAAAACTGATAGAGACATACCCAAGCGACTTGCAGCTGTAATCGCAGCAAAAGGTGGCGCTACAAAGTATTAACGCAAGGGGGCCGAATAATTTTGCACGCCCCACTTTTCAATTTTTTGTTTCTAAAAAAAAGTTTAAAATATCCAATAAATTTCGTTCCACTGCACGATTGTGTCCCACTTGTTGTTGATTCCTCACAATGTTTGAAGCCTGAAATGTGGCAAAAGGTTGAAAAGTTCAAGGGGGCCGAATACATTTGCAAGGCACTGTATATACCCCCACACACACAAGCTTCTTACACCTCAAATATACATGTTGCCTCTTATGGCAGGGCTTCGAACTGGCATTTTCCCAATTTGCAAATTTATTGCCAGTTGAGCATTTATGGGATCAACTAGGACGCCAGCTTCGGCAACCTAGGAGCGTGCAGGGTCTGTGTAGACCCAGCTACAACGTCCAGTTGAAAAATGTGCCACAGCATACCATATGGAATCATTGTCTCCATGCCCAGCTGTTTCTCATCTTGTATCCAGGCTAGAGGCGGCCCAACAGGATACTAGTCTCCTTTCAATTGTAATCACTTACATATACAGTATCATCACTACATTCATTTCATCAATTCCACTGTGTATACGATCCAACCTTATACTGACTGCAAAGCATTTGTTGCACCATCAGAGATGGCTAAGGTGCTTTAATCAGTTTAATCACAATAAAATTGCATTAAGCAGTTGTACAAGAGAAGGTCATGAGTGGCTAAATCATCCAAAACACACTCAGCAGCTCTATGAGAGGTCCTTTCACACGGTTTCCTTGGTGTTCCATATCCTGTCTTGACTTGAACTCAGTAAGTTACAGATACCCTGCCAACTGCTTAGAGGGACGCATGCCCGCTAAATTCCTCATAAAAAGAATGGTAACCAAATGTAAGCTTTGTAAAAACTTTTTTTTTTTTATTATTATACTTCAGGCCTAACGAGTCAGTTAAGTCCAATGGAATTAGTCTGCAGGGGAAACAATATTTATTTTTGACATTATATATTCAGAAAATAAACATCAACAATGCATTACATTATACAGCAATATGTAGTCAAACTATGTTCCTTGCTAAATGAAAGATCAAAAAGTCATGTTATGTGATGAAAGTGCCTAATTCTTTACAAAAGACCATAAATGTAAATGCCCTGCAGAACTTCCCTCCACAACCATGTGATCACTAAATAGTGTGTGGACAGTGCCAGCTTTACAGATAGAAATACTTCCCTGGTTATAATTTCATGCAACAAATATAAGCTCAGAGTCAGTAATCTGCAATAATTTCTTTACAGATTATATCCTTGCATAAGTCTAGTCACTTCCTCCACATCTGCTGTTTCAATAGCACATCAACTATTAAATAATCAGCTGTAGAAGATATGAAATTAAATGCATGTTTGAGTTACCTTATTGCCTGCTGTTACTGTGACTTTAAAGAGTCAGTTGTGTAAGACTGTGTGGCTTAAAAAAAAATGCCTACGTGCCAGTTTTGTTTCCTCCACAATTAGCACTTCCTCTTACTCAATTTTTCGCAGAACATTGATGAACCGGAACTTTCTGGTTTTGCATGTCTCATGGAGATCAGTGGTGGCTGTTGTTTGAAATGGAAACATATACATTAAGAGAAACATATAAGGGAAACATGTACAATACAGTGGGGCTTGAAAGTTTGTGAACCCTTTGGAAGTTTCTATATTTCTGCATAAATATGACCTAAAAAGTCCCAAAAGAAGATAAAGAGAACCCAGTTAAACAAATGAGACAAAAATATTATACTTGGTCATTTAAAGTAATTTAAAAGTAATTTAAAATAAAGTTTATGTTTTGGAATGGCCATGTCAAAGTCCTGATCTTAATCCAATCGAAATGTTGTGGAAGGACCTGAAGTGAGCAGTTAATGTGAGGAAACCCACAACAGATACTGAAAGCGAAAGTTCACATACTTTTGCCACTCACTAATATGTAATATTGGATCATCTTCCTCCATAAATAAATGACCAAGTTTAATATTTTTGTGTCATTTATGTAACTGGGTTCTTTTTATCTACTTTTAGGACTTGTGTGAAAATCTGATGATGTTTTAGGTCATATTTATGCAGAAATATAGAAAACTCTAAAGGGTTCACAAACTTTGTGGCCTAGAACCCTTAGGTCAATGGTAATGCTTCAGATACTTTTTCTGGATGTATGACCAAATTTGCACACACAGTCCAAAATCTTGCAGAATGTCTTTTCAGAAAAGTGGAAGCAAAGGTGGGACTAAGTCCATATTAATGCCCATGAATTTAGAATGGGATGTCATAAGAGCTCCTGTAGGTGTCCCAAATACTTTTGTCCATATAGAATATAAATTGTGTCCAGTAGTAAATCACCTGTTGACATCACCTGTTTGAAATCACATCATTATGTAGTGTTTTTATTTATTACTAGCTCTATATTGTCTCTGTCTCAGCTTTTTTGGAATGTGTTGCAGGCCTGAAACTGTCTTGCCACTACAGCGTTAAATATAGAAATGTGAAATGAAGAGCCACGTTAAACACACTTTTTTAACCCCGCTTTTTTGCTGGTCAGGGTCTTTGGGACTCTAGCGCTTATTGACGTGGAACACGGTGCAGTCATAAATGTGCTCTGAACAGTTCGGCTTCACTGTTGCAGCACCAATGGATGATCTTAAGACATGCCTCTCCCCTTTCAGACACAGACAATTGTGTCTACATGTGACACCAAACCTGGCTGAATGGCATGAACCCGGATCCCTGCGTTGGTGGTCTTTGTGTATTCAGTGTATCCAAGCACCTACAATGGTTCTTCTACATGCTGGTTTTACTACATGTACATGCCTGCTGTTAAGCATTTCCAAATATTTTAAATAGTCACCACAAGCTATGTAAACTTGTATTCAGAATAGTGAACCGTCACCTGTCAAACAACTTTTAGGCAACAAAGTTGCACAGATAATCCTGCTACTTGGCCTCGTGTCAAGTTAGTGTGCTGGTAGAATGAAATGCAAGTATGCCAAGTATTGGTATCTTGTATTTTGAAGTAATTATCTAGGTGAAACTGGTGAGATAGTCAAGTGCTATGAACACTATGCAAGTAAAGTAAAATACATCACTGCAGTACAGTGGTACCTCGATTCTCGACCACCTCGGACCTGTTCGAATTTGGATCTCAACGCATTTTGAAGAGAAAAATTTATCTCAGTTTTTGTCGTTTGCTTGGTACTTGGTGCTTGCTGATAACATCCAACCAAAAGGAATACAGTGAGTACCACTGCGCAGTATGATACTCAAACATATATGCTGGGCTTTAAGGCTGAAGTTAAGCACTTAGGGAGTTTTTCCTTGTCACTGTCGTCCTAGGCTTGCACAATTTGGGATTGGACGTAGATATTAGGAGGTAATCTAAAATTATAAAGTTGCTTTGAGACAATGCTCCATTGTAAAAAGCGCTATATAAATAAATCTGATCTGACTTTACTTGAAGTACCGTATTTTTCGGACCATAAAGCGCACCGGGTTATAAGGCGCGATATCAATGATCGACCGCTAACGGGTATATTTTCATACATAAAGCGCACCGGGTTATAAGGCGCATGAAATGAAACAAAACTCTTAAGTTCCCTCAGAAGCTCAGTTTGGTCTTTACCTGGCACAGGGCGTCTTCTTGCTTCCTCCACTTCCGTACCATTGATTCGGTAATGTTGAATTCTCTCGCAGCTGCTCTATGTCCATGTTGTACTGAGTTTGAAATCCGCTTCGAAAATGAATGAATGAATGCACGTACACTAATGCTGAAGCACATACCGTATTACTCTGCGATGATGCGCACTACGGTGGCCGTGAGCTTCGTAACCTACCAAAGACCGTGCTAAAACATTTTGACAGATTTATGAGCCCCGTGTACCATCTACAATCGGTTCTAGGTCAGAAAGCACAACCAGAATTAATTCATACATTAGACGCACCGCATTTTAAGGCGCACTGTCGATTTTTGAGAAAGTTACAGGATTTTAAGTGCGCCTTATGGTCCGAAAAATACGGTAAGTGTTTTCCTTTCCACTTTCAATCCATTAAAATTACATGGGATTTTATAAAATAACACTTTATTATAAAATAAGCTTTGTGTTAATTATTTTGGCCAACGGTAAGTTAATGTAAGAGTTTTAAACATTACTTTCCTTATCACTACTTCTCATAGCCTATGCTATTATACAGTATAGACCACTCAACCAAAACTCCTCACTTCATGATACATTTAACTTATGATGGTTTTGTCAGAACATATCCCCATCATATATCGAGGAGCACCTGTACAGTACAACTCCATTACTACATATGATGCCTTATACAGTGTGGAATTTCTGCAGGTCTGGAACAAAATAATTCAAATTACATTATTCCTTATGAGCAAAACATTGCTGGGTACTCAGTACTGATGTAACGATCCATCGACCCGTATCGATGCATCGACCCAAACAGCAAATGATCCAATGCATCGATGTGACGCATCAACCTGATCGATGCGTGCGTGTTTTTCATGCGTGTTCAAAACGGTGTATGATTCCTCTCTGTGCGCTACGCTTCCCCTAAACAGTAGGCGGCAGCATTTTGAAGTCCGCCAAATAAATGCATGTGTTATGGCCTAACAATGCAGGAACCATCAACCAGTTGGTCTAGCAGTAGCAAACAAGAAAACGAGGTAATACACTCTCCCGTTGGGTACAAATCATGGGTGTGGAAATATTTTGGATCCAAGGGATTCATATTCATTCATATCTATATTCATTCATATCCAAAGCATATCCACTTTATTTAAGGTTATTTCAAATAATTTGTAACTTGTGTTAACAATATGCACGTAGTTTTTGACCACTGTATTTGCACTTTCCAGTGGTAACCTTGGTTAAAATGTAAACCATAGCAGAAAACTAAATGGCTTTTCTGCTGTGGAGCTTTGCAGTGACTCCTTTGTTAAGCCTACCTCATGTCAAAATGTTAATTGCACTTGTTTACAGTATTTCTTTACTGTGAATTTGTTTACTGCTTACGACTAATGTATTTGACATGTACTAGTAAAATGTTCAGCTTATATTTTGGTTGGTTGCATTTGGGAATTCATAGAAATGTAACATTATGTGGAATTGAGTCGTATCGAACCGAATCGTATCGTATCAAGGCAAAAGTTGAGGTATCAAGAATTATCGTATCGTTGGCAAAAATAATCGATCTAGAATCATATCGTGATTAATCTTGTGATTTACACCCCTAGTACTCAGCATTTTCGGTTCTCGACATGACTTCTGGAACGAATTAATGACGAGAACCAAGGTACCACTGTGGTGGAACCATCCATCTTTGAAATACTCTGAAAAAGCCAACCTTAACCTAAAAGCAGAGATCTGCAATTGATCATGACACTAAAATTGTGGAGTAAGATAAAGCAAATAGAACTGTTGTGTCAATACTTTATGAAAGCTCACACTAAAACCTGCACCTCATAAAGGGCTTCGAAAGCACTGTCTTGGGACTGTGGTAGCCTAGTGGATAAGGTAATAGATTATGGACCAGAAGGTCCAGGTTTCACCTCTGCCAAGCTGCCACTGTAGGGTCCTTGAGAAAGACCCTTAACCCACGATTGCTTGGATTGTAAGACTGTATAACTTGTAAGTCGCTCTGGATAAGAGGGTCTGCTAAATGCTGTAAATGTCTTACTACTACACAAATGCACAAATTCTCCTAAAACATGTACAACGTCACATTTTATTACATTTTTTCTTATGAAATGGAAACTTGTATGATCTTATTTTTCTTCAAACTCAATTTCAAACAGAAGATGTTCTGAGTAAAGATGCAGCTCTGAAGTGATGATGATGATGATGACTAAACAAACGTGTGTTACTTGAGCTGATGGAAAGAGGGGAGGAGGGTTTCTAAAACAGAAGCAGTTTCGAAAAGAGGGGAGGAGGGTGAGTGCAGCTCATTCTTTCGCATTCTTTATCCCGAGTAAATGAATGTTGTGTTTTTGGGTCCATTTAAAATCTTTCATGGAAGAGATACACAACACCTTCAGACTGGACCTGCCAATGTGAAAGCAGTAGAATATTCCCTACGCATTCTTTTTCTGTCTAGCTTTCATTTTTATATCTGCTGCCTGTCCTCCTAAATTCTAGCATCTGCTTTACTTTGTGTTCATTGTACACCAGTACATTCAGCATAACCTAGGCAGGTTTTTCTGGACCTGCAAGAAACGTGAAACTAAATCCATCCAGCACAATATTAAATGTCCTCCTTAATGTGGGAATGACACTTGGTGACTGTCCTTCGTGAACTCTACATGTCCTGATGGAATGACTGTTTCAGTCTTCGTCCCTATAATTCGCCTGTCTGACAAGCAGTTGTTTTTAAAACAATATATTAATTGCAAATCAGTAAACAAACTTGGCAATAGAAAGCCAATTAAATATGTGCCCTGGCCTGAACATCATTGTAGCACACTGCATTCATCTCATTAATCTTTCACGCTTTTTAAATAAAAACTGACAAAGTCCTTTTTTATGCACACAGCAAAACGTATTTTTATTGCAAAGTATTATATTCCAAGAACATCATGTTAGTAAAAAAAAAAGACAGCTGAATCCTGTTTTCTGAATTAGGGGTGGGCAATATGACGATATTATCGTATCAGGATACATTTTGTTAACAGTGCTTAAACAACACTGACCAACTGCAAGTTTCATAAAGAGTGTAATTAGTCCTGTTTAATTGTATGAGGTGCAACGCACATGAATAACAATCACTACTGAGTATGGGATAATATTTAAATAGTAGTTTTTAAGAATCTGACACTACTGATGCATTTTGTCTGCGATCACATGCATTTTTCATGAAAATTAATTTCATTATTGTGATATATTTTTACCATGTCGCCCACCCCTAATGTGAATGCACCTCATTTCTGAAAATGAATCGTATAACAGCCATAATTCCTTTGTGTTATGGGCAAATTCATACCTTATTCTAGATTTCCAAACTACCCTACGCCAGCTTTGCAGACTCCCAGCATGCATTGCCCAGTTTAGGTTACTGTCTAGTAAATGTTATTTTGCTGTAAGTGAGACTATATGTAAGAGGTAAATGACCGCTGCTGTCTCACAGCGATTTTCTTCCAGCTCTTTACCTTATAATTAACCATCGAATAAAATGATTGTTTAAGTTAATTACTGATAGAAGGGAAGTGGTGGACACACAAACAGTGTCAGCAGGGATTCGGTAACACACATTTGCCTTGTGTTGATCTTTCTTAGATCGAATTCTCATACTTTTATTCGTTATAGCGGAAGCAAGTGGTTTGGATAATTTCTGACAGCAGGATTTCTAATAGCAAGATTTGACTGTTACAAGATGAGTAATGGTTATTCATAATCTAAACAATGAAACCAATCAGTGTATTCAGTTTTAAGCACAGACATATATAAACATACATACAAACATTCACTATAGTGATGAAAGTCTCCCTTAAAAAGCCCCACCGCATTACACAATTTGGTAGACATTCATTTACTTTATAAAGCAACAAGTTCAAATTCATATGCTTCGCTTTGACCTGAATAGAAACAAGATGGAGCAACTCTAAAATATAAAATTTATAAAATAAGCAATTCAGCATTTAAAGCTTTATTATTTAAACCTAAAAGAATGTAAAAAAAAAAAAAATCATATAATTTCTCTATGCCGCTTATGGACCTTATGGTTTGCTTCTCATTTGATGGATGTTGGTTGCCCAAGTTGAGTTTTAAAGATGTAGTTGACCTTTCCACATGTATTTCCTCCTCAGAATGGTGGACTCACTTTGGGGTCTTTGGGGTCATTTAATTCTCCTGGACGTCATTTGTCCTGCACGGACACAAATTTGATTATCCACACATTCATTTGCTTGGTCTGCAGCCTCATTCTCCCCATTTGAGTCAGGGGTTTTCTCTGATCGGTTAGTCTCATGCCCTATAGCAAATTAATTCATTAGTAAGCAAATAAACACATTATGAACTTGTATGTTTTGATGTATGCCTATATGTCATATAGTCATATCAGGAATTCAGTGTGTTCTTTTATGACTAAAGAACACAAATGGTGAACTTACCTTGTAACCCTAGTCATTAGTCATGATTAAGAGAATAAGGGGATGTAAGATTAGTAAGCTTAGCAAAAGGTGCTTCATTATAAATGTGTTATTAATAGAAAGAAAATGACAAAGAGGGTAGAATCACTCACCAGTTAGATCAGTTGATGAAGAATACATCTAGGGCACACAAACGACACAAGAGAAAATATAAACATGCAGAAGTGATCTGATATTGATTGTGGACAGAGGAATATAGGACTGTCCACTTTTGTATAATTATAACTTAAAATGTTTAAAACAGATGTCATAACTGTCCTAATTACTTAAAATCAAGAAAACAATTGAGAAAGCATATAAACCTTATACAGTAATGAAAAATATTACAACAACAACAACAACAGTCTTGTGGCAGTGTAACATGAATTTACTCAGACAATTTTAATTATTGTGACAGGAGGATGACTAACTGATTACTGTTCATTAATAGGAATTTTTTCTATAGTTGCTAAATGGTATCGGCACAGTGACAATACATGTAAAGACAAATGTGTATGCTGATCAAGGACTATCTGAAAAGAACACAATGTACAGTAATGCTGTGTTAACAACACATACTACTAAAAACTAAATACAGGCCCCTCCACAATTATTGGCAACCCTGGTAAAATGAGTAAAAAGAGTTGTAAGAATGTCACCTTTTGGCACATTGGCTTAATCTTGGACTGAAAAAATGAGAAAAATCCAACCTTTAACTGAAGCAAATTTAGTCCAAGAAAAATGTTCCTCAACAGAAAATAATTAGGCACAGTTTTATTGACTAATTTAGAAGGAACTACTTTCTTCGGAGCTCCTCCGTGAACTATGTTCGTTTCAGGACCTTTTTGGTTTGCCTTCGCATTGCCAGTAGGAACACTGTGTGACGCTTAAGTGACGTAAGCTGCGCGATCACATATATAAGAAGCCATGAATTACTGCTTCAAAGTTCCTATACACTCTTCCTAAACACTTTAAATTGCAAGATATAAATGAAAAAAACAAAACAAAGCAAAAACGTTTCGGTTACATTTCATTAGTAAGTTGTTATTAACTAGTAAGAGCTGATAACTGTGGCAAATTTTGTAACAAATTATTTTTTCAGGAGCGATTATTAAGTTAGTCTCAGTCTAAATTAATTTAAATAAAATTGAATTTTCTCTTTTTTTCAGTGTCAGGCTAAACTAATTCCCCAGAAGACCAGGGCACATTGAATCAAGACCAATACTTTTAGTAGTCAGTAAAAAGAGGAAAATGGAAAAGAAATAGTATTTAATTCAATTGACTTTCATTATACATTATATAATATAATTATTACTAAATAACACTATATTTCATCATAGATTTTGTGAAATATAACATTAAATTAAATATAGCAAAAAATCATTAATTATTATTTTATTATATTATAAGCTAAGTCAAACTAAGGGAATGTAACTTTTGGAAGCAAATGATGGTGATGATTCTGTTTCCCTTCTTCTGTCAAACTTAATCAGAAGTCACCTCAAAGTCAACTGAATATAGCAATAACATCAATTCTATCCATTTTTATTATTCAATTATTCAATGAAAACATAATAAAAATAATTCTAGGTAAAGCAACCGGTTGAAAATGCATGCTTCGGACACAGGCTACATCTGGGCTTTTGCTTTTTTTAAAAATGTAAATTGTGATTATAATATTGTTTTAAGTAGACTAGTTTAACCATAACTAATAACGTATTAGCTCATGTTTCATAGCTAAAATCTGTGGTTTGATGTTGAGATTGTGTATAATTAAATGGGTGACGGAGATGACCAAACGTGCGTTTCAGTAGCCTACTTTTTAGTTAGTGATGTGAAGTTTGATTCCTTTTCCCGAGCCGATTCTTTTGAATTGTCCGATGCAAAGAATCGATTCCCTCTCCCGGAGGCGAAAATGAATCAACCGAATATGTAAAATCTATGAACATTTTTATTGAACAGATCAAAAGAATCAGCCCATAAAATTTAATTGGACTACTGCTGTATGAAATTAAAGTAGATTTGTGAAAATCTTTGCAAAGCAGTTTGTTTTATTAAGACAATAATTACCTTTGTAACATTGTGAGAGTTTCCACTCTGTAGTTTTTGTGCTCACTTCATTTGTTGCAGTGCAGAAATAGACTGAATCCTTACTTTGTCCTTCAGGGATAGAAATTCTTTCACCCGTTGTTTCACCACCTGGCACTCTCCATGTAATCTCTGCCCTCACTGGAGGGTTCAATGAACACACAAGCTCTGTAAGGTTGTTTTTGGGTTCACAGGTCACTTGTGGGTTTTGAAAAAACTCCATCTGTAAGTAAAATTAGTCATTTAGGTTAAACTTACTAAAGGACATTTTAAGGCGTTTTTAAGTTTATAGCACCAGGAGAAACATTAGAATGTCACATTTGTTGCCACGCCCTACCACACCCTATATTGTAGCATTTTTTGTTAACTCTTAGACAATGACGAATGCAAGCATTCTCTTATTTTATTCTCTTATTTTATTTTATTTTAGTCTCCTTAGTTTCAAAACTTACGAACAGTATAACTTTCAGACATAAAACACTTGTGATTAAACCTATGAAAATTATACTAACCATTTACATTAACCATAGCAGACTAAAGCACTATGGTGTGATGATGTGTCAATGAGAAATGTCAGCTTGAAAATATCGGTACTATGAAAAAATGTACTACTGTAACTGACCAAAAGAAGAAAGTTGGTTTAGCACTTTTTGATTCGTCTTACAGCCATTGCTGAGGAAGAGACAGATTCATCACAAGGAATTTATTTAATGTACCTATGGTACACAGTCTTATGCAAATGTTGGGTGCCTCTGCTCAAATTACAAAGCATTTGGAACATCTTCATATCCTTTCACTTTTTTCACATTTTGTTATGTTGCAACCTTGTGCTAAAATAAAACAAAAGTTAACCTCCACCCATCATTCTGCCCTCAATAGCCCAAATTGAGAAAGTGAAAATTGATTTTTTTGTAAATTTATTAAAAAGGAAAAACTACAATTGCACATGGACATAAGTATTCAGACCCTTTTCTATGACACTTGAAATTTAGTTCTGGGGGCCTCACATTTCTCTTGATCATCTTTGAGATATTTCTACAACTTGATTGGTGTCCACCTGTGGTAAATTCAGTAGAGTTGACATGATTTTGGAGACAGACACATGTCCACATAAAATATCAGTGCAAAAACCAAGCCATGAGTACGAAATAACTCCCTGTAGAGCTCAGAGACAGGATTGTATGGAGGAACAAATCTGGAGAAGGTTACAAAAAATTCAGCTGCACTGAAAATTCCCAAGAGCACAGGGGCTCTCTAATTCTTAAATGGAAGTTTGGAAGAACAAAAACTCTTCCTAGAGCTGGCCACCCACAAAACTAGTAATCAGTGGGGTAGGGCCTTGGTAAGTTACCTCAGACCAGAGAATCTAGTTCCTTACTGTCTGAGAGTCCTTTAGGTGTTTTCTGCAAACTCCAGGTGAGCTTTTATGTGTCTTTTATTGAGATGCTTCTGTCTGGCCACTCTGCCATGAAGCCAAGATTGGTGGACTTTCTCCCATCTGCATACAGGATCTCTGGAGCTCAGCCAGAGTGATCATTCTTGGTAAGAGACGTTCTTGGTCACCTCTCTTACCAAGGCCCTTCTCCCCTGACTCCTTAGTTTGGTGGGGTGACCAGCTCTAGGAACAGTCCTGGTTATTCAAAACTTCTTCCAATTAACAATTATGTAGGCCATGTTACGGTTTCCCTTATGAAACACCCGGCAAACTGTGTAAAAGAAATAAAATGGATTTAGGACCCAAATGCAGTTAGCTCCAGATGGAAATGGTGAACCAAAACACAGAAAATAATAAAGTGGTGTGTGTGGGGATAATGTCACGCTCACACAAACACACAAAAAAGGAAAATGCTGCGTCTGTATCAAGGCTGGCAGCTGTGAATTGAACCCTGATCACTGACGTCTCCCTCCAGAGCTCTAGCGTCTCACCATGAGAGGGCTGATTAGACGCAAGCTGAAAAAGAAATAAAAAGGCCAAAAGCAAGCGGACTCAAGGAGTGGACTCAAAAACAAAACAGCTCCTTTGTTTGTAAAATAAAAGGAGCAAAAGCCATTAGCATGCTTCGAAGTGCCGTGGCGGGTGAAAACAAAAACGAAAGAAAGAAAACAAAGCCGAAAGCACTCTGCGTAAAGTACTGAGCCCTATGCTAACGATGTAGTTCTGCTACGCAAACAGCGTAAGTGGGTCCACATATGCGCAGAACAGCGGTATCCGAGCAGAGCGCCGCAAAGGCGTATCACGATTCTCCCATGGCTTCAGGAGTGTGACACGGCCACGGAAGGAAAGGACAAGGCTGAATATGCAGCACAGCGTCCTTTCAGAGCGCGAGAGCGGGGGGGCGCCATATCCCTGAGGAGAGGCAAGGTGGCTTTAGTAAGCCCAAAGGAACACCAGACAGTGAGGGAGAAGGCGGGGGGCTAATGTCGCCGCAGCGAGCGAGCCAAAACCGCCGTGGAAACGGTGGGTCCACGAAGGACGGCACGGTCAGCAAATAACAGGCACTCGCCCTACGCCATCGTCCACACCCTGGCGGTTATCTCGAGTCTCTGAACCGTACTTTTACTTTTTACCACTTTCCCTATCAAAATAACAACGAATCAAAGGCGGAAGCAGCGGCACGCAAAACGAGACGGGTGATGTCTCCAACAATGCAAGGATGCAATACCTGACTGGGTACGAGCGTGGTCTTAAGCACTCAGGCCCGCAAGTGTCGCTGATCACTCAATCAGCGCTAAATAAGCGCTGCCGCATGCGCGATCACGCCGAGCTTGCCCAGGTCGAAAAAATTAGTCGACGTTACCCTCTACCGTCGAGAGCGCAACTCCTGATAGTACCCCCGAAGGGGTGGCGTCCTGAAGCCCCTAAGCACGTCTAGAACCTCCCCTGGATTGTTGGACGCACTCTGGGTTGAGCGTATTACATACAGGGAGGCCCCAGTAGGCAGGGCGAACATTCAAATAGGGGCCAAATGGGAGGGTGGGCCAACTCGAACCAGGCACAGTACTTGGCTCAGGATCAAGGCTAGCCACGAGCAGCTCTGAAGCAGAGCTCAAGGGCAGACTTTGGCGATGGCAGCTCAGGGGGGCTGAGACTAAGGTCCACACACTCTTCTGAAGGACTTGTCTCCATATTCTCTCTAGCTTTCTTTAGCTCTCTTTAGCTTTATTTAGCTCTCTAGATAAATAACTTATTTATTATATTTGAGTTTCTATTTCCTCAAATTAACAAAAACAGCATCAAGTTTACCTGATTTTTTTTATGTTCATGTATTTCATTCGTTTCCATTTGCTGAACTGCATTCAGTCCCCTCCGTTGTCCTGCACACCGTAACACATGCACGTCGCCATATATAACTACAGTTGCTAAGTCTGCTTATTATACATAAATCAGGCATAAGATTATGACCACCTCCTTGTTTCTTATCACTTCCACTTACCATATAGAAGCACTTTGTAATTCTAGAATTACAGACTGTAGTCCAACAGTTTCTCTACTTACTTTGTTAGTCTTCATTACTCTGCTCTCTAATGGTCAGGACTAACACAGATCAGGTACTATTTGGGTGGTGGATCCTTCTCAGCATGGAAGCGACACTGATGTGGTGATGGTGTGTTAGTGTGTGTTGTTCTGGTATGAGTGGATCAGACACAGCAGTACTGCTGGAGCTTTTAAACACCTCAGTGTCACTGCTGGACAGAAAATATTCCACCTACCAAAAATGTCCAGCCACCAACATCCTGTAGGCAGCGTCTACAGATGTGCCGCAATAGATGAGCTGCTGTCTCTGACTTTACATCTACAAGGTGGAACTATGTGGTAGATATGTCTAATAGAGTGCACAGTGAGTGAGCACAGTGACTTAAAAACTCTAGCAGCACTGCTGTGCCTGATCCATTCATACCAGAATAACACACACTAACACACCACCACCATGTCAGTGTCACTGCAGTCCTGAGAATTATCCTCCACCTGTTAATAAAAACCGGGCAAACCGTGAAAACAAAAGTAAAAAGGGTTTTAGGACCCAATTGCAGTTAGCTCCAGATGGAAATGGTGAACCAAAATCTGAATAACTAAAAAAATAAAACCACAAAAAGAAAACAAAAGCAGTGGCTGAGGATAGAACCCTGGGTGGTAGCAACCTCCTGACTGCCAATTGCTGGTGATCTACAAATCACTAACTACCCACTTTCCCTAATAAGCACGACAATGTACATGAGACAGACGAGGTCACAATGAAAGTGATTGATGCGACACATGACTGAGCTCAAAAGTGCACGTATATACACGATCCAAAAGGTGTCGCAATGAGTGCAATTAATGCTATCACGCATGTGCGAATATGACCAAAAACAAAGGCAAAAAAAATCAAGCTAACATATGTATGGGTGTGCAAAATCTTACAATATAGTATAATATCTTATAATATCATCTGTCCTTTTTCTTTTTCTTAATAGCTATATCGTTAGTTGGTAATCTGCCACACCAGAAACAGGCCACCACTAGTCTGAAAACAAGATTTTAAATAGAAGCAGGTGTGACAGATATCTATAGATATATAGATATATCAAATTTGATATAATCAAAACCCCAAAATCCAGAATTGGATTAAGCCATGATAAAAATGTAAGTTTGTAATTGTAGTTGAATGAATACACTTTACTACATGCAGCAAAACTATAGTCTAATGTGGACTCCTTATCAGCCTCTCCTCAATCCTACACCATATACGAATGTCAAATTAGCAACAACTATATTGTATATGTTGTACTTAATTTACTATCTAGCGTGACAGTATGAAGTTCATACACTTACCCATCACTGTAAGCTTGTACTTGAAAGTCTTCAGAACATCATTCACCTCCAACTGAACCTCATACACACCACCGTCTTCTTTCGTCAACTTGTTAATTGTCAACTCTCCATTCTCAGTGTTAAGGCTTGCTCGGTCCTCGTGTGAATACCAGTAAATATTATTCTGAGGGTCCCAATCAACCAATTTGATAACATGTCAAGGATTTTTTTCGAATTTCCATGTAATTATCACAATATTTTCTTTGATGTTTGGCTTGAAAGTGTGCGATTTCCCAGTCTCAACATAAATGTCACATAATATACAACCTAAGGGAAAAAAAAGAAGGAATACAATGAAGTTTGTATACAAATCTATAAAGTATAGGCAAAATACACATTATACTATCAGACAGAACATCAAAACCCCTGACAAATGAAGTGAATAATACTGACAGTGTGGTGCTCTGGGCAATGTTCTGCAGGGAAACCCTACCAGTAATTGCCGATGCCGTCTGGAGATGATGTGGACTTCCATAAAGGAAGTCCCAAAAGCTAACGCTGCATGCTGTTACGGGTTGCCATATTTCTAGCGCTATATGCTGTTAGCTCTGACGGAGGAGTGTGTAAAACGTAGTGGTAAATGCCCTCCATGCGATCACTAATCAGGATCGCGGTGGAGAGGCAGCTGGGATGTGAACACGGAAAGCTGATGTGCTGGCTGAGATACAGCGCGCCACGCTGGGAGTGATGTAACACAGTGCTGAGCGTCCTATGACTATACGGAGGGGCGGAGAATGCGCACCACCGAGGCGGCGCGGAATGAACGTGATAACTTGAATTTCAGCTGACTCTTTGTAAATTACTGAGCCTTATGCTAATGGTGTAGTTCTGCTACGAAACAGCGTAAGTGGGTCCGCATATGCGCAAAACAGCGGTATCCGTGCGGAGCGCCCCAAAGGCGTATCACGATTCTCCCATGGCTTCAGGAGTGTGACACGGCCACGGAAGGAAAGGACAAGGCTGAATATGCAGCACAGCGTCCTTTCAGAGCGCGAGAGCGGGGGGGCGCCATATCCCTGCGGAGAGGCAAGGTGGCTTTAGTAAGCCCAAAAGAACACCAGAGAGTGAGGGAGAAGGCGGGGGGCTAATGTCGCCGCAGCGAGCGAGCCAAAACCGCCGTGGAAACGGTGGGTCCACGAAGGACGGCACGGTCAGCAAATAACAGGCACTCGCCCTACGCCATCGTCCACACCCTGGCGGTTATCTCGAGTCTCTGAACCGTACTTTTACTTTTTACCACTTTCCCTATCAAAACAATAACGAATCAAAGGCGAAAACAGCGGCACGCAAAACGAGACGGGTGATGTCTCCAACAGTGCAAAGATGCAACACCTGACTGGGTACGAGCGTGGTCTTAAGCACTCAGGCCCTCAGGTGTCGCTGATAACGGAATCAATGCTAAATAAGCGCTGCCGCATGCGCAATCACACCGAGCTTGCCCAGACCGAAAAAATGAGTCGACATTACCCTCTACCATCGAGAGCGCAACACCTGATAGTACCCCCGAAGGGGCGGCGTCCTGAAGCCCCTAAGCACATCTAGAACCTCCCCTGGATTGTCGGACCCACTCTTGGTTGAGCGTATTACATACAGGGAGGCCCTGGTAGGCGAGACAGACATTCAAATAGGGGCCAAATGGGAGGGTGGGCCAACTCGAACCAGGCACAGTATTTGGCTCGGGATCAAGGCTAGCCACGAGCAGCTCAGAGGCAGAGCTCGGTGTGGGCAGCTCAAGGGCGGAGCTCTGTGATGGCAGCTCAGGGGGGCTGAGACTAAGGTCCACACTCTCTTCTGAACGACTTGTCTCCATATTCTCTCTAGCTTTCTTTAGCTCTCTTTAGCTTTCTTTAACTCTCTAGATAAATTATGAAAACTTATTTATTATATTTGAGTTTCTATTTCCTCAAATTAACAAAAACAGCATCAGCAGCAAAACTATAGTCTAATGTGGACTCCTTCTTATCAGCCTCTCCTTAATTCCAGACCATATACGAATGTCAAATTAGCAATAACTATATTGTATATGTTGTACTTAATTTACTATCTAGCATGACAGTATGAAGTTCATACACTTACCCATCACTGTAAGCTTGAACTTGAAAGTCTTCAGAACATCATTCACCTCCAACTCCACCTCATACACACCATTGTCTTCTTTCGTCAACTTGTTAATTGTCAACTCTCCATTCTCAGTGTTAAGGCTTGCTCGGTCCTCGTGTGAATACCAGTAAATATTATTCTGAGAGTCCCAATCAACCAATTTGATAACATGTCCAGGATTCTTTTCGAATTTCCATGTAATTATCACAATATTTTCTTTGATGTTTGGCTTGAAAGTGTGCGATTTCCCAGTCTCAACATAAATGTCACATAATATACAACCTAATGAAAAAAAACGAAGGAATACAATGAAGTTTGTATACAAATCTATAAAGTATAGGCAAAATACACATTATACTATCAGACAGAACATCAAAACCCCTGACAGATGAAGTGAATAATACTGACAGTGTGGTGCTCTGGGCAATGTTCTGCAGGGAAACCCTACCAGTAATTGCCGATGCCGTCTGGAGATTATGTGGACTTCCATAAAGGAGGTCCCAAAAGCTAACGCTGCATGCTGTTACGGGTTGCCATATTTCTAGCGCTATATGCTGTTAGCTCTGATGGAGGAGTGTGTAAAACGTAGTGGTAAATGCCCTCCATGCGATCACCAATCAGGATCGCGGTGGAGAGGCAGCTGGGATGTGAACACGGAACGCTGATGTGCTGGCTGAGATGCTTAATACAGTATGCCACGCTGGGAGTGATGTAACACAGCGCTGAGTGTCCTATGACCATACGGAGGGGCGGAGCGTGCACACCAGCAAGGCGGCGCGGAATGAACGTGCTCACAGCACTGAGTAGCGCAAAGTGAGAGTAAATGAAGCGCCCCGAGTGGCTCTGGAAGACGCAGAATGCTGCAACGTGTCTCCTAACTCAAAAAACAAAAGAATGAGAGCGTTACTCGTGAGGACGTGCAGTCGCAGTACAGCGCGCTGCACCTGAGAACGAGTAGCGTGGAAGCAATCGTGTTATGGCCATCGCTTGAAGCGAAAGTAAGAGGGAAAAAGACCGTGGATAAATCTCAGTTCCTACACTAACGTCTAATCCCTACCTTACCTCGGGCCTCCAGAATCCCTGCGCTGCCGGTCTCCTTTCATGAGATCGGTCTACCACTAGTCCTAGTGGGGCCAAAGTAGTGAGGGAAATACCGCCTAACAAACCGCATAAGGCAGCAAGTAAATATTGTCATGCAGCGACACCTGCCAAGCTCAGGACCAGTCTTAAATACCTGAGGTGGCAGGTGCTGCATATTAACGCAATCACGCAGATGCACATGCGCAATTGCGGTTACTGTCAGGGTCGAAGGATGGTAACTAAGCTGACACCGCCCCCTAGCATTGGTTAGAAGGTACGACCTCTCACAGTTTCTTTTGAAGTTGTAGCTTATTTATTTTGAGTTAGTCTAGTTATTGAAAACTAAGACAACACATTTTGTTACTGTGCTTAAATATTGGAGGTAGTTTCCACATGTATGTTATAAAATAATAATGTTACATTTAACCATCTCTTCAAAATCAAATGTAAAACAATAGCCATATTCATATCGTTATTGAGGTATTTAGCATAAATACCCAAGTATGATTTTGTTTTCCATTTCGTACAGCCCTAGTTGACATTCACTTATGATAACAAAGTTCTGTTTATAATTAACGTCGTCTGGCACCTGCCTCGCCTGTGTACCTGGCAGACACATTGGACTCAGCTGGAATCAACAACAATTTCCAAGTCCACCTCCCGAGATCAAGACAGGACCGAGTCCAAATGAGTTTGAGACTGAGACCAGATGTTTATGGTCTCAACACCATAAACTAACTACTACAACACTAATTCAGACCCTTTGCTATGACACTTGTAATTTAGCTCTGGGGGCCTCCCATTTCTGTTGATCCTCTTTGAGACATTTGAAATATATCAGGTTAATACTGTCTGCAAAAAGTCAAAGTAATAGCAAGAAACACTGTCCCAGCTTTTTTCTGATTTGGGGTAGTATATACACAATGCATTTGCAATGTGAAAACAGATTTTTAGACCAAAAACCAAGCCATAAGGAGGAAAGAATTGTGTGGAGTCACAGATGTGGAGAAGGCTACAAAAAAGTCTGCTGCACTGAAAGTTCCTAAGAGCACAGTGGCCAAAGCATTTAGTTAACAGTGAAGCAGCTTGTTTTATTAAGAGAATTACCTGTGTAATATTGCGCAAGTTTCCACTGTATTTTTTGTGTTCACTTCATTTTTTGCAGTGCACAAATAGTTTCATTCTTTACTTTGTTGTTCAAGGACAGAAATTCTTTCACCCTGTGATATACGATTTGGCCCTCTCCATGTAAACTTTGCATTCACTGGAGGGTCCACTGAACACACAGCATCTATAGTTTGTTTTTGAAGGCATTCTCTTATCCTGTGTTCTTAGTTTCAATACATATGAACAGTATAACTTTCAGACATAAAAAAACGTTGGTGATTCAACCTATGAACAACATTGTAACAAGACACCAATCATGAAGCTCAAAGCATTTCACTAGCATTTTGTTTTATTAAAAAAATAATTACCTTACCTTTGTAACATTCTTCGAGTTTCCACTCTGTAGTTTTTGTGCTCACTTCATTTGTTGCAGTGCAGAAATAGACTGAATCCTTACTTTGTCCTTCAGGGATAGAAATTCTTTCACCCGTTGTTTCACCACCTGGCACTCTCCATGTAATCTCTGCCCTCACTGGAGGGTTCAATGAACACACAAGCTCTGTAAGGTTGTTTTTGGGTTCACAGGTCACTTGCGGATTTGAAACTCCATCTGTAAGCAAAATTAGTCATTTAGGTTATACTTACTAAAGGACATTTTAAGGCATTTTTAAGTTTATAGCACTAGGAGAAACATTAGAATGTCACATTTGTTGCCACCCCCTATATTGTAGCATTTTTTGCTAACCCTTAGACAATGATGAATGCGAACATTCTCTTATTCTGTCTCCTTACTTTCAAAACTTATGGACAGTATAACTTTCAGACACAAAACACTTGTGATTAAAACTATGAGATTTTTACTAACCATTTACATTAACCATAGCAGACTAAAGCACTATGGTGTGATGATGTGTCAATGAGAAATGTCAGCTTGAAAATATCGGCAAAATGTACTACTGTAACTGACCAAAAGAAGAAAGTTGGTATAGAACATTTTGATTTGTCTTACAGCCATTGCTGAGGAAGAAGCAGATTCATCACAAGGAATTCATTTAATGTACGTATGGACACAGTCTTATGCAAATGTTGGGTGCCTCTGCTCAAATTACAATGCATTCTGAACATCTTCATATCCTTTCACTTTTTTCACATTTTGTTATGTGCTAAAATAAAACAAAATTTAATCCCCCCCATCATTCTGCCCTCAATAGCCCAAAAGTGAAAATTGATTTTTTTTTTGCAAATTTAGTACATTTATTAAAAAGGTAAAACTAAAATTGCACATGGACATAAGTATTCAGATCCTTTGCTATGACACTTGAAATTTAGTTCTGGGGGCCTCCCATTTCTCTTGGTCATCTTTCAGAAAAACAAAATAGCTCCTTTATTTGTGAAATGAAAGGAGGAGAAGCCAAGCCATTAGCATGCTTTGAAGTGCCATGGCGGGCGAAAACAAAAATGAAAGAAAGAAAACAAAGCCGAAAGCACTCTAAAGTAATTTGATGTATTAAGACATACTACATGTATTACACCATAACTTGTATTTCAGTTGACTCTTTGTAAATTACTGAGATTTATGCTAATGGTGTAGTTCTGCTATGCAAACAGCGTAAGTGGGTCCGCATATGCGCAAAACAGCCACAAAGGCGTATCACGATTCTCCCACGGCTTCAGGAGTGTGATACGGCCACGGAAGGAAAGAACGAGGCTGAATATGCAGCACAGCGTCCTTTCAGGTACCCCCGAAGGGACGGCGTCCTGAAGCCCCTAAGTATGTCTAGAACCTCCCTTGGATTGTCAGACCCACTCTGGGTTGAGCGTATTACATACAGGGAGGCCCTGGTAGGCGGGACGGACATTCAAATAGGGGCCAAATGGGAGGGTGGGCCAACTCGAACCAGGCACAGTACTTGGCTCAGGATCAAGGCTAGCCACGAGCAGCTCAAAAGCAAAGCTCTATGATGGCAGCTCAGGGGGGCTGAGACTATGGTCCACACTCTCTTCTGAACGACTTGTCTCCATATTCTCTCTAGCTTTCTTTAGCTCTCTTTAGCTTTCTTTAACTCTCTAGATAAATTATGAAAACTTATTTATTATATTTGAGTTTCTATTTCCTCAAATTAACAAAAACAGCATCAGCAGCAAAACTATAGTCTAATGTGGACTCCTTCTTATCAGCCTCTCCTCAATTCCACACCATATACGAATGTCAAATTAGCAACAACTATATTGTATATGTTGTACTTAATTTACTATCTAGCGTGACAGTATGAAGTTCATACACTTACCCATCACTGTAAGCTTGAACTTGAAATGCTTCAGAACATCATTCACCTCCAACTCAACCTCATACACACCATTGTCTTCTTTCGTCAACTTGTTAATTGTCAACTCTCCATTCTCAGGGTTAAGGCTTGCTCGGTCCTCGTGTGACTACCAGTAAATATTATTCTGAGAGTCCCAATCAACCAGTTTGATAACATCTCCAGGATTCTTTTCGAATTTCCATGTAATTGTGACAATTTTTCCTGTGATGTTTGGCTTGAAAGTGTGCGATTTCCCAGTCTCAACATAAATGTCACATAACATACAACCTAATGAAACAAAAAAGAAAGAATACAATGAAGTTTGTATACAAATCTATAAAGTATAGTAAAAATACATATTATACTATCAGACAGAACATCAAAACCCCTGACAGATGAAGTGAATAATACTGACAGTGTGGTGCTCTGGGCAATGTTCTGCAGGGAAACCTTGGCTCCTGGCATTCATGTGGATGTTATTACAATGGTGCAGGATAATGTATCCTGACACACTGCAAATCTGTTCAGGAATTGTTTGAGGAACATTACACAGAGATTAAGGTGATTAGAGAGGGAGAAGGAAATGAAAAAAAGGAAATGAGAGAGAGTTAGTGAAGTGTTAAGAATGTGATACTTTGTGTTTGCTGGGGTTTTTTTGTTTGTTTTGTGGAAGTGTTGTTAGTATCTCCTTGTATTAGTTTGTTTTTCACCTGTGTACATACATGTACAGTATATATATAGCAATTGGTTGCACAACCAGTGTAGGGGTGGGTTGCCATTTTTGTTGGGTGTAGGTATGTTTGTCCTATTTTTGGCTAGGGAGTTAGGTTAGCACATTGTCTTTTGTTTGTTAGGCAAGTAAAAATATTAAAAGGAGTGTCATTTTCTTTATTTTGGCTTGGGCTCACTCTTCTGGTTTGGTGGTGGTGCAAATAAAACTTGTACAAGTGGTGACTGGTAATAAAAATTATACATGTTTCCGTGTTTTTTCCCCCTTTGCAGTAAGACCTAATCAAAACCAGCTCAATTACTCACAGCCTATACGACCTGACCTAGAACAGATGGTAATACAGAACAACAGAAGCGTTTAGCCCAATCATTTGTGCAGGTTTGTGAGCCGTAGTTTCAAAAACTACTTTTATACTTCTACTTGAGTGAAATATATGACACACCAACTTTTACTTTTATTTATTTAATTTATTTTTTTTTATTTTGTGTTCAGATTAGTAGGACTTTTACTTTTTTAGGGCTGAAGAGCTGCCACCTCTGGCTTTCACTGAAACTAGTACTATTCTACATTCACATCATTACTAACAATAAACAAAAAAGTTACGCATCGAGAAAGTAACTTACCTACACCAAAAAGAACACAAAATATGAAAAACAGCTGAGTACGACCGTCTCGAGCCATTGTCACCACTTTTCAGTTACATCTGAGTAGGATTAGGGCTACCGCACTTCTGTTTTCAGTTAGAGGTGGGCGGATCGATCCAAATATCGATAATATCGATACCAACGCTGGTTTTGATATTGTGCAATACTCGTGTAAAAAGATCGATACTGAAGCTATTTTCTCTCCCGCACGCACCGTCACGTGGATCAGCAGCGCCAGCCAATCAGCCATGCAGGTAGGCTCAGCCTGGCCCGCCCACTCAGCACTCTCCTCCGTTACTTAATGTGTTTATTTTGTTTAAAGCCAAAAGTGCACTGATGGGCAGACATTCCTTATTCTTTTGTATTATTCTCTTGTATTGTTCGACTTGGGAAAAAAAACAAGTCTGGAACTGTTTACAATATTTGTTGTGGTGTGTTATTTTTTCTGTATTGTGGTTTGTCAGCTCTCTAACCTCAGAAGATTGTTTTAATTAGCTTTAAGTTATAATTTTTTACACTTTTTATTTAAGAAAAACCATAGAGAAGTGCACTGAAGGGAAGAAATTCCTTATTTGTTGTTTGAAAGTTTGAAACTGCTTACAGTATTTGTTGTGGTGTGATAATTTTGTTGTATTGTGGTTTGTCAGCCCTCTACCTCAGGAGATTTTATTTTAAGTTGTGTTGAGTGATATTTTTTACACTCTGTTTATTAAAAAAAACAGAATTGCACTGAAAGGAAGAAAATTTCTCTTTTTTTATAGTTTATCCTAAGAACAATTATATTTGAAAAAAAGAAACAAAGAAAGAAAAAACTAGAAAAGATGTCTAGTGAGGGGAGAATTTTTATTTTATTTTTGTATTGTGGTTTCTCCATTTCTACCTCAAAAAAAATAATTTTCCTAATGTTAAGGCAAACTTTGTTTTGTTACTGTTCTACTGGTCTAAACAAAAATGTTGATTGTGATAATAAAGTATTTTGTTGTCACGTACAGTGTTTGACAAAATTCTATCCTAGGTCTTTTGGATCCTTTGGATCTATGAAGCTTAAATATTAAAAAGTATCGGTATCGTTATCGGCAATACTGGCCCTGTATTTACTTGGTATCGGATCGATACCAAAATTCCCGGTATCGCCCACCTCTATTTTCAGTGACACACTAGTGCTGGGTGATATGACTAAAAATTTGTAGCATGGTTTTCTTTTTTAAGATTCTACCAGTTTCACGGTCTATCACTGTATTTTAGGGGGTAAACTTATGACAGGGCTTTTATAGCAATATGTTTGTAGTTTATTCTACTGTCTAGGAGTATATAAAATGTTAAAAATATACTTTCATCTTGTATATAATGAAGACTTTGATCACTATAGGGTTTAATTTGCTCCACAAAATTACCAAGTATACGACTGTATCAGTATGCATGAAATTGTTACACAAAGTAAACAAACTAATGTCTTTTTTATGACTTTTATGCCTTATGCTGCATTGTTTTAATCATTGCTCTGAACCTGTCTCTCTTGACTGAATTGTTACTGCATTTGTGATGTCACTTCACTGCTTGCTTTTTCTGTCATATGCAGGACCTTGAGAAAATGTGATGTCTGAGCCTTTGGCTTCACTGTATCACTGGCGCTACTGGTTGACAGGATCAATTCCGAAAACCATAATCTCAAATGCTTTTGATATTCCAACATGTTTTCTGCTGAGCTGATGGGGTATGTTGCTAGTGTTACCAAAAGTAACTTGACAACTATTGACTTCAGTGACTTGTTCGCACCTCTGGAGAATTTGCATAATGACGGAATTATATCATTATCAGAAGGAGTTAAACAGTGTGACATTGTGTGATTTCATTTGCTAAAATACTGAATTACACCAAAATTAATAAACAATAAATACTTAGGTAAACGTCATTGGCATATTTTAATGAAATAGTATAATTGTAGACTAAGCCACGGAACAGGAACAGGAACACGGTGCAGTCATAAATGTGCTCTGATTGGTAGGGTTCACTGTTGCAGCACCAGCCTTCCCTCCTTCAGACATGGTCAGCTGTATCTACAGGGGTTAGACAATGAAATTGAAACACCTGTCATTTTAGTGTGGGAGGTTTCATGGCTAAATTGGACCAGTCTGGTGGCCAATCTTCATTAATTGCACATTGCACCAGTAAGAGTGTGAAGGTTCAATTAGCTGGGTAAGAGCACAGTTTTGCTCAAATTGCAATGCACACAACATTATGGGTGACATACCAGAGTTCAGATGGTTTGATGAACATAAAAGTGAAGTTGAACATCTCCCATGGCCTGCACAGTCACCAGTTTATTAGTAAATAGTAAATATTATTGAGCCACTTTGGGGTGTTTTGGAGAAGCGAGTCAGGAAACGTTTTCCTCCACCAGCATCACGTAGTGACCTGGCCACTATCCTGCAAGAAGAATGGCTTAAAATCCCTCTGACCACTGTGCAGGACTTGTACAAGACGAATTGACGCTGTATTGGCCGCAAAAGGAGGCCCTACACCATACTAATAAATTATTGTGGTCTAAAATGACAGGTGTTTCAGTTTCATTGTCTAACCCCTGTATAAATTTGTCTAATAAATATTTATTATGATGAAATTTATAATTTTTAGGCATAATCTGATTTATGAAAGCATACACAGATAAAATTTAGTATAAAAAGCATTTATTTATATAATATTTATGACTTTTAGGCATTTTCAGAATAGTGAAAGTTTTCAGCTGCTGGGGGTAAGCACGCACATGCGAACACACCTGGAGGAAAGTGTCCCTGATTGGGGGCTGAAGAAGTTGGCAACCCTAGACGGAGAGTTGGCGGTGGCGGTATTTAGACGCGTTCATATCAGTGAGAATTGAATCACAAAGTTTGTACCTTTGAAACTTTGGATATACCAATCCATTTATTATGCTTACTCGGGATTATGTGAGTAGATAATCCATACTCCATGCATCAATCAACAGGCAAACACCGTCGCTTGTAAATTCCCGCTTGTTCCTACACACGTCATTCGTGCTACCAAACGCTACATGTCCCACTAAACGCTAACATATGGGCCGTTTCTCAATACCAAGTACGCGACGTACGGACTTGCGTACTTCCTAAGTCTGTACTAGGAAGTTCGACTTGCGAGTACATACTCCCGAGGACGGGAGAACGCAGTTCGGTTATTCTACAATTGGAACAGCAGCGTACTTGGCTATGGAGACAACACGGTTTAGTTTTTACACATGGATAAAATCCTAAAACATGTTGTATAAAGCCTGTCAGTGGTGGAAGAAGTTGAACAGTTTAATCTACGTGTAACAACGGACCGATAGCATTTCAGCATAAATAAAAACCTTCCCAAACATACACCAGCACCAAACAAGTCTGATTTTAGAAGGGAATTTAATTCTGAACTTCAATTTATATCAGACAATTCATATTTAATATACAGGCTGAACAAATAACATATATAATGCATAATAAAAACGTTAATAATTTTACGTCACATCTCCGAAATCGTTTGAACATTTTTTATGTAAGCTTTATCTTGATAAACTGACTGCATAGTTGAATTTTAAACAAATACATTTTTGCCTAAAAACTCTTATTACTTCATTCTGTGACACAATAACAGTATTACTTTAGAAATTATACATCCAGTTGGGAGTTCTCTGATTCGCCATTACCGAGCTGGCAATGCATTGTGGGATATTTCGCTGTTCAAGTCTGCTCTGATGCATCCTTGATAATATGGGCGGATGGAGAACACATCCGGGGATTTGAAGCGTACTTTTTTTTATTTTTTTTTTATTAAACAATAAAAACACGTAAGTACAAACTTCTCTTAGAGGTAGAAGGAACAATATAAAAAGAAAAGAGAAATAGAAACAAAAAACTAAAAAAGACCAAAAAAAGCTAAGAAAAGGAGCAAATACCTAAAACAAAAGAAATTTAGAAACATCAAGAACAACTTTTTTAACATATTCAGAACTAAGACATTTCAATGAGGAAAAGTACCGCTTGAAATCAATTAGGAAACTGTCAAAACAAGGGACAGAATCTCTCCACTTACAGCAATGTATATAGTATTTAGCAACCAAAAAAACAATATTGACCAAATCAGATATTTTGTTGTCAAGGTTATTGAAGAAGAACAAGACATGGTCCGGAATATTCACAAGTTTTAAAGACAGCCACGTACTTGGTTAGATGCGAACGTAGAAATGGAACAGTACTTGGGCTGCGACTGATGACGTTTCACAAGTACACGAGAACACAAGTACAGAGAAGTACGCATATTGAGAAACAGCCCTTGTTTTCCTTCGCATTGCCAGTAGGAGCGCTGTGTGATGCTGAAATGAAGAAGAAGAGAATTACCTGTGTAACATTGTGCAAGTTTCCACTGTATCTTTTGTGTTTGCTTCATTTGTTGCAGTGCACAAATAGTTTCATTCTTTACTTTGTTGTTCAAGGACAGAAATTCTTTCACCCTGTGATATACGATTTGGCCCTCTCCATTGCATTCACTGGAGGGTCCACTGAACACCCAACATCTATAGTATTGTTTTTGCAAACATTTTCTTATCCAGTGTTCTTAGTTTCAACACTTATGAACAGTATAACTTTCAGACATAAAACACTTGTGATTAAACCTATGTACAACATTTTGATAACAAACCAGCCATGAACCTGAAAGCATTCATTAGTATTGGAGCAGTTTGTTTCATTAAGACAATAATTACCTTTGTAACATTGTGAGAGTTTCCACTCTGTAGTTTTTGTGCTCACTTCATTTGTTGCAGTGCAGAAATAGACTGAATCCTTACTTTGTCCTTCAGGGATAGAAATTCTTTCACAAGTTGTTTCACCACCTGGCAGTCTCCATGTAATCTCTGCCCTCTCTGGAGGGTTCACTGAACACACAAGCTCAATAGCGTTGTTTTTGGGTTCACAGGTCACTTGCGGTTTTGAAACTTCAACTGTAAGTAAAATTAGTCATTTAGTTTATACTTACTAAAGGACATTTTAAGATGTTTTTAAGTTTATAGCACCAGGAGAAACATTAGAATGTCACATTTATTGCCACACCCTACATTGTAGCATGTTTTGTTAATGCAAGCATTCTCTTATCCTGTCTCCTTAGTTTCAACACTTATGAACAGTATAAAA
The DNA here is from genome assembly GCA_025084515.1 of Ancistrus triradiatus. Classification (NCBI taxonomy): domain Eukaryota; kingdom Metazoa; phylum Chordata; class Actinopteri; order Siluriformes; family Loricariidae; genus Ancistrus; species Ancistrus triradiatus. The sequence goes on from JAJAGP010000093.1 coordinate 357,449, forward strand.
CACTTGTGATTAAACCTTTGGGAATTATACTAACCATTTATGAGGAGACTAAAGCACTATGGTGTGATGATGTGTCAATGAGAAATGTCAGCAAAATGTACTACTGTAACTGACCAAAAGAAAAAAGCTGGTCTAGCACTTTGTGATTTGTCTTACAGCCATTGCTGAGCAAGAAGCAGGAATTTATTTAAGATTCCATTGGTACACAGGCTTATGCAAATGTTGGGTACAGTACTATTACGAGGCTCGCACTTCCGCAGCCCGATGCTGGAGGGCAGCGGCAGCGACAGCGGTCCCAGAACGTGATTAGTGTCACCTGGCCTCCTGGCCATATAAGGTGTTCTTAAAGCAGTGCCCACTGTCGCTCCGGCCTCTGTACCACAGATTGTACCCAGGGGAGGCTACACCTAGTCTGTATGGTTTACCTAAGATACATAAGCAGGATGTGCCATTGCGGCCCATTGTGTGTATGATCAACTCAGTGACCTACAACATCGGCAAGTTTCTGGCATCGATCCTCAACCCGTTGGTAGGCAGCACGGTTCATCACATCCAGAACACCATGGATTTCATGGATAAGGTGAGGGACGTCATTATGGAGACGGATGAAACAATGGTCTCCGTTGATGTCACATCTCTCTTCACGTGCGTTCCAGTTGCTGAGGCAGTAGAGGTAGTCCGAGTGAAACTACAGGATGACCCCACTCTCAGCAATAGGACCACCCTTAACTCCGACCAGGTGTGTCTGCTTCTGGAGCTGTGTCTTCAATCCACCTATTTCACATACAGAGAGCAGTACTATAGGCAGAAACATGGGTGTGCCATGGGCTCCCCAGTTGCACCTATCGTGGCCAACCTGTATATGGAAGAAGTCGAAAAGAAGGCACTAAGATCCTATTCAGGAACACAACCCACCATTTGGTTCAGATATGTGGTGACAACCTGGGTTAAAAATGCAATCTCAGGAATAGTGAACATTTCACTGAACCACATCAACTCAGTGGGACAAAAGCAGTTAAGTTCACCAGGGAGGATGTGAAGAGCGGCAGGTTAGCCTTCTTGGATTGTGAGGTTGTGATTGGACATCTGGGACGATTGAAAGTCGATGTTTACCGTAAGCCAACACATACGGATCAGTACTTAAGGTTTGACTCTCATCATCCACTGGAACACAAACTAGGAGTCATCAGGACACTGTACCACCGAGCAGACAGCGCCCCCCACTGACACAGAGGCCAAGGATAGAGAGAAATCTCACATTAAGCAGGCCCTGGGCAAATATGGTTATCCGAACTGGGTCTTTGTCAAGGCCGGTAAGACGCCCAAACAGTGCTCCAGCAGATCGACGAGAGGAGAACAACAACCGCAGTCTAAGCGTAAACCAGTGGTGATTCCATGTGTGGCAGGAACATCGGAACAATTGAGACGCATCTTTGCCAAACACCGCGTCTCAGTGGCTTTCAAACCCCAAAACACGCTACGCCAGAAACTGGTCCACCCCAAGGATCGGGTCCCCCAGCACAAATAGAGCAATGTAGTGTACACTGTGAAGTGCCCCGAGGATTGCCAGGAATTGTACATCGGGGAAACCAAACAGCCACTGGCGAAACGGATGGCACAACATAGAAGAGCGCCCTCATCAGGTCAGGACTCTACGGTTTCCACCCACCTACAGGCCAGTGGCCACTCTTTCAAGGATGAAGACGTGCAGATCCTTGATAGGGAGGAACGATGGTTTGAACGTGGAGTAAAAGAAGCCATATTTGTAAAAAGGGAACGTCCATCCCTGAACCGAGGAGGGGGCCTCAGAGTACACCTCTCACCATCTTACAACGGAGCCATCGCAGCCCTTCCCCAATCCTGTGTGAATGGCACACGTGGCCATTGTCGTTAATGGCTATGTCATCTGCATATTAAACTTGATAACCGGTCCCAGTTATGCAGGTGCTGGGTACCAGTCGTGATGCATGTGCTGTTGTATATAAGATTGGGGAAGTTTTCCAACTGCTGAGACTGAAGAAGTCATTTAGATGAGTGACGAAACGTTTCTCCAACAAAATCTATGTCCAGATGAACAGATTCAACTTCTGGGATTTTCTTACCTGGATCATTGAGCATGCATCAACACGTAGAGAAATGACTGATTTATTTTGTTTGAATGGACTGTTGATATTAAGGCTGAAGGTTATACCTTTAAAATACCCAAAATATCCACACTTGGTATAAGCACATACGATATAGATACCGTAAAAGGTTGCGGTATGAACCTATTTCTTTTACAGCAGCAAGGGTCACACAAGTGCTGCATGTACAGTCAGAATTAGCCAATCACAGACGTTTTCTTAATTAAGAGAGGACGATGAGAGTGCAAATAATGGTTTGAGGAAAGCGAGTGTGGAAAATAAACAGTAGGAATCAGTGCACCAAAAGGCAGTGGTGCACATTCAGTAAAAAAAAAACACATTTTTCCCAGCGAGCACAAGGGGGTGGTGGGGGACAAAGCAAAAACGAATGAAAAAAGCGACAGCAACATAGAGCTTACGCGAGGAACAACAAAAGTCTATGTTACAACAATTAGGTTAATGCATTCAACATGAAAGCACTCACTAAATAAATGTATCCAACTTCAGTGCTTCGGACAAATCTGGGGTTTTGCTTTCTTAAAAATATCAATTGTGATTATAATATTGTTTTAAGTAGAGTAGTTTAACCATAACTAATAACGTATTAGCTCATGTTTCATAGCTAAAATCTGTGGTTTGATGTTGAGATTGTGTTTAATTAAATGGGTGACGGAGATGACCAAACGTGCGTTTCAGCAGCCTACTTTTTATTTAGCGATGTGAAGTTTGATTCTTTTTCCCGAGCCGATTCTTTTGAATTGTCCAATGCTAAGAATCGATTCCTCTTCCCGGAGGCGAAAATGAATAAACCGAACATGTAAAATCTGTGACATTTTTATTGGACAGATCAAAAGAATCAGATCATAAAATTGAATCGGACTACTGCTGTATGAAATTAAAGTAGGGTATGTGAAAATCTTACAAATTATGCTAAATGATTACTTGAAATAAGCAGACTGTGCTGACATATGAAATTTGTATTTACATTAATATGCATTTATATTACATTTATACATTAATACATAAGAGAAATCAGCCATACAAGCTGTTGTTATTGATTTTGTAAAAGAACTTGAAGACTTGATTACAATCCTGATTTGAAAAGAAAATACATTTGTTTCTTTTGAAGTTGTAGTCTATTTATTTTTAGTTAGTGTAGTTATTGTGAACTAAAACAACACATTTTGTTACTGTGCTTAAATACTGGAGTTAGTTTCCACAAAAAATTGTTAGAAAATAATGTTACATTTAACAATCACTTCAAAATCAAGTGTAAAACAATAGCCATGTTCATATCCCTATTGAGGTATTTAGCATAAATACCCAAGTATGATTTTTTTTTTGTCCATATCATACAGCCCTAGTTGATATTCACTTATCATTTAATTAACAGTGAAGCAGCTTGTTTTATGAAGAAGAGAATTACCTGTGTAACATTGTGCAAGTTTCCACTGTATCTTTTGTGTTCACTTCATTTGTTGCAGTGCACAAATCGTTTCATTCTTTACTTTGTTGTTCAAGGACAGAAATTCTTTCACCCAGTGATATACGATTTGGCTTTGCATTCACTGGAGGGTCCACTGAACACCCATCATCTATAGTATTGTTTCTGCAAGCATTCTCTTATCCAGTGTTCTTAGTTTCAACACTTATGAACAGTATAACTTTCAGACATAAAACACTTGTGATTAAATTTATGAACAACATTTTGATAACAAACCAATCATGAAGCTCAAAGAATTCATTAGCACTGAAGCTGTTTGTTTTATTAAGACAATAATTACCTTTGTAACATTCAGCGAGTTCCCACTCTGTAGTTTTTGTGCTCACTTCATTTGTTGCAGTGCAGAAATAAACTGAATCCTTACTTTGTCCTTCAGGGATAGAAATTCTTTCACCCCTTGTTTCACCACCTGGCCCTTTCCATGTAATCTCTGCCTTCACTGGAGGGTTCACTGAACACACAAGCTCTGTAGGGTTCTTTTTGGGTTCACAGGTCACTTGTGGATTTGAAACTCCATCTGTAAGTAAAATTAGTCATTTAAGTTATACTTACTAAAGGACATTTTAAGATGTTTTTAAGTTTATAGCACCAGGAGAAACACTAGAATGTCACATTTATTGCCACGCCCTACCACACCCTATATTGTAGCATTTTTTGTTAACCCTTAGACAATGACGAATGCAAGCATTCTCTTATCCTGTCTCTCTAGTTTCAACACTTATGAACAGTATAAAACACTTGTGATTAAACCTTTGGGAATTATACTAACCATTTATGAGGAGACTAAAGCACTATGGTGTGATGTGTCAGCAAAATGTACTACTGTAACTGACCAAAAGAAGAACGTTGGCCATTGCTGAGCAAGAAGCAGATTTATCACAAAGAATTTATTTAATGTAACTATGGTACACAGTCTTATGCAAATGTTGGGTGCCTCTGCTCAAATTACAATGCATTCTGAACATCTTCATATTCTTGCCTTGTGGTGAAAAACTAAAATTGCGCATAGACATAAGTATTCAGACCCATTGCAGAAATATAGAACATTCTAAAGGGTTCACAACACCACTGTAAATTTTGAATTGGCAGCTTGTGTAATATCCAACCTGTTTGCAGCTTCAGTTTTTATATAGACTGTAAAACAATTGCCTCCAGGAGAATTTGCTATTTAGTCCATTTTTCCTTCCATCGTCTATTTTCAGCATCATTGTCTACTAGGGGTGCAATGATATAGAAATTTCACGATACCATACTGTGCGTATTGCTGTTTTTGCTCCACAGTGCTATTACGAGGCTCGCACTTCCGCAGGCTGATGCTGGAGAGCAGCGGAAGCACAGCAAGCGCAATGGAACCGCGAGAGCGGTCCCAGCACACATGTACCGTCAGTGCCCAGCCAGCACACCCCCTGATGAACGTGATTAATGTCACCTGGCCGCCTGGCCATATAAGGTGGTCCTAAAGCGGTGCCCACTGTCACTCCCTCGGTTCATTATAGCCACACGGCTTACACGCTCTATTGTGTTGTGTTTTTCTTTGCCTTGCTTGGTTTCATGTCGCACCACTCTCAGGGAAAGACGGTATGCCCTTCGTTTGCATGCATCCTTGCCTTAGAATAAGTGCAGAGCTGGGGGTTCATAGTCAAAGAGTCTTATGGTGATCAGAGACGTTGGGTTGCTGTCTTCTGCCTCCCGTGGGGTTGCCAATGTCTCATGTGATCCCTCTTGGCTGTGTTTCCTACCAGTTTTCTCCTCTTTCTAGCTATGCTGCTATAGCTAATGCTGCCGGGGTCTCATGCTACACATGGCATCAGTGGATTGTTAATAGACACTGTGCTCTTAATCAATAACTAATTACATTTTCTGTTTTCTCTCCGAGCTGTGTTCCGGTACCAGTTCCAGCCCCACACATGATGTTCATCGCTGTAGCTCCACACAAGCCAAGCTGCTTCCGTCATCAGCTCCAGCCCCATCATAACCCCGGCCACTTAATGCCGATGTGCATACTTCACATTTTATTCGAACTTTGACTCCATGATTTTAGTTTCGCTCTTAGATTTATCATCTACGCCGCCCAAGGAGGTTGGGTCCCTTTTTGAGTCTTGGTCCTCCTAAGGTTTCTTCCTATAACTCAGGGAGTTTTTCCTTGCCACTGTCGCCCTAGGCTTGCTCAATTTGGGATTGGACGTAGTTATTAGGAGATAATCTAAAATTTTAAAGTTGCTTTGAGACAATGCTCCATTGTAAAAAGCGCTATATAAATAAATCTGACTTGACTTTGTAGAGGGAGGCATAATCGTGTGGTCGCGAGGCCAAAGGTACGGTAGAGACTGACTCCCTACCCCTTTCAGGCTCACTCGGAGCCCTCCACCTGCCATACTATGCCCGCTCGGTCGCCGTGGTGGTACAAGCCTCCTCTTGCTCTCTCGCCGGAGTCAGACCCTACACTCCGACTATTCCCAGTGTTCGTGAGTGCGTTAATAGCGATCGGTTATTGTATTTAGCCCTGCTTTTGCTACTTTTGTAGACACTGCACCACGCTATTTTCACGCCTTGTCTTTAGTGGAATAACTCGGCATTTGCGAGCTCATTCTAGCGATCGGGTCCTCGCATTCAGTTCCCATTTGCTGCGTTGTTAGCGCTGCATTTGAACAGCGCGTTCTCATTTACGTCAGCTGGGCCTGTCGCACTGCGCACACCCAGACCGGTGATGCTATGGAGTGAGATCACTATCTTTAATACGAGAGCGCAAAATAAAAAAACGAGAGCGCAGAATCACTTTAAATCGAGCAAAAACGAGAACTATATGCTTCAGTTCTGTGCGCGTTTCAGTTCTGTGCACGTTTCGTAGATAAAAACCGGAAATACAGCAGAGGCCAAGGCTTGGTAGATTGTTACTGGAACTATCGATTACAAGATGTCGCAATCGGCAAGAAGGAATAATATAAAGAATAATATAAAATGCATTAGAAGATACTAAATGCATTATTAAAGCTAAAATGAAGGATAAATGCCAAAATCTATGGGCACAGAACAGACTGGAAGACAGTTTTATAATATTAAAAGTACAGTTGGAAAGGGCAGGTTCACAAACTGAAGTAAGCAAGAAGAGAGCATATCAAGAATACGATCTGGACATACAGGGTTAAACAGCAGCTTCTTTTAATGCAGAAACATATTGAGGGCAACTGTGAATATTGTAATAATCAAGAAACTGTAGAACACGTAATCCTTCATTGTCCTAAATTTTATCAAGTCAGACAATGATTAATTTCACATTTTGAGGGAAATCAAATTAGACTGAAACTACATGACATATATCAAAAGTTTGGGCACTGCTTATCAAATGTTTGCTGATTTTCTAAGTTAAATAAGCTAACCTAACCTCTACATGAAACAATAGTATGGTATATTTCTACAAATGTTTAATGCACAGTATTTATTTGCTGAATTTAACATGTTGGAAGAACATAATATAAAATGTGACTTGGACAGATCAGGACACCCTGTCAGTCAGTACTTGGCAACTCCTTGACACAAACTACAGGGAATCGATAGGTGCCCAAATCTTTGCACTTGCAGCATTTTATGTTATTTTCTCCCCAGTATGTTAAATTCAGTAAATCAATGATGGTATCACATTAAAATTTAGCCCTGTTTCCATTTTGAATTTAGAACGTGGTTCCCAATTGTCAGGCCTAGTGTGTGAACATGTGATTTGATGTAAAGATGTCTGAAATAACTCTGCATTCTCAGTAGATATAATGGATTTGAGATCATGTATAGCTCTGTCGATTTCTGGAAGCTGTGCTGAGAACTGGCTGGCCATCATGGTATGGTCCTTCTTTTGAAATAATTTCCCAGTTTACTTTACTAATATTATAGAACTGTCTCTATCCTTCATTTTAGCTTTAACAATGCATTTAGTATCTTCTAATGCATTTTATATTATTCTGTATATTATTCTCTCTTGCCGATTGCCTTTAGCGACATCTTGCAATCGATAGTTCCAGTAACGATCTACCAAGCCTTGGCCTCTGATGTATTTCCGGTTTTTATCTACGAAACGTGCACAGAACTGAAACATACAGTTCTCGTTTTTGCTCGATTTAAAGTGATTCTGCGCTCTCGTATTAAAGATAGTGATCTCACTCCATATGATGCTCACTTTGTGTGTTTTCGGAGCTGACGCCGAAAACGCCGAAGTCAGTTCCTTTGAGCTAAACGCTCTCTGCATTTGACGCCAGCAATCGGTGTTCAATAGCTGCTGCCTGTCCTTCCTGGTCGAACATTCCTTATCCCTTTTTCAGTTTTTTTTGTGTGTGTGCATGTTGTTCATGCACTCACACACGTACACACGCACACCCGTCTTGCCCCCATTGGCTGGCTGACCTGTGCTTCAGCCTCCTGCACTTTTGTCCTCCCCTCATAAAGCATGGCTCACCCCTTAAACCGTAACAGGTATAATATATTGTTGATAAAAATTGAAAAAAGAAATTTGATTTTAATTCCCTTTTTAATGTAGAGATCAAGTAGACCAATACGACTTCCTGCTCTGCAAGCAGGAGACTGCATCTCAGTAGAGGTCACAAAGGACCCCAAATATGAGTTCCAAGATAAACTTTTGATATAACCCCAAAACCCAGAATTGTATTAAGCCATGATAAAAATGTGAGTAAGTTTGTAATTGTAGTTAAAGGAATACACTTTAATACATGCAGCGAAACTATAGTCTAATGTGGAATACCCTCTTATCAGCCTCTCCTCAATCCCACACCATATACGAATGTCAAATTAGCAACAACTATATTGTATATGTTGTACTTAATTTACTATCTAGCACAACAGTATGAAGTTCATACACTTACCCATCACTGTAAGCTTGTACTTGAAAATCTTCAGCAGACCATTCACCTCCAACTCAGCCTCATACACACCATTGTCTTCTTTAGTCATGTTGCTAATTGTCAACTCTCCATTCTGAGTGGTAAGGCTTCCTCGGTTCTGGTGTGAATACCAGAAAATATTATTCTGAGGGTCCCAATCAACCAGTTTGACAGCATATCCAGGATTCTTTTCGAATTTCCATGTAATTGATGTTATTGGATCTTTAATGTTTGGCATGAAAGTGTGCAATTTCCCAGTCTCAGCATTCTCTTCCTTAATCTCTACACAGTATAAAACACCTAAACAAAACAAAAAGAGAAAATGCAAATCACACACACACACACACACACACACACACACACACACATACAGTGGGGCAAAAAAGTATTTCAGCCACTGATTGTGCAAGTTCTCCTACTTAGAAAGATGAGAGGTCTGTAATCTCACGATACATGGCCCCGTTCATTCTTCCCTTAACACAGATCAGTTGTCTTGTCCCCTTTGCAGAAAATCAGCCCCCAAGCATGATTTTTCCACCCCCATGCTTCACAGTAGGTATGCGACTCAGCATCATTTTTCCTCCAGTTGAGTTTTTACCAAAAAGTTCTATTTTGGTTTCATCTGACCCCATGATATTCTCCCAATCCTCTTCTGGATCATCCATATGCTCTCTGGCAAACTTCAGATGGGCTTGGACATGTACTGGCTTAAGCAGGGGGACACGAGTGGTGCAAATAAAACTTGTACAAGTGGTGACTGGTAAAAATTATACATGTTTCCGTGTTTCTTCCCCCTTTGCAGTAAGACCTAATCAAAACCAGCTCAATTACTCACATCATATACGACCTGACCTAGAACAGATGGTAATACGGAACAACAGAAGCATTTAGCCCAATCATTTGTGCAGGTTTGTGAGCCGTGTGCGACACTCTGAAAATATAAAACTTATAAAATCCTTTTACCATTTTGATAATGTAATTTGTTTAATTTTTACATTTGTACCTTCATGTGCCATGGATGTCTCTTGCCCTCAATAAAATACATCCTGTTTCAAAAACTACTTTTATACTTCTACTTGAGTAAAAAATATGACACACCAACTTTTACTTATCGAGAAAGTAACTTACCTACACCAAAAAGAACACAAAATATGAAAAACAGCTGAGTACGACCATTGCCTCGAGCCATTGTCACCACTTTTCAGTTACATCTAGAGCAAAAGAGTAGGAAGTGGGCTACCGCGCTTCTTTTTTCTAGTGCTGGGTGATATGACTAAACATTTGTAGTGTGTTTTTTTTTTTAAAGATTCTACCTGTTTCACGGTCTATCACTGTATTTTAGGGGGTAAATTCATGACAGGGCTTTTATAGCTATATGTTTGTAGCTTATTCTACTGTCTAGGAGTATATAAAATGTTAAAAATATACGTTCATCTTGTATATAATGAAGTCTTTGATCCCTATAGGGTTTACTTTGCCCCACAAAATTACCAAGTATACGACTGCATCAGTATGCATGGAAGGGTTACACAAAGTAAACAAACTAATTTTTTTATGACTTTTATGCCTTATGCTGCATTGTTTTAATCATTGCTCTTGTAAAATTGCATTCAGTAATGCACTGGATTTCGAAACTATTTTTAAGTGCTTTGGTTTGTTACAAGTACCAGGCATGTATTTATGACACAGGTTACACGCGGTGTGTGAGTGTGATCTATTTGTTCGCCAGATCAGTTAAAATGGAGACAAGAAAGACATCTGATCATATTTCAGTGCACCAAAGCGCCAAGTAAGTATACAGACCCCACTAATTAAGTAATAAAATCTTTATAAGAAAGAAATGAAGTAGGCCTACTTAAGGAAATGATTCATAATGGTGTCCATGTCAAAGGCATACTGTGCAGAGTTTGGCACAGAGAGGCAGGGACAGTCAGAGGTTTGTTAAGCTTTTGTATCAGTGTGATAAAATACACTTTTTTGCACTGTAGTAAATGTGTGTTACTGGTCTAATCTCAAAGTCTGCTACATTAGCTTTACAGGAACATATTTTGAGCTTTAAGTACAGTTATAAGGGCAGAAGAAATACTTCAACGAATAACCAAACCAACTCAAACAAAATAGTCTTTAGAAATATTTATGTTTTGTAGTCATCATTAAACACAAGCAATGGACAATTATACCACCAAATGTAGGACAACTCCAATATGTACAATATTTTAGAATTTATCACTTGTAACAGTTTAAAATATGCATATTAAACGTATTGTATTGTGTGCCATCCATAGGCCATTCTTGGTATTACCGATTGAATGCATAATTTTGGTCACACCTGTGGTGCCCCCTTCAGTAATTGTTCTTGAGTAATATTACTGTTTATTGTCCCTCACAACATTTTAATGAAAGTTATGTCCTTAAACAACATCAAACTTTGTTCGACATTTGAGGCTTCACAAAGAACTCACCATGACACTCAGTATTTCTATAATCTCTTATAGCTGTATCATATGCCTGCATACCTGCTCTGCAAGAATCATGAAGCATGGCATGCACAGTGAGTACAGTGCCTACAAAAAGAGATGGAACCACCACTTCTTTGGCATGCGATAGTTGCACCTAGGATTCAGACTGGTGCTTCATTAGGTGCCTAACTAGAATAGCCTAAATAAAAAAGAAAAATAAATAGATAGATAAAAAAGATAAATACAATAACAAATACAATTTTAATACTTGTACTTTGTTACTTACCACCTCTGCAGACAGCACACTAAATCCCCATTTGGCATTTGGTGACTGGAACTGGATGTTTAGGACTTGGGGCTTGACTCAGAATAATGAACAATGCTACCTTTATAGTTTTACCATAACTAAACAAAGTCACATGGCCTGTCAAACAACTTTTATGCAACAAAGTTACACAGATAATCCTGCTTCTTGGCCTTGTGTCAAGTTAGTGTGCTGTATGCCAAGTATGCCAAGTATTGGTATCTTGTATTTTGAAATAATTATCTAGACTGGTGAGCTAGTAAACAAACTTTTAAGTGCCATAAACACTATGCAAGTAAAATTGTATCAGGCTTGGAATCATCTATTTTTTGAAATACTCTAAAAAAGCCAGCCTTAACCTAAAAGCAGAGATCTACAATTTATGACACTGAGCTTGTGGGGGAAGATAAAGCAAATAGAACTGTTGTGGCACTACTTTATCAAAACTCTGCGAAAACCTCCACCTCATAAAGGGCTTCGAAAGCACTGTCATACTTATGCACAAATTCTCCTAAAACATGTCTAACATCACACCTTACATTATTCCATAGAAATGGAAACTTGATATTGGTATGACATTTTTCTTCCTCGAACTCGACTCCAAACAGATGTTGTGAGTAAAGAGGCAGCTCTGAAGTGATGTAATGATGATGACTAAACAAACGTGTCACTTGGAAAAAATGTTGCTGGTAAAAGAGGAGAGGAGGCTGAGTGCAGCCCATTCTTTCTCGTTCTTGAACATGAAAGAATGAATGTTGTGTTTTTGGGTCCATTTAAAGTCTTTCGATACACAGCACCTTAAGACTGGACCTACCATATGAAAGCAGTAGAATATTCACTGCATATTCTTTGTCTGTCTAGCTTTCATTTTTAAATCTACTGCCTGTCCTCTGAAGTCCTAGTATCTGCTTTCATGTTGAGGCTTTTGCTTTGTGTTCATTGTACACCAGTACATAACCAGTATAACCTAGGCAGGTTTTTCTACACCTACAAGAAACGTGAAACTAAATCCATCCAGCACAATATTAAACGTCCTCCTTAATGTGGGAATGACACTTAGTGACTGTCCTTCTTGAACTCTACATGTCCTGATTGAATGACTGTTTCAGTCTTCGTCCCTATAATTTGACTCTGACTAGCAGTTTTTTAAAAACAATATATTCATTCCAAATCAGTAAATAAAAATGCAATTAAAAACCCAATTAAATATGTGCCCTGGCCTGAACATCACTGCATCAATGATGCATCTTTCAAGCTTTTTAAATAAAAACTGAGTCCCTTTTTATTCACAGAGCTAAACATGTTTTTATTGCAAAGTATAATGCTCCAAGAACATGTTGTTAGTTAAAAAAAGACAGCTGAATTCTGTTATCTTAATTAGGGGTGGGCAATATGACCATATTTTATCGTATCATGATCAATTTTGTTATCATGATAGACGATATGCATTTCTGAGCATATCAAGGATCATCAGTGCTTAAACAACACTGACCAACTGCCTGTCTCATTATAAAGAGTGTAATTAATTCTGTTTAATTGCATGAAATGCAGCACATTTTGAATAACAATCACTTTATTGAGTATGGGATGACATTTCAATAATAATTTTTTAAGAATCTGTCACTACTGATGCATTTCGTCTGCTATCACATGCATCGTGAACGTGACTTTAGTTATAGTGATAGAATATTTTTACCACATCGCCCACCCCTAATCTGAATGCACCTCATTCCAGAAAATGAATCGTATAACAGCCATAATTCCTTATGGGCAAATTCATAATCAGGCACTGTGGACTTTCCGATTTGACCTACTGGCCTGTTATCTGTATGATGGCCAGGGCTTATCTTTCCTACTCACATGTGTGTGAGCCCGCTTTGCACACTCCCAGCATGCACTGCCCAGTTCAGGTAACTGTGAGACTGTGTGTAAGAGATAAATGTCCTCTGCAGTCTTCCAGTTCCTTTCCTTATGATGAAGGACTGAATAAAATGACTGTTTAACTTAATTACTGATAGAAGGGACGTGGGGGGGACACAGTGTCAGCAGGGCTAATTAATTAATACACATATAACACATCGAATGTCTTCGATACTTTCATTCGTTATAGCAGAAGCGAGTGGTTTGGATAACTTTCTGATAGCGGGACTTGCAAGATTTCACTGTTACAAGATGAGTAATGGATATTCTTATCATAAAACAATAAAAACAATCAGTGCATTCAGTTTTAAGCACAGACATGTATAAATAGAAACACAACAACATGCACAATAGTGATGAAAGTCTCCCTTAAAAGCCCCACCACATTACATAATTTGCGGCACATTCATTTACTTTACAAAACAACAAGCTCCAATTCATACGCTTCGATTTGACCTGAATAGAAACGCGATGGAGCCACTTTAAAACCTAATTGCAAAATAAGCAATTCAAAGTTGACAACTTTACTACTATAGTCCATTACTGAAAGAATGTAAAAAAAAAATTACAATTAAAAAAAATCATAATTTCTCTATGCCTCATCATGCATCTTATCCTTTGCTTCTCATTTGATGGATGATGGTTTCCCAAGTTGAGTCTTAAAGATGTAGTTGACCTTGAACTTGTATTTCCTCCTCGGAATGCTGGACGTCCTTGGGGTCATTTAATTATCCTGGACCTCATTGTCCTGTGGTGACAAAACTTCAATCTGCACAGAATTCCCTGCTTGGTCTGCAACCTCAGTCCCCCCGTTTGAGTTAGGAGCTTGGTTAGTCTCAGCCCCTGTAGCAAATTAATAAATTAGTAAGCAAATAAATGAAAGCTGTAGGTCAAATACACACATTATGAACTCGTATGTTTGTGACAAGTCATATCAGGAATGTTCTTTCATGACTACAATTACCTTTTATCATGGATTTTAATTCTGGTTCAGTACCTTGTGGGAAACATTAGTCATTAGTCATGATTAAGAGAATAAGGAGCTGCAGCATTAGTAAGCTTAACAAAAGTTGCTAGAAATTTGTTATTAACTGAAACGAGTACGACAAAGAGGGTAGAATCACTCACCAGGAGTAGCTTTAGCCCCGTTGATTGGGAGTTTACCTTAGACACACAAAAGAAAATATAAACATACAGAAGTGATCTGGTACTGACCATTTTTGTACAAGTATACCTTATTGTATAACTAGACGTCATTACTGTCCTAATTACTTAAAACAAGGAAAATAAGCATATAAACATTATATTGTAATGAAAAATATAACAATGGTCATGAGAGGATGACTGACTGATGACAGTTAATTACTATGAATTATTTTATTTAGTTGCTAATTGGTATCGGCACAGTGACCACACACATCTCAAAAGGACACAGGATGTACTGTAATGCTGTGTTAGAAATGCATACTACATAAAACTAAATACACAATTATTGGCAACCCTGGTAAAATGAGTATGTATAATGAGTTGTAAAAATGTCACCTTTTGATGCATTAGCTTAAACTTGCACTGGGAAAAAAAAGAAAAGAAAAATCCAACCTTTAACTGAAGCAAACTTAGTCTGAGAAAAAAAAATGTTCCCTATCAGAAACTATAGGCGCTTTCGCACTAAACAGTTCTATCGACTAATTTGGGAGAAACTACTTTCTGCGGAACTCTACCGAGAACATCAGGTGAATATCAGCTGGCACCCCATATACAAGAAGTCATGAATTACTGCTTCGAAGTTCCTAAACACTCTGATGAACTTTTAATTGCAAGATGTAACTGGGAAAAAAACTTCAGTTACATTTTGTTATTAAGTATTTTTGAGCCGATAACTGATAACTGAACTAAATTGTCTTCAGGAGCGATTATTGTCTCAGTCCAAATTATTTCAATTAAATGTTGGATTTTCTCTTTTTTTCAGTATCAGACTAAACTAAATTCCCCCAAAGCTACATTTCTTATGACTCTTTTTACTCATCTTTACCAGCGTTACCTATAATTGTAACCGATACTAAACACTAATGTAAACTCTGGATATTACAAGTGGATATTATTTGCGAACAACTATTGAGTTCAACACTGATTTTTATAACCATGAACAATTCTTTGAAAGACAATGCAAGTATGCACCATTTAATGTCCATCCAATCAACATCCCTTCCCTTTAACAGCAGAGGTCTTTCAAATTATAATAAATCTTTTAACTTTAACTTAAATTAGGCAATTTCCGGGGCAGGACGACCCAGAGTCTGAGAGAAAAGTGGCATGGCAGAACTTGAAGAGGGGAGGACATTTACCACAACTGGAAGATAACTGTGGCACAACGGCTATACATTGCCAAAAGAAAAAGTATACAACAGCTGGTAAAACAGAGATTTTGGCATTTCCACATTGTTCATACAGTGTGTACGTGTTCTATTGCTGATGCTCATGAGTTAATGCAATAAACTGTTCTCTGTTTCTCCACTGCAAACTAACTCGGCTTGAGTGATTTTTGATTAATTAAGCAGGTATTCTCTGAAAAACCACAACAGCAAAGACAGTACACTGTAACACATTCCCATGTTCATTGCTTGTACTGTTACACCACCCGATATGGCAGCGTATTATTATATTGCAGTGCATTTTGCTTCTTATGCACGCCTCCTATCACTCTCTGCAGTGGGTTCTCGTCCAATAGCCTGCAGTTGTGTGTGGAAGCCTAGTAGGAAAACCCCCAATAGATCACGTCTACAGGGTAGAACGGCCAACATTGTGGATCCGAGAGCAGAGTTAAGAGTTCGGGAGCAGAAATCCACTTGTTAGCATGATTAGACTAGAGACTATTCTAACTCTGTTGATGTGTTCAGAGACTTTTTTGTACTAGTTACTGTTTGTGTGGATGATTTTCTGCTACTTGTTTATAACAAGCTGTAAATGACATTCGTAAGTGTATGTGCCGGTCCTATTGTAAATTAAATTTAAAATACCCTTAATATTTACATTATAGTAGCCTAAAAAGACTGTGACTATGGTAATGTCTGACCAATGTCTATTTCGGTCAACGTCCTATTTCAGAGAACATTAAATGGTGCACACCTGCACATTAATTTAAGATTTATTCACTCTACACTTAAATTTTCATCTTGTGTTAGCCTGCTGGTCTGCAGCAAAAATAAATGTCAGCTGCAATGTCAAGATACACAACTTGCATGCGTGTATGAAAGTCGACAGATAAACAATGGCTGCATCCCATTTCAGGGACTGCATCCTTCGTAGACCGCATCCTTCAAAAGCTGCGTAGACCAAACCGAAATGAGATGGTTTGCTCTACAGCAGATTTCCAGTTTGCGTGACAGCAAGCAATGCACCTTGGGATATATGCTGGGTGGTGAAGGATACAATCCGATGGATCCTTCGTTAACACTGAAAAAGAAGGCCGCATTTCTTGGCTGCATAGGAAGGAGCCGCTATGATGCCAATCGATCTTCAAATGCAGCCACCGAAAGGATGCAGCCCCTGAAATGGGACGCAGCTGATGTACTAAAAAGTACAAATACCTGCTAATGTTTGATATGTACTTATCTAAAACATTTTAGTCATAAGTAGTAATCTGTCATTAGAGGGAATAAGCACATGGAAAAAAACAATTCTACTGTACTAAAATAAAGACGTTCCAAAAATCTCACATGTTAAAGAAGTCCACAGATAAGACACTGAAAGATACTTGAATTGTATAACTTTGGATTTGGGTTCAGCTCAATACTTGACTTGGATCTGATTTGGTTTATGAAACATCACAGTGTGGGTAAAAACACTTGAACATAATTTCACTAAAGTAAAGTAAATACAAATTTGAATAATGAGATACTGGGAACTACCATACCTGATTTGAATGCCCAGAACACTACTCCAGCAATCAAAAAAAGGAGGAAAATCAGTACTATTACTATACCAACAATTAAACCTGAAGGCCCGGAAACTCCAGTGAAACCTGAAAAAAAAAAAAAAAAAAAAAAAAAAAAAAACACATGATAAAAATAGTATGAGAAATATATTTATTACTGTACAACATTTTAACAAGACACCAAGCATGAAGCTCAAAGCATTTCATTAACACTGAAGCAGTTTGTTTTATTAAGACAATAATTACCTTTGTAACATTGTGTGAGTTTCCACTCTGTACTTTGTTTGCTCACTTCATTTGTTGCAGTGCAGAAATAGACTGAATCCTTACTTTCTCCTTCAGGGATAGAAATTCTTTCACCCGTTGTTTCACCACCTGGCCCTCTCCATGTAATCTCTGCCTTCACTGGAGGGTTCACTGAACACAAAAGCTCTATAGTGTTGTTTTTGGGTTCACAGGTCACTTGCGGTGTTGGAACGCCATCTGTAAGTAAAATTAGTCATTTAGTTTATACTTGCTAAAGGACATTTTAAGAAGTTTTCACATTTATAGCACTAGAAAACACACTAGAATGTCACATTTACTGGCACACCCTATATTGTAGCATTTTTTGTTAACCCTTAGACAATGATGAAAGCAAGCATTCTCTTATCCTGTCTTCTTTGTTTCAAGACTTATGAACAGTATAACTTTCAGACATAAAACACTTATGATTAAGGCTATGAGAATTATACTAGCCATTAACGATGAGACTAAAGCACTATGGTGTGATGATGTGTCAATGAGAAATGTCAGCATGAAAATATCTCCAAAATGTACTACTGTAACTGACCAAAAGAAGAAAGCTGGTCTAGCACTTTTTGATTGGTCTTACAGCCAATGCTGAGCAAGAGGCAGATTCATCACAAGGAATTCATTTAAATGTTCCAAATGGTACACAGGCTTATGCAAATGTTGGGTGCCTCTGCTCAAATTACAAAGCATTTGGAACAGCTTCATATCCTTTCACTTTATGTTGTAGCCTTGTGCTAAAATAAAACAAAATTCAAGATTTCCCCCAATCATTCTGCACTCAATAGCCCATAACGAGAACGTGAAAACAGAAGGTTAGAATTTCTTTTTGCAAATTTATTAAAAAAGAAAACATGGACATAAGTATTCAGACAAGCACTGTAGTAGACCGGGACACCGAGTCCAAGTCAACACCAAGAGTGGAAGTGGCCAAGACGAGACTGAGATTAAGATTTGTTTCATCATAAAAAAAACAAAAGAAGAAGAAAAAAAGTGATTCGTTTTTTTGATTCACTGTACGACCTTATACTGTACAACATTCTAAATAATATATTTCAACAGATTTTATTACATATAACATAAAATTATTATTAATTATTATATCAATGTTTTAGTCAAACTAAAGCAATACAACTTTTACCGTGGTGCTTCAAAGTTTGTGAAGAATTGTCTATATTTCTGCATAAATATGACCTAAAACAACATCAGATTTTCATACAAGTCATTAAAGTAGATAAAGAGAACCCAGTTAAACAAATGAGACAATAATACTATACATGGTCATTTATTTATTGAGGAAAATGATCCAATATTACATATTAGTGAGTGGCAAAAGTATGTGAACTTTTGCTTTCATTATACACCAACATAAGTCATGCACTCACTCCCTGTACAGTCAAAATTAGGCAATCACATACGTTTCCTTGATTAATGAGAATCGAAATAAATGCATTGAGGAAAGAGGGTCTGGAAAATAAGTGGTAGAAATCAGTGCACCAATAGGTAGTGGTAAAAATATGTATCTGTCTTCAATGCTTGAGACATGGGTGACATCTGGCAACTGATGGGCTTTCATAAAAATATAAATTGCGATAATACTGTTTTAATTCAATTCGTTTAACCATAACTAATAACCTTTTTATCTAAGCGGATAAGAAAATGAATGAATGAATGAATGAATGAGTAAATAATAACGTTTTAGCTCATTTCATAGCTTAGATCTGTGAGTTGATGTTGACGTTGTGTATAATTAAATGATTCTTTTGAATTGTCTGATGCCAAGAATCGATTCCTCTTCCCAGTGGCAAAAATTAATCAACCAAATGTAAAACCTATGACATTTTTATTGGACAGATAAAAAAATTGGCTCATAAAATTGAATCGGACTACCTATCACTGTATGAAATTAAAAGTGCAAATCTTACAAATTATGCTAAATGACTTGAAATACACAGACTGTCCTAGCATATGTGCCATGAAATTTGCATTTACATTTATAATACATTTATACATTAATACAGAGGAGAAAACAGGTATGCTACAAGCTGTTAGTGATTTTGTGAAGACCTGATTACAATCCTGATTTTAAAAGAAAATACATTTGTTTCTTTTGAATTTGTAGCCTATTTATTTTTAGTGGACTTCGTGTGAACTAAGAAAACGTGTTTTTTGTTATAAAAGAAATGTTACTTTTTTAAATTAAAAAATTAAGTGCAAAACCACAGCTCTATTCATATCATTGTTGAGGTATTTAGCATAAATACAGAAGTATGATATTTTTTCCATATCGTACAGCCCTAGCCCTAATTTATGTTATTTTAATTTATGAATAAATGTAATGTAATTTATTATTATTAAATTATTGTAAGCATCTATTTGCTCTGTTATTCAATGTTATATTTCTGAATAATTTAACCCGATTCATCAGCTAATCGAAAAAATAATCGACCGATTAATCGATTATTAAAATTATCGTTAGTTGCAGTGCTACAAGGGACGATCCTGAGACTGATCTCTCCTCAAGACTCAATTTCTGGTCACTGTGTTGGGCAAGTGGTTGTGCGACATGAGTGCCCTCTGCAGAAGATAACTTTATAAAGTTAGAAAATCAACAAAAACCATGGCATTTGACAAGGATTTCCCAAAATTTTAGTGCTAAGGGGCTGGGTCAGGGTCTTGTGAGAAAGTATGGTATGGAACTTGGAATGCTGGAAATGGAAAAGAGTTAAACAGACCTAAAATCAAATGTAATCATTGAATCCTTTAAAAGTAATATTAATGGCAATAAAAATTAGAAGGAAATTAAAAACACCGTTTGTCTACTTTTCTATCATGTGCCGCTTAGGGCAGAGATCTTTCGTTTTTTTTTGGCATGGTGCATGATTTAAAACATTTATTTAAAGCAAATTTCAACACAACACAGAAAACGAAAATCTCAGAAATGGACTACAGTTTACCAACTACAGTGGAAACACCTCTTTACTTGAACAAGTCAGACATCGAATGATCCGTTTGAATTTTTTTTTGCCCCCAAATTTGAACAAAAACTTCAACTTCAAACATCAGCACCCTAAATAAAACACTCAGTCGTGCAATATTCCAACCACCAGTCGGTAATGCACCAATACTCTATGCCAACTGCCAGAAAATAAAGAAGAAATCACCCAAAAGAAGAAAATGGCTGCGATCATAAGCATACTACGTATTATATTATTTTATTATTATATTATGTATATTATATCAATATATGAGGGCGATTTCAGATACCCCCTCAGTCTTAGCGCCACTGTTCCAGTGATGAGATGGGCCAAAACTGCATTTGCCTCAGTGGCTATAAAGTTTCATTTTATTTTCACTTATTTCGTGTCTTTATATTTCAATTATTTCATGGGTTTAATGGTTTTATGCATTGTATTATGTTCCTTCATGCTTATTCATGCTTTTAGTCATTAATTACATATGAATATAAAAGTAAAAACAATCATTTGGGGGTTGGGAATGGATCAACCCGATTTACATTACTACTTACAAGGATTCTGACTTCGGACAAATCAGAGTTTGAATGGCCTGTGTGCCAGTGTGGAACGAGGCACTCTGTAAATGCAGCAAACGTGTGGCTGTGTGGAAATGGGGCTCTACACTTCGAGCACTGTTCACATTTGCACCTTCTTTTATAAAGAAATGCGAATGGAAATGAGATCTTGACCTGTATGCGTTAGCATTTTACCGAGTGTTCAACGGGTCTGTCTCATGACCTAGTGAATGCCCTTGCTGCCTACTTCCTATGTGAGGCGCTCTCTTTGTAATGCTTCCTAACAGAAAATGGAACCCTAACACTGTTTAATGAGACAGTCTACAGAGTTACTGAATGTGTCACCGATCGTTTACGCCATCTGAACAAACGCTAGCAAAGTTTTACAGGTCTATATTCTAGTCTTTGCCATTTAACGAAATCTGGAGGTACAGCATAGCACACGAGGAACATATCAAATGTACACAGAAGCAAATATTAGGACTAACATGAGGGAAATGTAAGCCCTTCTGTACGAGCTCTTTAGCACATTTAGCTGGTCATAAATTAATTGATTAAAACTAGCAAGAGTCAAAGTACTAATATGTGAAATTTATTAAAGGTACATTTACATAATTACATATTCAACACCTGAGACACAGACCAACAGGTGAATTGTAATTCATATTTTAATTTTAAATATAATAAAATATATATATTATTTAAAAAAAAAACATGTATTGCATAATGGTAAACAATTTTAGTTTTGGTGGGGGGTTTTTTCCATAAGAAACAAAATTCTCTTGCTGGAAACGCAATACAAAAATACATTTAGGCTACTCAATTAATGGTGAAAAAAGTCACACAAAATTTATGAAAAACAGCGAAAGCCGGATTTGGTATTGGGCCACAAATTTTCCTTTCAGGTCATCCCCATATCAAACTGTTCCTCACATTTACATTTACATTTACAGCATTTAGCAGACGCCCTTATCTAGAGCGACTTACAATTGGTACAGTCTTACAATCCAAGCAATTGTGGGTTAAGGGCCTTGCTCAAGGACCCAACAGTGGCAGCTTGGCACAGGTGGGATTTGAACCCTGGACCTCGTGGTCCATAGTCCAGTACCTTAACCTCTAGGCTACCACAGTCCCACATTACATGCCACTTTCCTATTTTTTCTGTAACACTGATTGGAAGCAAAACAATAAAAGTGTACATTTTCCCCAAATCCACTTACAACGTGACCCATGTGCTTTAGCCTATGTTGCAAATAGTAAAACAATCTGGCTGAAAAGTCTGACATAGAATTGTTACCATTTTATTATTACTATTACCTATATTACATTAGTAATATTATTACTATATTATCTAATTATTAGTGTATGTGATCTTAAGATTCTTATTATATGAATTTACTACTATGAATTTTGTTTGCACTATTGGGAAAAAATATGCCAAACTTACAATATTAAGCTTGTAATGACAATAACAAGAAATGATTTATCAAAAAATTAGCTCGAACTAAGAAAATCCACTAGTAGGACCTGGGGTGTGGTGAGGGGCTAGGCTGGAGGGCTGAAACTTCACTTACATGGTCTTCTTATAAACAAAGATCAAATTCAATGTAGCATATGTCTGGGTGTGCAAAATCTTCCAAAATAGTTTGTTTTTTTTCTTTTTCTTAATAGATATGTTGATAGTTGGTAATTTGCGACACCTGATATAGCCCATCACAAGCCTGAAAACAAGCTTTTTAAATAGAAGCAAAAGTGACAGATATCTAAAGGCAGAGATCTACAATATTCAGTCTTATATATCCCGAGATCAGCGATTGAGAAAATGTGCTCCAGTGCAGTGGTTATAATCAGAAACCACATAGCTGGTTTGCATAGCAAATGCAGCTATTCTGACATATACACGACCATAAAGACACAACAAATACCTATTTCACTATCAGCTGTTAAGAGAATAGGTCAACACTTTGAAACAACAAGTGATGTTGCCAGAAAGAAAGAATCTGGAAGGAGTATAAGAACCTTATTGGGGTTTGATTAGATACAATAAACGTTTAGTCTGCTAAATTCATGCCCACCCAACAACCCTGAATTGGATTAATAAGGATACATAATAATAAATTAGTAAGTGTGCAAGTAGGTAATTGTTGTTAAATCAATAAGCTGTACTACATGCAGCAACACTCCTGCCAATACTACAATAATGTGTCACACTAATGTCAAAACGTCAACATACTAATGTCAAAATTTCAACAGATATATTGTATATTGTGTACTAATTAGTAGTGTTATAGTCAAAACCACTAGAGTCGAGACTGAGACCAGACCGAGACCAGATTAAGATTTTTATTTTTTTTTTTTTTACATCATATAAAAATAAAGAGAAGAAGATGGATTCACTTTACATTCGTCACACACACACACAGTTGCAATCAGAAATATTCAACCCCCTCACCTCCAGGCATTACTAAAGACATTATAAAGATGGGGATAAAAGATAATGACAATAAATGCCAAAAAGCTCATTAAACAACAAACGGTATTTATTAATACATATGTGAGTAATTTTGACAACAGAAGTTGACGTAACTTTTGAAGTTTCAAATGAAAAATGTAATAACACTATGCATGTGCACGATTATTCAACCCCCCGCTTTAATACTTTGTGGAGCATCCTTTAGCTTTTATAACTTCCAACAAATGTTTTCGGTAAGTACTAACAAGCTTCTTACACCTCTCAATTGGAATCTTGGCCCATTCTTCACGTGCAACAGCCTCTAGTTCAGTGATGTTTGATGACTTCCGTGCTGCAACTGCCTTCTTTAAATAGCACCAAAGAGTTTCAATCTGGTGACCGAGAAGGCCACTCCAGGACATTCCAGGATCTCTTTCTCAACCAAGCTTTGGTTGAATGGAGATGTGCTTAGGATCATTTTCTTGCTGGAAGGTCCAGTGATTGCCAAAGTTTAATTTGTCAACAGATGGCATCACGTTCCTCTTTAAAATGGCCTGGTATTTCTGAGAATCCATGATGCCAGGTACACAATCAAGATCGCCAGTTCCTGACACAGAAAAACAGCCCCACATCATCAATGACCCACCTCCATGCTTGACTGTGGAGATGGTATTCTTCTGGTCATAAGCCTGACCATTCACACGCCAGACATACTGCTGGTCAATATGTCCAAACAGTTCCAGTTTGGTTTCACCAGTCCATAGAACTGTCTCCCAAAACTTTGTTTCCTTATCTAAATTCCTCCTGGCAAATTCTAGTCGACTTTTGATGTTCCTTGTGATGAAGAGTGGAGTGTGTCTTGGAGTCCGGCCATAAAGACCTCGTTTATTCAGTGCATGTCTTAACAGTCGCTACTGAATCACTTGTACCAGCCTTCATCAGGTCATCCTGTAGGTATCTTGCACACACACAGGGATTTTCCTTAGTTGTCCTGACCAAGTTGCTTTTTGGAAATCTTTTTATACCCAACGCCCGTTAGATGCGATTAAATAATCTCCTCTCTCAGCTTTTGTGGAAGCTCCTTTGTCTTTCCCATGATTTTTAAAAACAACAATATTATATAGGGGTTGAATAATTGTGATATGGCTATCTTAAAATATACTGTTACACACAAATACTACATCATGCTTTTTCTGTTCTGATTTTATGTATCACAACTCATGAAGTCATGCAAAGTAGAATCTTGCTATTTGAAAAAACTTAAATTGATAAATCCTTAAAATCTTTGGGGGGTTGAATATTGTTGACTGCAACTGTATATATGTTAATAAATAATATTAATTTCATCATATGTTTTGTAAAATATAACAACAACTATTCTATCAATTTATTATTAAATGTGATACTATAGTAAGAACACTTCATTCTGCCCTTAAACAATAACTATCCTAAACTATACTAAGTAAAGAGAGAAGGCAAAAATGAACACTTACACTCTTAACGTTGGACTATTCAAAATAAAACGGGTTCATTGGTTGGATACTAAACAAGAAGAGCAGCCACTTGTTTCTCGCTGTGAGCCAATCTGACTGCAGATTTTATTTCAGCATGTAGAGAAATGACTGATTTATTCGGTTTGAATGGATTGCTGATATTCAACAACCATAGAAAAAAGTTCAGTTTATAATTAATGTTACCTCAGACCAGATGCATTGGACTCGGCTGGTCTCAATAACTTCCAAATCCACCTTACTCCGAGACGGGACCAAATTTGAGACCGCTTGTTTATGGTCTCGAGACTGATTTCAAGACCGAAACCAAACTAGAGAACTACAACACTACTAATCAGGTTTATTATCTAGCATAACAGTATGAAGTTCAAACACTTACCCATCACTGTAAGATTGTACTTTAAAGTCTTCAGAAGACCACTGACTTCCAACTCGCCCTCATACACACCATTGTCTTCTTTCATCATGTTGTCAATTGTCAACTCTCCATTCTTACTGTTGAGCTTTGCTCGGTTCTCGTGTGAATACCAGAAAATATTATTCTGAGGGTCCCAATCAACCAGTTTGACAACATTTCCAGGATTCTTTTCGAATTTCCATGTAATTGATGTTATTGGATCTTTAATGTTTGGCATGAAAGTGTGTGATTTCCCAGTCTCAACATTCACAGTCTCTTGACAGTATAAAGGACCTAAACAAAACAAAAAAGCGAGAAAAAATGCAAATCTATGGCAGCACATTAAATGTATTAAAAGAATAAAGAATATATAGAGTGTGTATTGTAATAACATGAGAGAATATCTCTCTCTCTCTCTCTCATGTATATATATATACATATATATACACACCCACCACACACACACCAACACACACACACACACACCACACACACACACACCACACACACACACCGATCACACACAACCGCACACACACACACAAAGTGCCTTGCAAAATTATTTCGGCGTCCTTGAACTTTTCAACCTTTTTTTTGGCCACATTTCAGGCTTTAAACATAAAGATATGAAATTGTAATTTCTTTTTGTGAAGAGAAATCAACAACAAGTGGGACACAATCCGTGAAGTGGAAACGAAATTTATTGGATATTTTAAAACTTTTTTTTTTTTTAGAAAATAAAAAATTGAAAAGGGTGGGGGCGGGTGGCAAAAAATTAGTTCGGCCCCTTTGCAGGTTAGTGTTATACTTTTGTAGCGCCACCTTTTTTCTTCGTTTTACAGCTGCCAAGTCCGCTTGGGGGTATTTGTCCATCTTAATCCAGTTTTTTGAGAGACTGAAAATCGAGAGACCTGAAATTTTTGACCGCATTTCTTTCCCGCCCCTTTCTCCCTTGCAAACAGTTTTCGAGCTCAGTTTTTTAGGTTGGGTTGGAGAGGCGTTTCGTGGAAGAGCAGTTTTCAGCTTCTTTCCACAAGATTTCTCGGGATTGGAATTCAGTCTGGGACTTTGACTTGGCCATTCTAAACACCTGGGTACGTGGCATATTTGTGAAACCACTCCATTGTAGATTTTGCTTTTTTATGTTTTGGATCATGTGGCCTCCTTGGTTTGGAAGAGTACATCTCTGTCCCCAAAAGTCTCAGGTCTTTTTGCAGACTCCCAACAGGTTTTTTTTCTTCCAGAATGATCCAGTATTTGGCTCCCATCCATCTTTCCCCATCAAAAAATTTTAAAATTAAAAAAACCATCTTCCCTGTCCCTGGCGGAAGAAAGCAGGACCCAAAACCACGATTTTGCTGCCCACCACCATGTTTTTGACAGTGGGGATGGTGTGTGTTCAGGGTGTGATGAGGCTGTGTTTGCTTTTACGCCAAACATAACCTTTTGCATCGTGGGCCAAAACGGGTTTGTTTCTGACCAGAAGCACCTTCTACCAACACATGTTTGGGTGGTGTCTCCCAGGTGGCCTTTGGGGCAAACCTTTTATGGATAATCTTTGAGAAAATGGCTTTTCTTTCTTGTTTCACTTCTTCGTCACTGTCTCCATTAAATAAAGGCCAGATATGTGCAGTGGTACGACTGATTGTTGTCCTATTGGACAGGGAGTCCTACCAACCATCAGCTGTAGATCCCTCTGCAATTCATCCAGAGTGTTCATGGGGCCTCCTCTTGGCTGCCATCTCTATCTGATCAGGTCTTCTCCTTTGTTTTTGAGCTGAAAGTTTAGAGGGACGGCCGGGTCGGGGTCTTGGTAAGATTTGCAGTGGTGGGTTCTGATACTTCCTTACATTTCAATATGATTGCTTTTTTGCACAGTGCGCCTTGAGATGTTTTTTTAAAAGCTTGGAAAATCTTTTTGTATCCAAATCCGGCTTTAGCTTTTTTAAACTTCTCCACAACAGTATCTCTCGGACCTTGCCTGGTGTGTTCCTTGTTCCTTGTCTTCATGCTGCTCCTCTGCGCTTTTTTAAAATTTTAAACAGACTCTGAGACACCACAGAGCATGTGCACTTATACAGAGACTTAATTACACCACAGGTGGAATTCTTGTTTATCATCAATCAGTCATTTTATGTACAACATTGGATCATTCAGAGATCCTCACTGAACTTCTGGAGTGAGTTTTGCTGCACTGAAAGTTAAAGGGGCCGAATAATTTTTTTCCACGCCCCACTTTTTCAGTTTTTTTATTTCTAAAAAAAAAAAAAAGTTATTAATATCCAATAATTTCGTTTCCACTCACTATTCTGTCCCACTTGTTGTTGTTCGTACAAAAAAACAGATTTATATCGTTTGTTTGACAGCCTGAATTGTTGGCAAAATGTTGAAAGTTTCACCCTTTTCAAGGCACTGTGTGTGTGTGTTTGTGTGTGTGTGTGTGTGGTATAGATATTTATATATATATATATGATTATATCTCTCTCCTCTCTTCTATCTATCTATCTCTCTCCTCTCTCCCCCCCCTCTCCCTCCCCCCCCCCCCCCCCACACCCCCCCCACCCCCACCCACCCCCCTCTCTCTCTCTCTCCTCTATCCTCCTCTCTATCTCTCATCATCTATCTCTCTCTCTCTCTCTCATCTCTTTTTGTGTGTATTATGCATTGTATATGTGTGTGTAAAGATCTACACATATATATATATATATATATACACGAGAGAAAGAGAGAGAGAGACATACATATGATACAGGTGTATGATGCGTATGATACATATCATACACCTACACATTGTTGCAGACCAAGTACACCCCTTTATGGCAATGTTAAACCCTAATGGCAGTGGCCTCTTTCAGCAGGATGATGTATAGTAACATGCTGCAAACACTGCTGAGGAATGCTTTGAGGATCATTTGGTATCCTGTCTTTGGGATGCCTTGGACAAGCAGATCTAATCCACGGATTCCCCACCACGTAACTGAATGGATCTGCTTCTTTATAACAGACACCACAGGACACCTTCAGGGATCTTGTAGAATCCGTGTCTAAACAGAACCACAGTGGCCTACACCGTAATAGACAAGTGGTGTTAATGGTATAGCGGATAGGCGTGTATCGCTACATACTGCTTTTCAAATGCAAGGCATGAATAATTTGAGCTAGGTACTTTCCCACTTATTATGTATCATTGGAAAGTCCGTCACACGTTACGAAAAAGACCGGAGGCTCAATTTACGATTAAAAGTCTCATATCGGAATATTAAAAGCTGATGAATGTCACAACTGACGCAGATTATAGAACATGGCCTGTTTTAATTCACGATACTACGGTATCTAATTCTTGCATAGGCCGACATTTTACTGTCCACACCCAAATACAAATGGTGTAGTTTAATCGAGCTTTCACTCACTCTAACTAGTACTAACCTACACTCACATCACTACTAACAATAAACTAAGTAACACATCGAAAATGTAACTTACCCACACTTAAATACACACAAAACAAGACGAGCCATTGCCGACCGTCTCGCGCCATTGTCGCCACTTTTCAGTTGCTTTCGGTTTATCAGGAAGGGCGGTACTGCACTTCTGCTTTTACAATGCCACACCACGTTACGGCAGCTCTATAGAATAATTACAGCGGTCACTTGAACATAAATCAAATCAACACAAATCAGATCTATCATAATACCAACAGATAATTCAAAAATGTATTTTAATACGATTAACGCCTTTTCCAAAATAAAAGCCTCGCACTCTCCAGTCACCTGCGCACATTTTGAAGATTGTGTGATTTATAAAGAGGGAATGGCGTTCAGGTGTGCGTACGCAAGGTTTTATTAATCTGGTGTTTTTTGTGCGCACGCCATTTCATAGTTTTGTGCGTATGCACATTTTCATTCCAGAATCCGGTGTTTTATAAATGAGGGTCAGCAGCACTTGGCACTGTGCGAGTCACGTGACGAGAGTGATAAGCGCTGGGAAGTGTAGTGAGGAAAAGCCGTGATCGGGGTTGTGCTATGTTATTGTATGTTAAACCTCTCGATTTAGATAAATTCGAACTTACGGTGGATTTGTCAGAACGTATCCACCACAAACTCTAGCGGAATTGAGCCCATGTAGATGGTGGGATATTGGTATAAAGTGGACTGATCACAACAAACTAGTGGAAGCCTCACAGCACTGTACTGGTGCTATTTAATTGCTATTTATTACTGCAAACCCTTGTATTAAAAATATTCAGTCAACAAATAACATTATTTTATTAGGTATATAATTGGTTTAATGTATTATTTAAGTGTGCTGGAATAAGGTAATATCATTAAAATGTTAGGCCCACATTACAAAGACATGAGTTAATTGGTGGGTCTGAAATGTCACTGTGTGTATGTGTGTATGTGTGTGCCCCCTGAGATGGGCTACTGCTTTGTCTAGGGTTGGTTACCACCTTGTGCATTGTACGTCTCAAAGATATGCATAACCATTAATTGATTACGCTAAATTGGCCCAAGTGTGTTTGGCTAGTTTTGATGTAACCTTGAGTATCAATCTAACCTTGTGTTTGCCATTAAATAGGGATTGATACTGAAATAGTTAAATAAACAAACCAAACCTTGTGCCTTGTCTCACCAGCCCCAGGAAAAAATGTACTGTGAAATTCGACAGTAGAACCATGAAGTGGCCAAATTACCACCAAAATTCATAGTACAGCTGTGAAATAATTCATGGTCCGTTCGTAGCCATTGCACATAAATTACACAGTCAAAAGTTTGTAGACACCCTTTCTCAATAGTGGTCATTTCAGCCACACTCACGGCTAACAGGTTTATAATATGAAGCATACCCGCATTAAATCTCCATAGAAAAATAATGGGTTGTACTGAACATACCAGTGACTCTCAATTTTACATGTTCATAGGTTTCCACCTCCCCAGTTAATCAGTTAATCATCCTCATGAAACAAAGGCCATAAAGGAATGGTTTGCCAAAGTTGATGGAGAAGTTGGCTATCTTGCACAAATCTCAGGCCATAACTATATCCATCACCTTTGACATGAAGTGGAATGCCATTTGTGAGCCAGGGATTATTGTTCAACATTAGTGCCCAACCATACAGTCATATTCCAAACTCTAGTTGAAAGCTTTATCAAACATAGTGAATACTGTTGTAACCTCAACATAATAATATCAACTTTAAATGTAACTTGTGTATGTTCATTAACCTTTAGCTATATCGTGTATGGTGTTTATTGGGCATATCTGAGAGCATTATATACATTTTCTTTTTTCTTTATTTAAGCATGAATGATGGTGCAGCGGTTAGCACTGTCACCTCACAGGTCTGAGATCCGACCCTGGGCTCCAACTGTGTGGAGTTTGAATGTTCTCCCCATGTTCATGTGGGTTTTCTCCGGGTACTCCAGTTTCCTCCCACATTCAAAAACGTTTGTTAGGTTAATTGGTGTCCAAAAGCGCCCCTTAGAGTGTGAATGTGTGTGCATGAGTGTGTGAGTTTATGTGCCCTATGATGGGTTGGAGCCTTGTCTAGTTCCTGCCTTGTGCCCTGTGTTGCCGGCTAGGCACCAGCTCTCCTGCAAACCTGACTAGGATAAGCGGAAAAGACAATGAATGAATGATTACATAAAGATCAGGTTCTGCCTTCACTCCAGGTTTTGTTGGTTAGGGAAACATGTAAGATACTTGTATTTCAAATGATTGCATTGTATGATTAATGTTCATTGCCAAATGATTTTATTCAAGTAAAGCAATCCAGAATGAATCCTGATAGGTTTGGCACATTTTTAGTAAATACAAACTTCTTTCCTTACACGGAGGAGCCTTACTTGTCCATAGGCATTATGGTCATATTGCTTCCAGTATAGTGATAAAAAATTCCTCTGTTTAATTATGAAATGCAGAAGAAAGTTTTGGACTTCAGGGAGCCTGAGAAAAGTTGAAAAGTCTTCATAGATGAAAGTTTACAACAAATTTGTTATAAGACAAATGCATGTTGTGATACCTTTTAGAACAACTGAATACTCTACTAGATGGTTTTGCTTTCCTCTAATTTATCTATGTCTTATTGCTAAGTTTATCCTTTTGCTCAAACATATGTTTATTGTGTTGCTATGAGAGACAATATTTTTCCCAGCTGTATTATTCCTCTTTTTCTGTCATAAATGTTCTGGCTGTTGCACTGCTTCTGACATCATGTTTGACTACTGTTTGCTGACCTTCTAACCAATAAGCAAACACTTCCTGTATCCGAATATTTCCATATTTCCATGGGATTGTTTCTATATTTTGGTGGGAGGAAGTGTGTTTAGTTCTTTACAGCTGTGGAAAGCAATTGCTACACATAGCATTCAAACAAGCACAGTGTGGGTAAACTGATCATTTATCAGAAAAATAACCACAGACTTCATTTCTTTTTATTCAAACTTTGACTCCATGACTTTAGTTCGCTCTTAGATTTATCATCTACGCCGCCCAAGGAGGTTGGGTCCCTTTTTGAGTCTTGGTCCTCCCAAGGTTTATTCCTAGAACTAGGGAGTTTTTCCTTGCCACTGTCGCCCTAGACTTGCTCAATTTGGCATTGGACGTAGTTATTAGGAGATAATCTAAACTTGTTAAGTTGCTTTGAGACAATGCTCCATTGTAAAAAGCGCTATATAAATAAATCTGACTTGACTTGACTTGACTTGATTTCATTGTAGTCTTAAGCTCAAGTGTATATATACACTTGAAAGTGTTAAATATAACAATATATATATATATATATATATATATATATATATATATATATATATATATATATGTAACTCACCAAGGAGGAGTTGTTGGAATCGAATGAAGTTTTATATTTGTAAATGTAATGATGATATATGTAAATGATTACTGTCCCGCTCTTGGCACGGAAGGACGAAGGAGGCAGACTTAAGCACAAGTGACTGGGGTTTATTTACACAAAACATAGTGATGACAGGACAAACATAATGACTATAAGCTAAATTCAAAGATATAAACAAATAATAAACAGAATAGGGTTAACAAGGAACAGCCAACAAGCATCAACATATAAAACAACTGACAAGGCTAATGCTAACCGGTAATACAAACAATGAGCTAACAAGCTAACTAACAAACACCAATAGAAAGGCTAACAATGTAACAAAGCGAGACACAGAAGAAGAGGTAGAAGAAAACAGGAGACAAGACAAGGAAAGACCAAGATACACAGGTTCAAACCCCATGTCTGAAACCTACCAGTGTTGGGTCCTCGAGCAAGACATTTAACCCACAATTGCTTGGACTGTAAAACAGTATCAGTTGAAAGAGGTTCTAGATAAGCACATGTGCAAAATGATTAAATACAGCCATGATTGTATGATTGAAATTAGGCCGAGTTCAAGTCACTGAATCCAGCTACATTTCATCCAGATTTAGACAGGACATCTTTTTGTAGATATCTTTTCAACAACCTGAGAAAGACAGCTTTTAACCTTTCACTTTTCTGGCAAAGCTGTTTTTAGTAACATGCTATGAACAATTATAACACCGAATGTAGGACAACTTAAAACTTAAAGTTCCTTCAATCTAGATTAGCATAATATATCATTTAAAATGATATAGTTATGTTACAGTAACCCCCAGTAACCCCTTGGATTAACTCCCTTGGGTGTGATGATGAATCGCAATGCAAAAATGGGATCCAATGCATCGTCGAGTTGGACACTGCATCGAGTTGTCTGATGCGTTCTTGTTTATTATACAGTGCTTGAAAAGCCCCCGCACATCTCCAAAAGTATTCAGACACGTCCCCACACACGGCCAAAAGTAATCGGACGTACCCTCACATGTGGTCAAAAGTATTGGGACATGCCCACGCACACGGCCAAAATTATTCGGACACACATACATCACAACACACACACACTAAAAGTATGTGAACATGCCTCTGCACACGGCTTAAAGTATTGAGACACAAAACCTTTCTACTTGCCCCATTTCAAGCACTGTTGTAGTTCCTTCAGGAAATGCAGATCTAGTTACTAATGTAATTGCATGATTGAACACCGGATGGTGCCAATCATGCTCCTGCATACCCTGTTCTTACCGAGACTCCTAATTTCTTTTAATTGCAGGGGACTAAAGATTGTTTTGGTTTCATTTTTATGCAAGAAAAGTACACATTATTTTTAATTGTTATTCTTCAGAAATTAAAAAAAGCAATATTTTATCTTGGTTATTTAAGGTATGGTGATGCAAAAAGAAAATTTTGTTTAAAATTGTAAATTTATGTTTCTAGTAATTGCTAAGATTTTATGTTTAGAAACATATACAAGAAAAAGTGAATCATTTTGCCTTGATTACACTTCAGAAATAAAAAAGGAATGTCTTTTATCGAATGTAAAATCGATAATTGTGAGAAAATCTAATCTTGAACTCAGTATGGTGAATCAAATCAAATCGTTAAGAGTGTATCGTTAAACCCCTTCAGAACTTACAAAAATGATTCATTATTACCCATATTGTCATGAATTAAGAATATCTATAAAAATGAGTGGAACATATCACTGAAAGACAAAGTGTTTATGCACACACCTAATGCTACAAAAGTGAACAAGAGGAACATGGAAGAACCCACTACACATTTTCTCTTGTACATGTTTATTATACATATAAAACTGTACATATACAAAACACTCAACCACCAGCTTACAGACCAAAAACTGACCTGCAGCAGCAGAATCACTCACAGCTTATATTGTGAATAATGTTGTTTCCATGTAGGCCAACCACCTGCAACCTTTAGCTCATATTCAGTTTAATGCTTTGCTTTGGTTTATTCATTTATGTAATGTCATAAGCAAGGTAATATCCTTACTAGTCAGACACACTCCCAGTTTAAGCAATTTAGAGCAACCGCTTAACGTAATGTGAGAAGAAACTGGAGCACCTGGAGTAAACCATGCCACCCCCTTCAGTTTAATGGTAACCGACATACAACAGGATGCACACAAATATCAGATTAACACAGAATCAGTATAAAATCATTTTAAAAGTATCAAAAAACTGACAAACCACACACAAAAGGCAAAGCATGATAAACTACATTTAAATAAATAGTCTTCTAGTTTATCCTTTATCAGTTTTTGGTTGTAAAATCTTCAAAAAGCCCTCTTTTAAAACATTGTGTACATTAACCACGGTCTTAAACAAAAGGCCTTATGCAAAAGGCTTATTCAATCCCCACTGTGAACAATGTTAGTTTTGAAATAGAAGTAACACCACCTCTTTAGAGAGAGACGTTTCTTAATGCAAATACCTCATTAACAAATCAAGGTAAGTTTGAAAAGTGTGTGGAAACGTTATGTTCAAGTTTGTTCCCTGCATGGCGTGTTAACTACTTTTCATTTTCTAAAATCAGGAAAATGAATGTCATTCAGTGGGATGCCTGAACTTTTTGCATAAGGCTATACTGTATGTTTGCATGTATATTATACATAGCCTTTTAAATAGGGCAACTAAATGTATCAAAATGTACAGACACAAAAGAAAATACATATATTCTGAACAGTATTCCTACAGCTCAGACCTTGTCACAATTCATTAATAAATACCGATTCATTCATGCATTCATTCATCATTTTCCTGCTTAATCCAGTGCAGGGTCACGGGAAGCTGGGAGATTACCGGCAACATAGGGCACAAGGTAGGAACCAACCCTGGACGGGGCACAAAACCATCTCATACACACACATACACAACCGCGAGACACTTAAAGACACTAACTGACCTAATGCATATCTCAGAGGAAACCGGAGGACCTGGAGGAAACCCAAGTGTCGAATCGAACTGAAGATCTCTACAGCTGTGAAGCAACAATGCAAAGCAATGTGCTACCATGCCACCAATAATGAGCCAAATGTTGTTTACTACAGGAACAGGTAGATGGGGAGCTGCAGCACCCCATAGTGGAAGACAGTGAAATTACACTATACTGCTATAATGCTGGTTAATTCAGTCCAAAAGAGTGTGGTACTTCGATTCTCGTCATTAATTCGTCCCAGAAGGCTTGTCGAGAAACAAAAACAACAAGTACAGAGCAAATGTTTCCCATAACGAATAATGTAAATTCAGTTAACCTGTTCCAGACCCAAGAAAATCCACATTGTTTAATGGCATATACAATAATGGAGTTGTATTGTACAGGTGCTCCCTGATTTACAATGGGGATGCATTCCGACAAATCCATCATAAGTTAAATGTGTCATGAACCGATGAGTTTAATATAGTCTATACTGTATCATAGCATTGCTGACCTTCTAGACAGCCAATCTTAAAACATTTACATTAACCTACAGATGGCCAAAATCATTACCACAATGCTTTCATAAAATAGTGTTGAAAAAACTCATGTAATTTAGTGAGTAATGGATTGAAAGTGAAAAGAAATAGCAACACACTTACAGTATTGGTGAACTCCGGGTGCTAGCATTGCTGCTAATGCTAACAGAGGACTCCTTTCCTTTTCGGATGGCTGATCAATAACCATTTTAGGACCCACGAGGACTTATTTGCACTAAGAATACAGTATTTTAGATGTAAAAATAAAGAGAGACACAAGAAACACATCGGAGACTGCACTAAGCATGAGCTGTTGTGAATCTGAATCACTGAATCACGGTGTTCTAAATCAGGAATCGTGAATCGAGTTTGGAACGAGCTGCACGGCTTGACTCATACAAATTTAAGCAAGTGTACTGAGTACTGAGCAGACGACGAGAACTGAGACCAATTTTTCAGTCAATATGTGTCGAGAACCAAATTAGATGAATTGAGAGCTGGTCGAGAACCGAGGTACCACTGTAATCAGTAAATCCTTGAAAGAACACGGGGTACAGAGTACAACTTATTGTTTTAATATCAAATCCACATGCATGTAGGCATTCCTACTCTGCCGCACCTACATGCAGTCCTGCACGCCTGAGTTCATTACACATATTCAACCTGAATTGCCTAAAATTCATATTTCTTCTATCTGCAGAGCTTTCAAAACTTTTTAGAATAAACATCCATGACAAGACATTAAGGATAATTCACGAAGGCGGTGCTGATAGTGCATGAATCAAGCATATGTTCACTGTTGCAGTCAGTCAGGAAGGAAACATTGCTGAGTTTGTCACTGTTCTTCTTCAGTTTCTAGAACTTAATTAGCTAAGTATTGTCATCTTCACCTGCTAATATTCCTGATATGGGCTTTAATGGGTTATTCTCAGCCCACAGAGAGTCTTTCTGTTTTTTGGAATCAGGTCTTCTCTTACAGACTGCTATTAACAGTATTACAACAATTACTAGTAGAATGAAAAGCAGACAAATGAGGATGAGCAGTGTTATTCCAGGAAAGCATGCTCCTTTGTCATCTAAAAAGAACATTACAAGGTTAATAGTTAATAGTCCACTACAATTAATAAATAAACTACAATAATCTATTAAGTGTTTGTATTACCTTCAGGATAGGTCTGGACAGAAAGTTCCCCAGAATTCTCTTCTGCCAGCTTTCTCCAGGAATTACTAGCTGTGAGTAACCATTCCACAACCTGACACTGGTACAGGCCATCATCAGAGGAAGAAACATCAGGCACTGTGAGTGTGAAGAGGGTGGCACTGGGCCGGTTATACACCAGAGCTCTATCAGGGATCGTTTTGTGCAGAGTACCATTCCGATAAGCAGTGAAAATGGTCATGGGCTGCTCCTCTCTCTGCCTTCTGGACCAGGTCACTTCAAACACAGACTTATCGCTGGAGTAAGAGCTGATTTCACACTCTACTGTGAAGCCAGTGTGAAGATCAGTAATATTGACCACGTGGCTTATGTTACGTATGTGCAGTTTGCGCTCTGAAACGGAAACGAAAAAATGCAAATTACTATAAAAATGAACTGAGGTCTGTTATGTAATTATTAATAGAGAATGAATACAGAGCATACACTGACACGTGCTGGTAGGAGTTTTTAACTAAAGATTCTAAAACTTTATTATGACTTTTCCATTTTCTTTAAATATAATTTCCATTATTGTTTTTTTTTACCTTCTTGGGCTACTGGTCTAAACATTCATTCACTTTTTTATCCTTTCACAGGGTCAGGGAACAGCTGGTACCTAGCTGGTACGAACAATCCTAGACAGGGCACCAATCCATTATAGCTCTCTCTCTCTCTCTCTCTCTGTCTCTCTCTCTGTCTCTCTCTCTGTCTCTCTCTCTGTCTGTCTGTCTGTGTCTCTCTCTCTCTCTCTCTCTCTCTCTCTCTCTCTCTCTCTCACACTATAGGCACTTTAGAGACATTAATTAACCTAACATGCATGTCTTTGGACTGTTGGAGGAAACCGGAATACCCCGAGTAAACTCATGCGGATACGGGGAGAACATGCAAACTCCACACAAAAAGGACCCAGACCGCTCCACCTGGTATCAAACCCAGGACCTTCTGGCTGTGAGGTGACAGTCATACCCACCAAGCCACCCACTTTTCTAAACATTTATGCTCAAAACCAAATCTGTGACTGTGGTAGCCTAGCGGGTAAGGTGCTGGACTATGGACCAAAAGGTCCAGGGTTCAAATCCCACCTTTGCCAAGCTGCCACTGTTGGGTCCTTGAGGAAGACCCTTAACCCACAATTGCTTGGACTGTAAGATTGTAGCAATTGTAAGTCGCTCTGGATAAGGGCGTCTGCTAAATGCTGTAAATGTAAATGTAATGTAATGTAACTCCTGTATCCTATTTGATAAGGGCTGTCATAATTATTACATAATTGTCTAATCACAATTATTTAAGATAATCACAATTAATTGAAATCATATGGCTTGATTATGACTTGTATAGGACAATTATATAGGACTACAGTCATTTTCCAAAGCTGGTAGATTTCTGCATCAAGCTGAATATGAATTGGGTGTACTGGATTGGGGCAACAAAGTTTGAATACAATAACTAATGCTTTGCATTTTTATTTTTGTGTAATTGTAGGCATTTGTGTGAGATTTTGGGTGCATGCACATGCAAAACATTATTTTTACAGTAATCAGTGTTGGGTGCTAATAAAACATGGCTAGTAAGCAAGATGGCTGTTCAGTCACATTAGGCTTGTACTTCGATAGTTGCTTTTCAGCGAACAGACCATTAAATCATTAATCACAATTATTTATTTGACAAATAATCGCCAGTTAAAATTTCATGTCAACGACAGGCCTATATTTAATTCAAACTATGACCTACAAAAATGGCCAGCAGGCATCTGACTTGAAAAGATGGCAGTTTGGAATAGGATAAGGATGATCATTATCCAAGTCCAATTATCTAGTTTTAAATTGCAAACGTAGCTATTTAAACAATTCAGTGATAGAAACAACAATGCATTGGCAGACATACCCATTTCAGTCACAGCAAGTTCCACAGCTTTAGATTTTGTGTCAAGATTATACCAGACGCCATCAGGATCTTGAATCCATTCCTTTACTGAACAGAGGTACTGACCACTGTCTGTTGATACCAGGTCTTGAATCATCAATTGGAAAGTCTGTCTGTCAGTTCTTTGTAGGTTGATCCTCTCATGGATCTTGAGCTGAGTTTCAGGACCCACGGTGACCAACCCTTCTGGTTCCATCCTTAGCAAAGTCTGCGTACCTTTTATCCATGTTACTTCAAAACGGGAGTAATTAGAGGATGAGGAAGTAACCAGGCAATCCATTTTTGCATTAGTGTTTGCTGGGATTTTCAAAGGAGAAGTAGTGCTGATGGAGAGAGACAGTTTGCTGGCTAAAATTAACAAAGGGAGAGAGAAACAGGAACTAGTTTACCTACAAATCCAATATGTACATGTACAGAACATTATCATGTTCCATCTAGAGAAGGTAAAAGCTTTGCTTGCATTATAGAACTGCATCATTTGATACTTACCAGGTCTGTTTACAGTGACTGCCAGTGGATTTGAGAGTTTCTTGGCTTTCTGAACATCTCGTTCATATGCATCAATCTGGCATTGGTAAAGCCCCTGGTGTCGTTTACTTGCTCTCAACACCTTGAGGGTAAAAGTTATGCCTGATTGTTGCACATCAGTCTCTAGCTGATAGTCCCTCTGCTCGTCTCCATAGGATATGTCCCCAGTGTGGCGCAAAATCATAATGTCTTTTTGGGAGGTTGAATTCACTGGTGTAAACTTCCACGTCACAGCCAAGAGAACTTTAGGTGTTCTTACTGAGCAAATCAACTTTATTGCTGAATTCTCAGTTACTTGTGTTTCACGACTTCTCAATACTGCTGTAACTAGAGAATCTAAAAGAGAAAAAAGTGTGATCACTAATGTTTAAGGGACAATCATTTTACAGTCTCTAAAAACACCAAGATGTTGCCAACTTAGTTAAGCAGAATATTATGACAATATTATCCTTTATGCAATTTTATTGTATAATTGTACAATATAATATTGTCCAATACCTTTATTAATCGGCTTTCATTTCTTAAAATTTGAAATGCTTCAGCACCAAGCTTGAGTTAAAAATACAGTGCATTCAGAAAGTCTTCAGACCCTTTCACTATTTTCACATTGTGTAATGTTGCGGTCTTGTGCTAAAATGAAAAATATGAAAAAATGAAATGTTTTTCCCCATAATTTTGCACTCAATACCCCATAATGAAGTGAAAACAGAATTGTAAATTTTTTGAAAGTTTATTACAATGGAAAAACAAAAAATTCGCATGGACATAAGTATTCAGACCCTTTGCTTTGATGCTTCATATTTGGCTCTGCCATTTCGCTTGATCTTTGAGATATTTCTACACATTGATTGGAGTCCACCTGTGGTTAATTCAGTTGATTGGACATGATTTGGAAAGAGTGTGTCTATATAAGGGCTCACAGTTAACAATGCATATCAGAGAAAAAACCAAGTCATGAGGAGGAAAGAACTGCCCGTAAAGCTCAGAGAAGGGATTGTGTGGTGGTACAGATCTGGAGAAGGCTACAAAAATTCTTTTGCACTGAAACTTCCCAAGAGCACAGTGGCCTCCATAATTCTTAAATGGAAGAAGTTCGGAACAACCAGGACTCTTCCTTTAACCGGTCGCCCCACCAAACTAAATAATCAGAAGAGAAGGGCATTGGTAGCTCTTGGAAGCTCTCCACCAATCTGGGCTTTATTTCAGACAGAGTGGCCAGAGAGAAGCTCAGTAAAAAACACATGAAAACCTGTCTGGAGTTTGCAAGCATTTAAAGGACTCCAAGACTGTGAGAAACAAGATTCTCTGGTCTATTGAAACTAAGATTGAACATTCTGCCATAAAGCCCAGACTGGTTGAGTGCTGTACCTTCTGAACGTTTCTCCCATCTTTGGAGGTCAGTCAGTGACCATTGGGTTCTTGGTCGCATCTCCTACCAAGGCCCTTCTAATCCGAATACTTAGTTTGCTGGGCAGCCAGCTCTAAGAAGAGTCCTGTTGTTCCAAACTTCTTCCATTTAAGAATTATAGATGCCACTGTGCTCTTGGGAACTTTCAATGCAGCTGATTTTTTTGGTATCCTTCTCCAGATCTGTGGCTCCACACAATCGTGTCCTCGTCATGGCTTGTTTTTTACCACAGATTGACTCAAATCAAGGTGTAGGAGCATCTCAAAGATGATCAAGAGAACTGGGAGGGCCCCAGAGCTACATTTCAAGTGTCATAGAAAAGTGTCTGAATACTTATGTCCATGTGTAATTTTCATTTTTCCTTTGTAATAAATTTACAAAAAAATTCTGAAATTCTGTTTTGCCTTTGTCATTATGGCCTATTGAGTGCAGAATGATGGGAAAAAACAACTTGTATTTTTTATTTTAGCACAAGGCTGCAGAATAAGATCTGAGAAGTTTGAGAAAACACACTTAGATTTAGATTAAGAAGGCTCTCAGTACCAGTGGCATTTTCTTTCTTCACATTTTATCTCGCATCCACAATTATATCAGTAATGAAGTATCTTACCAATAGATTTAACAGAAAAGTCACCCCGCTGTTGCGGACTGCTCACTTTCTTCACGTTGCCGTTACTCTCCATGATCCACTCAGACACTGTGCACATATATTCACCGCTGTCAGACACGACTGCTCCGCTTAACTCCAAAATGAAATCAGCAGCAGTAGGGCGAAACGTCCGAACGCCTCTCTGCTGGTACTGGCTCCCTGCAGTCCCCATCACACCCTCACGACCCAAGGTGATGACTTCACTGAAAGAGGTGCTTGTAGATTTTTTATGTTGCCAAGAGACAGACAGCAGGCCTTTAGCTCCAGTCACATTGCAGCTGATCTGTAAGGTCTCTCCTTCAATCACCTGAACCAACTGCTTCGCCATGACCACAGCTAAACCGCTCTCTTTTGAGAAAAAATACAAGAAATAAATATTAGTCACTGAACAGTTCAAGGCACCCATGAACTCGTTGTAAATGGTTAATAAACAGACTGCTTTTGGTGCTGACCTTTATTTCTGATGCGCACAGTCTCTTCACTTGATAGCTGGCTTTGTCCTTTGTTGAATGTTCCTTTTTCTGTCCTCTCCTCCTGTGAAGCCTTGCACTGATACAGGCCCTGATCTTCAACCCTGACTGGCTGGATAGTGAGAACATAGGCTTTATCGCCCCTTTTCACAGCCCTCAGCTCACCATCTTTCTCTCTCTTCATGAAGTTCGTAGCTATAGACAGTACACCAGAAGGACCAATTTGGGCCACTTCCATGTTGTCCTTTAGCCAGGTCATGGAAAAGAAACGTCCTGGAAGATTCTGAGCCTCGATGCTGCAGTGGATCTCCATCACGTCTCCTTCCTGAAGGTCTCCACTCAGAGGCTTAATCTGAGCAATGAAGGAGCTTTCTGGTACCTCTGAAGCACAGTACATAAACAAAATACAGAGAGATAAACAACTGAATATAAACTGGAGAGCACAACAGTTATAGTAATAAGTTTGAATAACTTACCAATACGTTTGACCTCTACTTTGGAGCTTGTGGTGTTCTTGTAGCTAATTCGAATCCATGAGCGATCTGGGTCTTGGATCCATTCTTCAGCCTGGCAGTAGATGTCACCACTGTCTGACTGCTGCACCTGACTCATCTTCAGTCTGTATGTCGTATCTTCTACTTTCTCCATAGCAATGAGCCCAGAAAGGTACCGATTTTCAAATGCCTTTCCTGCCTTCAGAGTCAAATCCCGGTCCAGAGCGATGATGGGCCGAGTCTCAGTGGTGTCATGCAGATACCATGTAACAGACAAATGAGTGTGCTGGAAGGTCTGACTGGAAACTTGACATTCTAGCTGAAGGGGGTCACCTTCAGAGATGCTGAGCGTTTCAGGGCCAGAGTAGGATACCTTTAGAGTATCTTCTATCACTGTTGAACCCAATACAGGAATAAAAATGACATGTTTTATATAAATACTTCCTTATATCTGGAATACTATGTATTAAATATATTATAACTTATACAATATATGTAAGTCTATAACTGACCATGTACTTCTGTTTGTGCACTGTAGGTTCCAAAATATGTAGACAGTTTGTTTGGGGTATAACATTCATACGTTCCAGCATCTTCTGCTTGCAAAGATATAATCTGAAAGATAGCTGAGACCTCTGAAAGCCTTTCAATTACGATTTCCTTTGCACGCACTCTCTTAGCAAACACTGCATAACCAAAGCCCGGGTCATCTGAGCTTATAATCCTGATCAATGTTGCTGGGTTTTCTGGTTTAGCGACAGAAAATGTAAATTCCTGCTTGGCTAGAGATGTCAGGCCGCTAACATTACAGGAGATGGACATGGGATATCCTTTCACGCGATACAGTGGACCTTCTTGGATGTGTACCAGGTGCTGAGCTCTGCAAATATCTGAAAGAGAAAGATGAACCTGTTAAAAGAACCAAGTGAACTTAAAGTGAACCTTTACATACTTAAAGTGCCAAGTCTATCAAGGACACTGGCATTCTGGGTTATACCGAGATATTCTGCCATCAGTTTTACAAGCCTGTTTTTATTCTCTCAAAGCTCTTTTACACAACGTGCTGGACAAAAAATCTTTTGTCTTGTACACAATACCACTCAGTTTCCTTTAAATTCAGCTAAACAAGGGACAACTAAAGCTTGTTGTCTGGTCTCACCCAGAGAGGACCGGTTACTAATTCAAGTCAAGGTTTAGTTCCAGAAGTACTAAGCAACAGGCAAAACCTTATTACTTTGTAGGTATACAGCAAAGCAGAATTGTGACATTTCTTCAAAATACCAGCTGATGTCACATAAAAGATGTAAGGCAAAACTGATTTGATGCAGATTTTACTGACACATGGTCATTACTATAGTTTTGTAACTTATCGGTTCATTATTTTAAGCCATATTTACTTTACAGGTTAGTCTTACTTGCATCTTTTACTATACCTGAACATGTACAATGTTTTTAATTTAAAAAGTGATTCAGCTGATTTCATTAACAACAATTTTTAAACTACGTCTTTCCTTTTCATAATCTGAAAACACAAAATCAAATACAAAAGGGTTAACAAAACAATCAAACAAACAAAGGAGAAGCGCAAATAAAAATTACAGAACAAAACTCAAAGTATTCAGATCACCATGGTGGTGGAATAGCCAAAAACCACTGCTATGCCACCTGACCACCTACTGTATGTATGTGTAGAAACACACAATTGTATACTTTTGTGTCTTTGTGAGTGTGTGTGGGTGTGTGGATACGAGCAAATGAGAGAGAACCAGTTTGTCTTCTTCCCACAGTGTATCCTTGTGACACCACTTGCCCAATTAAATGGTGCACATGTATCTGATGTTCAAACAGAC
The DNA here is from genome assembly GCA_025084515.1 of Ancistrus triradiatus. Taxonomy (NCBI): domain Eukaryota; kingdom Metazoa; phylum Chordata; class Actinopteri; order Siluriformes; family Loricariidae; genus Ancistrus; species Ancistrus triradiatus. The sequence goes on from JAJAGP010000093.1 coordinate 401,632, forward strand.
CGTTCCTGAAAGTTATGTTTGTTTGTTTATTTAGTGTCTTTAATATTGCTTTCAGCATCAATGGCTAATGACAGGCAAGTTTACAATGACACACAAGGTTATATCGAAACTACTCATATATACTCAGACCGGGCCAATTTACCATAATCAGTTAACCTAATGCAGGTCTTTAGAATGTGGGAGGAAACCGGAATACCCTAAGTAAACCCACGCAAATATGGGGAGAACATGCAAACTCCACACAGATGGAGTCGAGGTTGGAATCGAAACAGCGACACGAAAATAATGTAAGACATGACATTAAAGTTGCATTTAGTAGACACCCTTATCCAGATCGACTTACAACTGATATGATCTTAGAATGTACAATACAAGCAATTGTCAGATAAGAGTTTTTCTCAAAATCCCAGCAGTGGCAGCTTGACAGTGCTGTGGCAGGGCTTGAAGCCTGGACCTGCTAGTGCACAGTCCAGCACATTAACTGCTGAACCACCACACTCCCAAGACTCCTCCAACGAGGTGACCTTCTTATATTGCTTCAGGATCTATTCTAACACTTGTAGGCACTTCAAGACAGCGGACAGGGGCTAGCATGGTTAGTATGGTTAGCACACTGATCAGCCCTGGTTGCAAAACACCCTGTTGCTGCTTCATGGTTTGACTCTCCATTTATCTACCTGACACACCTACGTGACTAGGTGCATTATAGAGATGCTCTGATCCTGTAGAGAGTTTGTGTTTAAATAGCAATTGGGTGTCCCTTATTTGTTCACACTGAAGGTAGAAACCCTAGGCACTCTTTAAAACAAATTCAGACACACAGCAGACAAAGTAATGGTAGCCCATAGCTCTATGTTTTAGCATAGCTAATATTACATATTATTCAACTAAAGCAAAGGGAGTACTTAAATCAACAAGGGCATTAGTTAAATTAGCAAAAGCTTTGATTATGCTAGTAAAATGGGCATGAAACTACAAGCTCACAAGACAGTATAGCCAATATAACAGTAAATTACTAATTCTGCAAGCTGGGGTTATCTAGCCAGCATGAACTGATGACGCAAAGACATCATAATTTGACATGTAATTTTATGTATACCATGGATCAGGGGTGATAAGAGGAACAAACCAGGGAGCAGGACAATTAGATATAATACAACAGGGCAATTGAGTCTACATCTTTCGTTAAAAATCAGTTAGTCAGCCATTACTTTACATTACATTTCAAGTATTTATAGGTCTAATAATAAGAAATACATGTTAGGAATACTCACTCAGAATGAAACACGTCCATGTAAAGTACAGGGCACTGATAGTGACAGGGAACTTCGCCATGTACTTGCTTAGACAGTTCTCTCGCTTTAAATCGGGTAAATTTTAAAGTTTACAGCCGTGTTGTCGCATTGTCTCCAAACACAGGCGAGCAGATGATACTGAGAAAATCCACAACCGTGAACCCAGCAAGGCAGAGAATCTGTAAAGTAGCAGAAGGTGAACGTACTTTCACTTAGACTGTCCAGCGCGAGCGTTCGGTTTGAGCTGCCTGTGGAACAGGAAAAGGTGTGGCCGGTGAAGGTGGAACAGGTATAAACATGAGAAGGAGGGGCAGGAGAAGGAAGGGAAATTTGGGTGTAACCGGATAGCGCTGCCATCATCCAGGTAAAATCCATTACTACCAAAACCATGTTTCCCTATTACCTTCAAAAGCAGCTTTTCTAACGAATCAGTCTCCCCAGCAACATCACGTTGATTGTTTGCATTACAGAATTTCCTTTTGCAATGACATGACATCACCTAAAACAAAAAACCGTTTATTCCATCAATCCCTTAGCCTGTTTTTCCAGCCTGGTGAGTCATATGACCTCAGGTAATTGGCTCAGATTACATTAAATAGATCTGTATGTTTTGCGAGCTGAAAACTGCAGTATTAACTCTTTTATGTTGCCTTAGCTTATAATACAATACAGAATTCTCACCTGTACATTATAATAAACTACAGAGCAGCCTACTAATAGTTACTGTATAATCACAGAATACTGACTGGTACTGTACCATATTACAGAATAGTTACTGTAATGAAATACAGAGGTCTAACAGATGCAAGAAATTACAGAATACTGACAGTGTGGTAAAAGAAATTACAAAAGCCTCACAGATACTGTATAATTAATTCCATTATAGTCAGATGTACTGTAGCATTAAATACAGAATTCTCACAGGTACTGTAAAATACATTACAGAATAGTCACAGCTACCATGTAATAAATGAAATAATACTCTGAGGTACCGTATAATAAAATATCAAATACTCACAGGTGTTGTATGATAAGTAATAGATTACTCACACAGCTCATATGCTAAAGTATAGATTACTCACATGTATCATTTCGTAAATTACAGATTACTCACACATCCTGTGTAATAAAGTACAGATTACTCACACATCCTGTGTAATAAATTACAGATTACTCACAGATTCTGTGTAATAAATTACAGAATTACAATAAACGTAAAATAAACTAGAATTCATAATAAATTTGTCACATTGGTTTGCAACTGCAAAATATTTTGAATTGAGTACATTTGTAATGTCACTTTGTAGACAACACCTCAGTGAGAAAAAATTCACTTCAACAAAGAGCTAAACTGGATCTTCTCAATGCGTGAGTTGTGGTGCAGCTCAGCTCTGCTTTATGCAAATAAGGATCTGCCACATTGTGTTTAGCTAACCAGGCTAAATAATAAAGGTGGGATGTACGTTTGATTCTCCATAGCTAAAAGCACAACCAACATTTGCATTAATTATAAAGATACAATTACAAAGATACACAAATTTATAACCCCAAATCAGAAAAAGTTGGGACAGTATGAAAACAGTCATTTACTTTGACTTTTATTTCATTGCAGTCACTATGAACCCAAAAGTTCATGTTTTTTTTTTCTGGTCAACTACATTTCATTTCTTAATAAGCATCCATTCCTGCATTTCAGGCCTGCAACAAATTCCAGAAAAAAATTAGGACGGGCCAATTTAGAACTAGTAATGAGGTTAAAAAATGAAATTAAGATGTTTTTTCAAACAGGTGGTCAACGGGTGATTAAAATCATGATGAACCATCACACAGTGGAATGTACTTCCTGCGGCAGCTGAAGAAATTCAATCTGCCAAAGGCGTTGATGGTACACTTTTACACTGCCATCATCGAGTCCATTCTGACCTCCTCCATCACAATCTGGTATTCTGCTGCCACTGTCAAGGACAAGGGCAGAATTCAGCACATCATCCACTTAGCAGAGAACGTGATTGGCTGCAACCTGCCATCTCTTCGGGACCTACATGACACTGAGACGAGCAGGAAAAATCATGGCTGATCCCTCTCATCCTGGACATAACCTATTCAGCCTACTTCCTTCAGACAAGAGACTAAGGTGTGCTCTGCCCAGAACCTCAAGACATAAAAACTGCAGTCGGCCTCATCAACAACGCCCGGATTTCACACTGACAGCCTCAATCCCCTTCATAGACACCACATATCATACTGATGTGTGGTTAGTAACCTATTTGGGGGACTGTGGTAACCTAGCGGTTAAGGTACTGGACTATGGACCAAAAGGTCCAGGGTTCAAATCCCACCTCTGCCAAGCTGCCACTGTTGGGTCCTTGAGTAAGGCCCTTAACCCACAATTGCTTGGATTGTAAGACTGTATCAATTGTAAGTCGCTCTGGATAAGGGCGTCTGCTAAATGCTGTAATTTAAATTTTTTTTTATTTTACTTGGCAATAAACCTGATTCTGATTCTGATTCTGAAACGTGCATTGTGGTCAGACAAATCAGTATTTCAGGTCTTTTTTGAAAGAAATTGACACCGTGTGCTCCAGACCAAAGACGAAAAGGATCATCCAGGCTGTTATCAGCAACAAGTCCAAAGGACAGGGTCTGTCATGGTATGGGGCTGTATCAGTGCCCATGGCAAACATTATTTGCACTTCGGTGGTGACAGATCTAATACAGAAAAGCACATGAAGTGAGATTTTAGAGCAACATAAGCTACCTTCAAGACATCATCTATTCAAGGGGCATCCATTCATTTTTCAACAAGACAATGCAAAATCACATGCTGCACACATTGCAAAGGCATGGCTGCGGAACAAGGGGGTACAGGTACTGTACTGGTCTGTCTGCAGTGCTGACCTGTCCACAATGGAGAATGTGTGGAGAAAAATTGGGCTAAATTACACCTGAAACACTAAATCGCTTTGTACCGTCAGTGCCAAAATATCTTTTAAGTCTGGTTAGAAGGAATTACAAAGAGGTAAATGCTTTACCGGCCCAACTTTTGTTGGAATGTGTGGCAGGCCTGAAATGCAGGTATGGATGTTTATTAACAAATTAAATGAAGTTGACCAGACAAATCATGAAATATCTTGTGTTCATACAGGTTGTAGTGAAATAAAAGTCAAAGTAAATGTAGAACACATTGCCTTTTTATTTGCATGTTCCATACTCTCCCAACGTTTTCTGATTTGGAGATGTACAATGAACTGGGGAAGTACAGGGAAAATGCAAAGGATAGAAGAATCATTATGTATTGTTCGAAGAAATGAATCTTCGGACGTCTGCATCCAGACGTAGCAAAGACGGATCATGCAGTCTTCTGGATTTTTCATGTATGCACAAATGACTGAAGGTGTGCAATTCCTTTCCTTATTTTGGCTCAATAAACCTTATGGGGTTCAGAATATAATGGCAGAGGTTTTCTTACTGCTGATACAGTGGGGCAAAAAAGTATTTAGTCAGCCACTGATTGTGCAAGTTCTCCTACTTAGAAAGACGAGAGAGGTCTGTAATTTTCATCATAGGTACACTTCAACTATGAGAGACAAAATGAGAAAATAAAATCCAGGAAATCACATTGTAGGATTTTTAAAGAATTTAATTGTAAATTGTAAAGACTTACAGGAAATGTTTGACCTCTGTCAATGCCACAAAGGTTATGTTACAAAGTATTGAGTTGAACTTTTGTTACTGACCAAATACTTATTTTCTACCATAATTTAGAATTAAATTCTTAAAAAATACTACAATGTGATTTCCTGGATTTTTTCCCTCATTTTGTCTCTCATAGTTGAAGTGTACCTATGACGAAAGTTACAGACCTCTCTCGTCTGTCTAAGTAGGAGAACTTGCACAATCAGTGGCTGACTAAATACTTTTTTTTGCCCCACTGTATGTGAAATGATGCCTCAGGCTGAGGTCTCATTTGGTGCTCAGCTCCCCCTAAAGCTCTGGTCCTAGAATTGCCCCTGATGTATGCTACTACCGATTCGCTAACACACCAAAAAGACAATTTATGATCTTCTACATGCAATTTTTAAATGAATTTGACAGAACATATGTTGTCATATACTTGTGTGATGTATCCCTTGTATTTGGCTATACCTTCTCTTCTGTTAATAGAAGCAGCAATCCTGTCAGTTTTCAGCAATGAGCTATTTTCAATTTGAGCCACTTTTCTAATAACTGTGTGCCTTTTTGTCTGCATTTCACTTGCTGTTCGTAATGATCCCACAGGTTTTCAAAGGAAATTAGGCTAGTAATAAAATGGCAACAGATTAACCAAGCACAATCAGTTATAACTCTATTGGTGATCGCATTGTGACCGCCTTGTTCCTTTTACCCACTAGAGGGTGCTATAACTCAATGTTCGGCTCTTTCTTCTGATCTATCAGACATAGTTTTTATTTTTTTAATGATTTATTCCATTTTTGTTATAGCATCAATGATTTACGACATTATACCATACCATATCATATTTTACCTCTTGATAGAAAAATAAGTAAATAACGATGATGATGATAATAATAATAATAATAATAATAATAATAATAAGAAAAGCATTAATATTGTTTGTTTCAATCAAACATAAGAAGATCAGATGGCACAGTAATGTAATGTATTAGCCCACCACCTCAAGGACCCAGGTACAAATTTTGGCGGTGCATTCCAATCAGACGAGGCATCGCATGACATGATCGGCTATGTCTGAGGAAGAGGCATACCCCAGAACTGTGATCCCATCCAGCCCTGTGATGGACTGGTGTACATGCCCAGGAATACTTGACAAAAAATAGTTTGCTTTTTTTGGACTTCACATGACTTCTGAGCACAGCCGCCATGCCATTTGGTGCTAGGTGATCCTGAAATTGGGGGACCTTTGGGATTTGTATGTTTTGATTTGTGTGAAGATGATTTTGGGCAGTTCAACTAAGCTCTATAGTAGGCAATATAGCAGACCTAAAATATGATCACACAAATACATTATATCTCCAACACGGTATAGGAAATTTGTAAGCACTTTTAATGATCAGCTGCCCCAAATCCTTAAAAATACACCCAAATGTGGTCAGGAAGCATAAATGATTGCTGATCAGAATAGTCCGAGACCGCAATACAAAAGACCCAAAGACATCCTGAGATGGGTTCATTCTCTCTTAAAGAGATGGCTCTTCCTTAATGTTTGCAGCAGTGTCCATCTGACTGACTGAAATGAATTCTTCTAGGCAGCCAATGGTATGCTATGAACACACAGTAAGGGGGGGCAGAGACAAGAGCAAACAGCAGGGTCACAGACAGTAGACAATAAAATGTATTCAAGTGCATTCTACCATACAAAGCAGCATGCTGAAAAAGGGAAACTGTCTGTCATACTTTATGGCAATTTATAATCACATAGCAGTAGAAACCAGATAGCATCGCAGGGTTTGATTTGCATTGCGTGTACTATGTAAATAGTCCTGTTCATCGCTGCTAATTCGTCAAAAGGTGTTTTGTGTTTCTTTTTTTTTTTTTTAGCAGAGCATAGTTAACTGTAGGGATAAAGTCAAATTGTCAGAAGCATATGGCAGACTGAAGGTTCATAAATTTGTGTTAGATAAAAGATAAGGTTATTATCTTCTGTAAATCTATAAGAAACTTCAGAAATGCTTGCCTCTCTAACATGCCTTCTTACACTGTATAGAGCAAAATGCACCTACATCTTTTCCAGGTAACTCATTTATCTCTCAGCAGTTTTAAATGTAATAGTTAATACTGGCTATTACAAACAGGTGATGTCATCAAGTTACTGTAATCATGATTTGGTAAAAAACAAATAGTATTCACAAAAGCTTGAGTATGTGCACTACAGAAAGTAGTTACATTTACAAATGCAACTTAAAACTTTACAGTGTAAAAAAGAAGCCTTATGTTAACCAGGTCCAGAAGCAACATTGACTTCTCTGGACTGGCATCTGGGATGGACCATCACCAGTATTATGGTCAGACCAATCAGTATTCCAGATCTTTTTTGGAAGAAATGGACACCATGTTCTCTGGTGACAAGGTCTCTCATGATATGGGGTTGTGTCAGTGCATTGGGAAAGGTAATTTGTACTTCTGTGGTGACAGCATTAATGCAGAAAAGTACAGTGAGATTTTAGAGCATCATAGAGTGGTGCTTGAAAGTTTGTAAACCCTTTAGAATTTTACATTTACAGCATTTAGCAGACGCCCTTATCCAGAGCGACTTACAATTGATACAATCTTACAATCCAAGCAATTGTGGGTTAAGGGACCCAACAGTGGCAGCTTGTCAGAGGTGGGATTTGAACCCTGGACTTTCTGGTCTAGAGTCCAGTAACTTAACCACTAGGCTACCACAGTCCCAATTTTCTATATTTCTGCATAAATATGACCTAAAACATCATCAGATTTTCACACAAGTCCTAAAAGTAGATAAAGAGAACCCAGTTAAACAAATGAGACAATAATATTAGACTTGGTAATTTATTTATTGAGGAAACTGATCCAATTTTACATATTAGTGAGTGGCAAAAGTATGTGAACCTGTAGGATTAGCAGTTAATTTGAAGGTGAAATTATTGTCAGGTGTTTTCAATCAATTAAATGACAATCAAGTGTGAGTGAGCACCCTGTTTTATCTAAAGAACAGGGATTTATTAAAGTCTGCTCTTCACAACACACGTTTGTGGAAGTGTATCATGCAATGAACAAAGGAGATTTCTGAGGACCACAGAAAAGAGTTGTTGATGCTCATCAGGATGGAAAAGGTTACAAAACCATCTCTAAAGAGTTTGGAACCACCAATCCACAGTCAGACAGATTGTGTAGAAATGGAAGAAATTCAAGACCATTGTTACCCTCCTCAGGAGTGGTCGGCCAACAAAGATCACTCCAAGAGCAAGGCGTGTAATAGTTGGTGAGGTCACAATGGACCCCAACAACTGAAGACAACTGAAGGCCCCTCTCACATTGGCTAAATGTTAATGTTCATGAGACCATCAGAAGAACACTGAACAACAATGGTGTGCATGGCAGGGTTGCAAGGAGAAAGCCACTGCTCTCCAGAAAGAACATTGCTGCTCATTTGCAGTTATATATCATGTATCAAATATTATATATCAGCTAAATATCATGTGGACAAGCCAGAAGGATATTGGAAGAATGTTTTGTGGACAGATGGGATAAAAATAGAACTTTTTGGTTTAAAAGAAAAGCATTATGTTTGGAGAAAGGAAACAATGCATTCCATCTGTGAAACATGGTGGTGGTAGCATCATGGTTTGGGGCCTGTTTTGCTGCATCTGGGCCAGGATGGCTTGCCATCATTGATGGAACAATGAATTCTGAATTATATCAGAGATTCTAAAGGGAAAATGTCAGGACATCTGTCCATGAACTGAAATCTCAAAGAGAAGGTGGGTCATGCAGCAAGAACAACGAGGCCTAAGCACACAAGTCGTTCTACCAAAGAATGGGTTTAAAGAAGAATAAAGGTCATGTTTTGGAATGGCCAAGTCACAAAGTCCTGACCTTAATATCCAATCGAAATGTTTGTGGAAGGACCTGAAGCGAGCAGTTAAGTGAGGAAAACCCACCAACATCTCAGAGTTGAAGCTGTTCTGTACAGAGGAATGGGCTAAAATTCCTCCCAAGCAGGACTGGATCAAACAGTTACAGGAAAACGTTTAGTAGGGCAGTTATTGCTGTACAGAGGGGTCACACCAACCAAGATACTGAAAGCAAAAGGTTCACATAGTTTTGCGCAGAAGCACCAATATGTAATATATTGGATCATTTTCTCCCCAATAAATAAATGACTAAGTATACATATTTTTGTCTCATTTGTTTAACTGGCGTTCTCTTTATCGACTTCTTTTTGGACTTGTGTGAAAAATCTGATGATTTCTTTTTTTTAGGTCATATTTATGCAGAAATGTATAAAATTCTAAAGGGTTCACAAAAACTTTCAAGCTACCCCGTCACTGTAAGCTGCCTTTAAGATAAACATCTTTTTTACGGGACGTCCATGCCATTTTCAGTAAAGATATACAAAACCACATGCTGTACACATTAGAAAGGCATGGCTGCTGCAGAAGAAGTAGGGTACGGGTACCGGAATGGCCCTGCCCTTGCAGTCCTGACCTGCCTCGATAGAGAATGTGTGGAGAACTTTGAAACGAAAAATGTGACAATGACGACACCATATTGTTACACACCTTAAGAACTGTTTGCAAGAAGAATGGGACAAAATAACATCTGAAACACTTCATCATTTGGTTTCCTTTGTGGAAAAACGTCTTTTAAGAGTGAGAAGAAATGAGTTCCTAAACATTCAGTCAGACTTAGATGAAATAGAGCATGCTTTAGTTTCAATTGCTTAATTCATAAGAATTTCTAGATGTAACACAAGCATTTTAACTAAGGGTTTTAATACATATGTTTTAATATTTTATTACAGTGACACGTCCATAAGCTTTCAAACTCTAGCATTACGTGTACCATATTAGATGGTCAAGATGCAAGCCTGAATTAATATTAATAACTAGAATAATGTCTCAAAAGAGAGCCAAGGCTAACCGGCGGTGTTCTGCTTGACAGAATTAGTCATGTTCGGAGGAGAAGCTGTGATCTAATTTTTTGGAACTCTGTTATAAAATGCTGCCTCTCCAGACGCTCACATATGTACTATATTAGGAGAGCTAATTAGCCGTCGTATTGCGCATGTGTTAGTTTACCTGTGGCGGAGAGGAGGAGGAGGAGGCGGAGAAAGTGGAGGGACTTCACACGACTTCCGGGCACAGTGGCCACGCCATTCGGTGCTAGGTGATCCTGAAATATGCTGGATGATTTGGGGACCTTTGGGATTTGTATGTTTTGATTTGTATCAAAAAGGATTTTTCTGGGCAGTTCAGCGGATCCCGAAGTAAGCTCTTGAGAAGCCACACAAAGAGATTTGGATCTGTGATTCCACAAGCGGTTTGATTTCACAAAGGCGATTTGTTGGGGGAAACCGCTTTGCTCAAGATGCGAAAAGAACGAAGATTTTGCCTTTCATTATTGGTTCTTAGTCTGGGTGAGTTAATGTTCCAGTTTCAATACAGTCTGTTTTGATATCTTAAGTTATATAGTTAGCGTTGTTTGATTTTTTTGTCTCTTTCCTTTAAGGTACTGTGCGTATGTACAGTGGTATAAATGAATCAGCATTCCATAAAGTGTTTGCTTTGTCCCTTTATAGAATTGGATAAGGAAATACAAATGGTAGCAGACGCATTCGATAGTAGGCAAACTGGGAGGTCAGTAGAAATTCCCGTACTGTAGGTTTTACGTGTGTAGTGGGAAACCATTTAGGGAAATGATCCGCAAATGTTGAAGTAACTTTGGTTGGAACTTGGTATGTTTATGATATTTTTGTACTTCGTCTGGTCCTCCTCTACCAAATTGACTTTGGTATGAATGTGAATTTGTATGAAACTAATGGGTATTCCATAGAATTTCTTCATTTACATTTACAGCATTTAGCAGACGCCCTTATCCAGAGGGACTTACAATTGATACAATCTTGCTCAAGGAGCCAACAGTGGCAGCTTGGCAGAGGTGGGATTTGAACCCTGGACCTTCTGCTCCAGAGTCCAGTACCTTAACCGCTAGGCTACCACAGTCCCATTTAATCTCTAACCCCTCTTCTCTTTATTAGGTGGCAAAAACGTTTGTTTCCATTTCCAAACAGGTTTATTACAACCTGTTTCTTTTAAATTATTACCCTAACACTGGATATGAGCATTTTCAGCAGTGTAACACTTTCCAGATTTAAGTCAGTGTGTCTCATTGCATTTTGTATATTCTATAATCTCACCCATGCTGAAGGACTAAGGGAACTTGGCATGTCCATTAATTGGCATGGCTTTTATTTTGTAAGAGGATGTCATAAATGGCCACAAATTTATAAACATATTAGCTTGCCTAGTCTATGAGAAATTCCAATTTTCAAAGCAGAACCACCCAGCATTGTCCAGAAAGAAATACTCACTGTTCAGCTATGAAACTGTACAGTCCCTGATTTATGATGGGGTTACGTTCAGACAAATCAATCGTAGGTTGAATGTTACGTATACCGAGGAGTTTAATTTATATTGTGTATATCATAGTGTAGCCTAGGGGTGGGCGATATGGTAAAAATATGATTTCACTATAATTAAAGACATTTTCACGATACGCAATATTTATCACAATACATGTGATGGCAAACAAAATGCATCAGTAGCACGATTCTTAAGAACTGCTATTCAGATTTTATCCCATACTTGGTAAAGTGATTTTTTTTTTTAATTCAAAATGTGCTGTACATCATCCAGTTAAACAAAACTAATTACACTCTTTATAATGAAACATGCAGTTGCTCAGTGAAGTCTATCATGATAAGAAAATGTATCGCAATGCAATAAAATATCATCATATTGCCAACCCCCAGCATAACTTACCTTAAACATGCTTAAAACACTTGCGTTAAACTACAGTTGAAAATCGAAATTCAAAATGCTGAGTGGTGTTTGTTGAATGTGGATTTAAGTATATTATCAGATTCCCATCGTAAATAAAATCGTAAAGGTCGGTCCATTTTAAAATGGGGAGTACCTGTACCCGTATGTTTTTGAATTTTTACAGAACTCCATGACCAGATTGTTTTAATTAAGTAGTTTAGCCTGACCTTAGAGCAGTTTTCCTGTTCCAGTATAGGAATATTATCGTGTTTACATGAAGTGCATCTCTGATATTAAAATCTTAAAACAAAAAAATCCAATATGTAGGACAAATTTGGGTACAGTAGTGCTTTGTAGACTCTCGCAGTGGGGCAAATTCCTTGTTTACAACCAACAGATCAGTTTATACTCTCTCTCAGCCAAATTTTCCATACCCAGTCCACCCTATGGTTAAAAATGGATCAAATTACTAGCCTTGCAAATTAGCTTATCGGAACTGCCATCTTACTTTCTCTTTGTGGTTTTACCTATCTGCTAGTGTGAGGCTCATGTGAGTCTGCTTCCTTTTTAGATAACGGCTTGCTTATCATTAACACATGCATGCCCTGGTTCCTTGTACCAACCACAGTTGTGTGTGGGTTGGAAGGTAACATTCCGACGTACCGTGGTACACTCATGTAAGCGTCATGCATCTGGATATTGTAAGGACTTGGGGATTTTATTTTTTCTTCTTGTCATCGTCGTTAGTTTTGTTGTCAGACTTGCTGTTACAACATGCTTATGTCTCCATGTAGAGACAAGCCTCTACATGCTCTCTGTTTCACTCAAATGTCACTCTTCTTTTTGAAGTTCATCTTTTGTCTTCAGTTTCTCATGAGACAGCATGCTGTCGCCACTCTTGATTTACTTTGTTAGTTATTTCCTTTTCGCGTCTGACGCGTTGTGTCCCCTTGTTTTACAACACTTGACTCTACTGCCAATCAAATCTAAACATTTGTTATAGTGATTTACACTTCGTAAGTCAGACCCCAGGCTGAGATGGTGGCCAAATAAGGCTGGCTACAACAGGCATGTCCATATATGGACCTTGCTTCTAGGGTGCCAAGGGGTGGACATCACAAATGTTTTATTAATGCTACCTGTAGACCTTTTAAAATTCTTACAACAACACACATCATTTAATAAACTGGTAACAGGTCTGTGGCATTTTGGTCCTTTGTCATCATGAAGTGGCTTTGGGTTGGTGCAGAAAAAGCCAGAGCCTGACACCAACATAAGTTGTGTGCTTTTAGACTACTAGTATATTCCAAACCAGTTTGCTTTCATTAAATTACTTTTTATTTACTTGTCTGTGTTTACATTCAATTAATAGTCCGATGACTGCAGAAAATTTGACTTTGTCAGTAATCTGATTGTGTTGTCATGCACTTTGGTAATCAGATAATGGGGAAGCTCCGGGTTTACATGACCCAGATGCTAATCAGATTTCTGCTTTTGCTACCAGCCAATAGTCTCACAGAAGATTTTAAGTCATAAAATTCTTAATTTCCTTAAGCATATACTACATGTTAGAGTTTCTCCAAAAATGTTTGGCAGTCATTTCGTGGGTGTTGCATTTAATTACCGGATTGCCAGATCCTGCAAGTGAAAAATGAACCAGGTCTATGGAAATGAGCACAGAAGAAGCAAAGTTTTTGGAATAAGTGCATCTGGCAACCATGTTCAATTCTGCTTGCTGCTTTACGCCACTGACTGAGAAAACCGATTGAAATCCGATATACATGCTGTGAGAAATCCGATTAATGAGATAAATTCCAACTCTATCAGATTTCTTAATCTCATTTTTAACATTTCTAACTCATTTCCACTTAACCTATCGCACGTCTTTGGAATGCAGTACAGCCCGCTGTTTACATGCCTGTGATTGAATTATTGAGTTTCATGTATATGTAGGGGTGGGCGATATGGTAAAAAATATTATATCCCAATATTTAAAGACCTTTTCACGATACACTATCTATTACGATATGTGATCACAGACAAAATTATTCTTAAATATTATTAGTCAAATATTATCCCATACTTAGTAAAGTGTGCTGCACTTCATCCAGTTAAACAGGATTAATTACCCTCTTTATAATGAAACATACAGTTTGTCAGTTTTCTTTAAGCACTGACAACGTCTTCGATATGAAAAGCATATGGTCTGTCACAATAACAACATTTATCATGATGCAATAAAAATATCGTCATATTGCCCACCCCTATGTATATATACTCACTGTTAGCCTGACAAACTTAATATTGAAGTTATTCATGGCCACAACAGACCTGTAATAAGTTTGGAAATACTCTGTACAACTTGCTCAACAGGTATTTTCCATATGGCTTGTATAGGCTTTCTTAGTAGTATGAGTCAGCTCGCATTTGTTGCAATGAGTGTCGAGTTAAAACTATGCATTACTGAGCCCTGTGTAAGGGTGAACTCCCAAACTGGTGACCGCTGCATTGCAGTTTGCTTAAAACAAAAGCTTACAACTGCTCAGCTCATTTGTACCATTGTATATGGAGGTCGGTGAAATGCTGTAAATATTGAAATGGGGCTTACAATGTCAGTTTGCCGAGTTTTCAAAATGCATAAAGTATCAAGTTCAGCCTGACCCGAGTTTGTATCGACCATTTTCACACTCAGCTTTAAGAATTATGGTTTAGAAACAAAACAATGTATTAGTCAGAGTTTGGTCAATGAGATTAAACAAACAAATAATCTGTTTGGTAAATTATGGGGATGAGAATTTGAGCAACGTCTGAGACTCGGAGATAAGAGCCAGCTGGTGGAAACTATTACTGAGGTCCTCAGTTTGAACTTGGGGCTGGGCTTGCAACATGAAGATAGGGTGATGTGGTTACCATGCCCTTCGATGGACTGGCAACCCATCCAGAGAGCGCTTTCATCTGTGCCAAACCAGTTCCGAGGTAATTGAGGTCATCTGTACAGCATACTCCAATCTAGAAATCAGATTACGAAATCCGATAAAGAGAGCTGGATTTTACTCCAGTAATCGGGGTATGTTTAGCATGTATACCAGTAACTCGATTATAATCGGTGTTTTCAGGCTGTGCATGTGTACGAGCCTTAAACCACGGTTGCCAGGTCCATATATTCTAAAGATTTGGCTTTATTATACTCATTGATCGGACTAATGACAATCTGATGTTCTGCAGTTATCGGATTATTAAGTACATGTAAACGCTCTGTGTATATACATGTGTATTTAAATATACAAATATAAAGGGTATTTTTGCAAGAAAACTGCGTTTTGTTTGACTGAAGCCGAAAATGCATCGATAGCCATTACTACGAACAACACGGAAGATCAGCCAGATGAAACAGAGACTCAACGAGTAAACGTGAACCAGTTTATATAGTTGTAGGTTAGAGAAAATGTACAGCTAGTGGTGGGACATACAAAGGAGTACTACCTGCAGTAGGACAGGCACATGCACTTCGAAACACCATTTACAGCTTGTTACAAATATGCAGCGGAAAGTCCAAACATGAGCTAACGAACTAGCAAGCTTATAGCTACTTCCACCCACACAAATGGTGGACTTAAGCTCTTAAACTCCCTACTCTGCTTGTGGCTTCTATATTTCCTATTAATTTATTATAATTATTAACACTTCGGTTGTTAGTTTGTCGGATGGTCTTTAAACCGCGTATACCTGTAGTTTAAATGTTAATTACTTTCTGGTTTAACTGAAATGGTGAACTAACTACTTGATCTCAGTAACTGGTCTGTTGAACTAGTAATGTCCATCCAAGTTGGATGCAACCATTATTTTCAGGAGCTTACTTACTTAATCAATTAACCTGGCATGCGTGTCTTTGGACTGTGGGAGGAAACCGGAGTAAACCCACGCAGACACGGGGAGGACATGCAGACTCCACACAGAGAGGATCCAGACCTCTCCACCCTGGGACTGAATCCAGCAGCAGTGCTACCCACTGAGCCACCGTGCCACTCGCAGGCACTATTGACCTTTGAGTATTTTTAACATGGCACAAATGATAAACTAGTTGATTGGCAGTAAATACTGTGAAGACACTGATCCCTTTGTAACTTTTTCCATTTGTATCTGTTTCAGCTGTGCTGTGTGAAAGCAGGGTTGTGAAGGTGCCTGCAGGCCCGCTGGTGCGCGTCGAGGGGCAGTCTGTGTCTATTCGCTGTACTGTCTCGGACTATCAGGGACCCCTGGAGCAGGAGTTTGAATGGAGCATGATTGTCAATGGCAAAGAAGTTCAGCTCGTCTCCACCTTTGATCAGACTTTCCATGACTCCTCTGTGGCAGACCGGGTCAACAGTGGTGACATCAGTGTTACTAAAAAGGGACCTGCCGAGGCACAACTGACCATCAAAAAGGTCAGGGCTACAGACAGCACCGTCTATCGCTGCACCACCCTCAGCACGGATACTATTGTCAGTGGGAATTACAATGACGAAGTAGAACTCAAAGGTGAGTTGGCAAAATGTGCTTTTCTTGCCTTCTTAAAAATGAAACAAAGTTGGCTAAGTGACTTTTTCTTTCAGTTTTGTGGCTGAGTGATCAGAGCAAAGACAAATGTAATTTGACTAGCAAAAAATCCAGTTCACTTGAATGAGAAAGGGCACTGGATGCAAAAAGGAATTTTGCTCCCACACATATGCAAGTATATATGTGAACACACACTCATTAGCCACTATATTAGGTACACTTTGCTAGTATCTGGTTTGACCCCCTTTTGCATTCAGAACTGCCTTAATTCCTCTTGACATGGGGAAAACATTCCTCAGAGATTTTGGTCCATATTGACTCGATAGCATCATGGAGTCACTGCAGATTTGTCGTCTGCACACTCGACGCCCATCTCCCATTCCACCACATCCCAAAAATGCTCTATTGGGTTGAGATCTGGTCACTATGGATGCCAATTGAGTACAGAGAACTCATTGCCATGTTCAATAAACCAGTTTGAGATGATTTGAGCTTTGTGACATGTTATCATGTTATCCCCCTGGAAGTACCCATCAGAAGATGGGTACACTGTGGTCATAAAGGGGTGGACATGGTCAGCAGCAATATTCGGGTAGGCTGTGGTGTTTAAATGATGCTCAGTTGGTTGTTGGTATTAAGGAGCCCATAGTGTGCCAAGAAAATGTCCCCACACCTTTGCACCACCAGCCTGAATCGTTGATACAAGGCAGGATGGATCTATGCTTTGTCAAATGCTGACCCTACCATCTCAATGTCGCAGCAGAAATTGAGACTCATCAGACCAGGCAATGTTTTTCCAGTCTTGTACTGTGCAAATTTGGTGAGGCAATGTGAGTTGTAGCCTCATTTGCCTATGTCAAAAGTGCTCTTCTGTTGACATGAGTGGTTATTGGAGTTGCTGTTGCCTCATCAGCTCAATCCAGTCTGGCCATTCTTCTCTGGCATCAACAAGGCATTTTTGCCCGGAGAACTGCTGCTTGCTGGATATGTTCTCTTTTTCGGACCATTCTCTGTCATTCTTAGAGATAGCTGTGCGTTTAAATCCGAGAAGATGAGCAGTTTCTGAAACGCTTAAACCAGCCCATCTAGGACCAACACCCATGCCATGTTCAAAGTCACTGTGCAAAAGTTGTAGGCATTTTATGTTTTTCAGTTTATCTTCTCTGCTTGTTCATTATTTAAGTTTTGGTCATCACTGCACTTTGTAGTTCTACAATTACAGTCTGTTGTCCATCTGGTTCTCTACATACTTTGATACTCCCCTTTACTCTGTTCTCTAATGGTCAGGACCTTCACTGAAGTGCTCGGTACCATAATGGTAACATTGCTGTCAGTATATCAGAGTGCCAAAGATATGGTCTTTATTTCACGTGTATGTTATTGTTATTTAATCATCACTGCTCACATTCAGTAACCACAATTATTAAATATTTTCCCATAGTATTACAGCTAGTATGTATGTGGCAAACTAATCACTAAGCCAACAGGCTTTAAACTACATTTCCTATTGCATCAAACAGCCTATAATCATCTAATTGGGAGTTAAGGAGTAGTGAGGTGACTCTCTAGTGTGGCAATTGCTTAACACCTTGGGCTGGAAACATGCAGGAAGCTTTTCGTTTAGGATTTGTTTTTAAATCTGTTTGAGAACAGGACTCAACAGATTAGGATAAATGTATTGCAGTGGTGCTCAAACATTGTGAACCTTTAGAATGTTTATATGTTGCAGAAATATGACCTAAAACATCAGATTTTCACAGAAATATAAAGTAGATAAAGAGAACCCAACTTAAATAAGGCAAAAATATCATATTTGGTCATTTACTGAGGAAAATGATCCAATATTGTTTCTGTGAGTGGCAGACGTGTGAATCTTTGCTTTCAGTACCTAGTGTGATCCTATGTGCCACCAACCATTTATGTAACTGTTGATCAGTCCTGCATATTGTCTTGGAGGAATTGTAGCCCATTTGTCCATACAGAACAGCTTCATCTCTGAAATGTTGGTGGGTTTCTTCACATGAACTTCTTCCACAAGATTTTGGTTGAGTTCTGGTCAAGACTTTGTCGTTCTAGAACATTAATATTGGTCTTCTTTAACATTTCTTTGATGGAATGGCTTAATGGTACACATGAGTCAGTTCACAGACAGATGTCCTAACATTTTGCCTTTAGGTTTTGCTGGTATCATTCAGAATTCATTGTTCCGTCCATGGTGGCAACTTTGTAATGGCCCAAATGCAGCAATACAGGCAAATACTACAGTGTTTCTGCCACATACTTCTGCTCACCGCTACTTCAGAGCTTTATGAAATGTCATGAACTTACAAAACTCTGCAGAGGGTCTTTAATTTGAAATGACAGATGGAAAGCAAAATGAAAGCAGATAGCGATTACACACAAGGGAGAAGATGGGGAGTTGAGACAACTGAGAAAGATAAACCAACTATTGTTAAGTTAGATAGTTATTACAGTTGAAAAGAACATTCGCAATGTAACGTAAAGCCCGTCGTACACTTGGGCACATGCATGGAGGCAGCTCTGTCCACTTCGTCACCATGCCGCCTTTTTAACAGTACTACATTAAGTCAAAGCCATAACTGAGGCCACAGAAAGCCACGGTAGATCACAAGCAACTTGAAATTTACACAGAGAAAGGCAGACAGTCTTTTCTGTAAACATGTACATGCTCAAGGCCAGGATAACTCGGCGACTACTGTTACTACCAAGCATGATAAATGATGCTGAAACCAGATCCCCTCTGGGAGAGTTTCCTTATGAGAGAGAGCCCTAGAGCTCTTTATAGAACACACAAAATTAAGTGCTCAATGCTAGAATGCAGTCTTTGTGGGTAAAGAAGGCATACAAATTGATGCAAGTAACATGTTTCTTTGCGGGGAGGGACTGCCACCACTGCTGAAAAAGAACCTAGTGGAAACGCTGTACTGTGCTATCACCACCACCTTTCACAGATGGGATAAGGCTCTTATGCTAGCATGCAGTATTTGACTACAGACGTCAAGCTTATCATTTAAAACAAAAAGCTGGTCTCATCTGTCCACAAAATGTTTGCCCAATAGCCTTCTGGATTGTCTGTGTGCCATGTCATGGGCAGCCATTTTCTTTTTTAGAAAGCAGTGGCTTTCTCCTTGCACCCCTACCATGCTCACTGTTGTTGTTCAGTGCTCTCTTGATGGGGGACTCATAAACATTAATAGTAGACAGTCTGAGAGTGGCTTTTATTTGCTTAGAAGTTACCCTGGATTCCTTTGTGACATCGTGGACTTTTACACATCTTGCTCTTAGAGGAATCTTTGTTGGTTGGCCGAGTAACAGTGGTCTTAATTCCTCAACTTATACATTATTTTTTTATTATGGACTGGTGAAATCCAGACTTTCTGGTTTGTCCTCATTTATTGACTTTCACCTACAAATGAACTGTTAATCCTAATGGTTCACATACTTTTGTCGGTCAAAGACATGTAATGTAGGACAGTTTCCTTAAATAAATGAACGACCGAGAAGAATTATCTCATTTGTATAATCGGGTTCTCTTGATCTACTGTTAGGAGCTCCGTTTTGACTCATTCATGCAGAAATATAGAAAGTTGTAGCTTCACATGCATTCAGGCACTGCTGTATATACACTTACCATGTACATACAGTGGTATGAAAAAGTTTGGACACCCCTGATAATTTTCATGATTTTAGTTTATAAATCATTGGTTGTTCAGATCAGCAACTTGAGTTAAATATATCATATAGCAGATGAACACAGTGATATTTGAGAAGTGAAATGAAGTTTATAGGATTTACAGAAAGTGTTTGCAGTAAATTATTCAAAACAAAAATTAGGCAGGTGCATAAATTTGGGCACCCCAACAGATAAAAATGACATCAATATTTAGTAGATCCTCCTTTTGTAGAAATAACAGGCCGCTAAAAACGCTTCCTACAGCTTCCAGTCTGGATTCTGGTTGAAGGTGCTTTGGACCATTCTTCTTTAGAAAACATCTCCAGTTCAGCCAGGTTGATGGTTTCCGAGCATGGACAGCCCCACATTTTCAGTAATATTCATGTCTGGGGACTGAGATGGCCATTCCAGAACGTTGTACTGGTTCCTCTGCATGAATGCCTTAGTAGATTTTGAGCAGGGTTTGGGGTCGTTGGCCTCGGTGCAACTTTGTCACTGATCTTGAACATTGTTCTCAATAATCTGGAGATATTAACTGGAATCCATGCGACCCTCAACTTAAACCTGCACTGGCCACACAGTCCCACAGCATGATGGAACCGCCAAGAAATTTTACTGTGGGGTAGCAAGTGTTTGTCTTGGGATGCTGTGTCTTTTTCCGCTCCTTGTTATGTCCAAATTAACTCAATTTTAGTTTCATCAGTTACACAGCACTTTATTCCAAAAATGAAGCTGGAATTGTCCAAAATGTGCTGTAGCAGCACACTTCAAGTGTTTGTGGCGTGTCTGCAGAAAAGGGCTTCTTCTGCATTACTCTCCCATACAGTCCTCTCCTTGTGCAAAGTGCGCTGTATAGTTGAAACGATGAACAGTGACACCATCTGCAGCAAGATGAGGTTGTAGGTCTTTGGGGTGGTCTGTGGCTTGACTATGACTGTTCTCACCATCCTTCGCCTCTGCCTATCTGAGATTTTTCTTGGTCTGCCACTTCGGGAGTTCCTTAACTAGAACTGTGCCTGCCTGTGGTCTTCCATTGCCTTCACTATTTCCTCACAGTGGAAACTGACAGCTGAAATCTCTGAGAGAGCTTTTCCCTTTCCCTGAACCATGATGTTGAAACAATCTTTGTTTTCAGGCCATTTGAGAGTTGTTTTGAGGCTCCCATGTTGCCACTCTTCAGAGAAGATGCAAAGAGGAGAAAAACTTCCAATTGGCCACCTTAACACTTTCTCATAGTTGATTCACTTGTGTATGTAGATCAAGGGTCAATGAGCTTACAAAACAAATTTTGTGTTCCAATAATTAGTGCTAAAGTATTCAAATGGACAAGGGTGCCCAAAATTTATGCACCTGCCTATTTTGTTTGAATAATTACTGCACACTTTCTGTAAAACCTATATAAACTTAATTTCACTTCTCAAATATCATGGTGTTCATCTGCTATATGATATATTTACCTGAAATTGCTGAGCTGGACAACCAATGATTTATAAAGAAAAATCATGAAAATTATCAGGGGTGCCCAAACTTTTTCATACGACTGTAGTCACTCTGGCCATTTTATGAGGTAGGTAGATTTTTATACATATCTGTCGAACACTATCCCATCCTTTAATTTGGAAAGGACTACCCTTTCACATTTCTCTCAATACAAGACTATAATTAGAAACAGATTAGGTCAGTCAGTAGCACTATACCTGCAGTTTCCCTTCCTGACAGCTGTATGTGATGAAGTAGCAGATGAGTGCAAATCCTATGTGGATCTACTTAATACATCGTGAATTTAAAGTAGGCAGAATGGATTTGTGATTCACCATCCAGTAATATCCTGTTACTCATCTGTAGAACATTGCTAGTCAGATACATTAGTGCTCTCTTTTTAAGTAAATTGCACATCCTTACAGTTAATGAGCTGTTTTTATGAGTCTAAGCCAATGCATTTTAAACAGTGAAGCTATAAATGAGCTGTACGATGTTGTGTGCAGTGATTGGAGACACTATGAAAGTGGTTCCAGCCATTCCTCAGCCATCGGTCTCAGAGGGCAAGTCGCTGGAGCTGCGATGCAATGTCAGCCGGGCCTACACAGCACATACCTTCCTCTCGGTCACCTTCTCTGTCAGGAAAAACGCCAGCTCAGTGGAGGACATCTTAACGTTTGGGCCAGACAATGAGTTGAAAGTTGGACAAGGGTTTTCCCAGCGTTACACAGATGGTGGACTTGTGCTTAATCTTCAGGGGGGTGGTGTTTATGGAATGATCCTGAAGGGGGTGAAGCCACAAGATCAGGGTGCATACGTGTGCACGGGCAGGGAATGGACGAAACAGCCTGGAGGACTGAAAGTATGGCAGAAGATTCTAGAACGGAGTGAAGAAATGGGAAGTGTTACTGTCACACCCTTAGGTGAGTAATACCTTTTTTTTTTTTCCATGTTTGCCTTTGAGACATACCACAGAATACGGGTCATGATGAACAGGTGTGGCTGTAGTTGCGTCATTAGTTTTCTAACTAAATGCTAACAGAGGTTAGTCACTGATATACGAATGCCCCCATGTTAACTGAAACTACTTTTTCTTTGAGCAAATCTGCTCTTTTATGTCATGTGACAAAGGTGCATTATTTTTGGGGAAGTGTAGGGGATCTGATATTTTCAGTTCCAGTCTGGGTCACTTTCATATGTGGTATTGAAATCCGATGTACATCCGATATGTGATTCTGTCTGAACAGCCAGATCAGAATTCATGTGACTTTTACATCATTACAACGTGTCATTCACTATAAATATGTGCTGAAGAGAAGGGTAAACAGACTAGTGATGGGCCCCATCCACATTTTTTTCAGTTCCAATTTGATTTCAGTGCACAACTGCCAATACTGATATGGATTCCGATGCAGGAGGGTTTTTTTTCTTTAATACAGTGATTATTACAGTTGGTACTGTGTATTATGTGGTATGTTTGCATTTGATCAATTCTGATTCTTCTTATCAGTTCTGGTTCTTCTCGATTCCAAAATGGTGAAACGAAATGTGCCAAATGTTTAGGTATAAAAAATATTTATTTTTTAAGTAATCACCTTGCATTGTTTTTATTTCTTCCCATTAAAACCTATTATAATTGAAAAGCTTAAAGTGGCTTAATGTTCTAAAGTAGTGAACTAGGAACACCGAACTTCTCTCAGCTACTGGTGTTAAGTACTCTCTACTGCTAAAATGACAAACATGATGGGTAAAATGGGTTTAAATAGGAAGAATAAAGCTTAATGTAAAAATGATTCCGTTTTTGATCACAAGTTCATCTTTTTAGAAGTAGAGATTACTTATCAATGGTAATAACTAAGAGAGGTTTTGTTTTCCTAGGTCATTGTTTGAGCTCACCTATGGGTACCTTTTGAGCTAATCCTATAGCAGAGCTTACAAAAACAAAACCACGTCACATGATTATGTATGTGATTACATGACACACCGGTCCTGGCAGAGAGATGCTTCCTTAATACGGACGTATTTTTTTGCACTAATCGTGGCTGTGTTTTAAAAACAAAATTTGTTAGTAGGATCTGAATAAGTTGAATCGAAATTCTATTTTCTTAACAAGAACCGGGCACAGGTTAAGAATTGACATTAAACCAACAGCAAAACTAATTGCTCAGTCGGTTACAAACTGAAGTTGCGTGTGCTCATTGTAAGATGTGGAATGGAATACGGATCAGTAAGTGGATCGGGCCAATCTCTAAACTAGACGACAGCAGTGAATGAGGTTTAGGCCTTCTAAATATTTGGTTGTGATGTCTCTGGTCAACAAATTTTGAATTCACATATCACAACTGCACAGTGTTTTAGGATCTTTCTAAAGAAATGGCCGAACATGGCCACAGAAGAATGTGGCAGCAGTTTTAAATGGAAATAAAAAGCTTAAAAGCAAAGTTTAAAGAAACCAAGGACACAAACAGAAGACGTGGGCGTGACCAAATAACATGCCAATAACAAGACAATGAAAGAAGTGCCGTTACTGTTGCTCCATTTTATTGTTTATCTCTAGACAAGCATGTCACGTTAAGCATTGTTCTTTTGGACACGAGTCAGTTTCGTGAACTAGGGGTGCAACAACTAAAATCGACTGCCAAATTAGTTGGCAGCTAATCTAATAGTCGATTAGTCTGTGATGTCTCGCTAGCTAGTTATCTAATATTAAAAGCATATATCAAAAACATTTTCTCTTTTGAAATGCATGTTGTCTTGAATCGTTAACTTCATTGGGATGGAGATGCAAGTAACTTATTTACAACTAACCTGTTCACATTCCAAGTACTGGTTTCAATTTTAAACATTGCAACGTTTCTTAGTCAAGCCCACCGGTGCATTCAAATTCGGCAAACACAGGAAAACATTTGCAAACAGTTTCAGGAGGTAGTTCTTCACGGACATACTGGGGAGCTGGACGAGGGGGTTTCCACTGAAATGGAATAAATCAGATTTGGGCCACTTTGTGAATATGCTGTGTGAATGTAGCTTCAGTATCCATTTGTTGTTGCTTTCCTGATAATCCCTTTTCTACCACCAACTAGTATATGGCCAAACTCCCAGCTGAGGAGAGTCGTGTGGAAATTCTTTGCGTGAGCTACAGCACATCATGATTTAAGCAAGGATAACTTATAGACTCCAGAAAGAGGACAGGAATCGAGGGCACACTTTAAATCCCATCTATAATTATGAAGCGCTTTCAACAATGAGACTAAAGTGTGTGAGAATGTTAGGTGACCTTTTACGCCATTTTATTAAAAACACCCCTGCAGACATGCTGTTCATACCCAGCACTGCTAAGAGATGTAATCTGTTTGACAGAATAAGCATGTGCTCTACCTTTCATTCATGTAGACTTTATCACAGTTTGAGCTCTTTGTAATGGAGTCCTTTCTGTGCCACATTCTAGCCCAGTCTCTGGTGGTGTCACTGGAGAAAAACATCAAGCTCAACGTGGCTGACATGCTGAATCTGACCTGCTCAGTAGCTGCTGATGGACTTCTTAATCTGGGCATCGAGGTGATGTGGCTCGTCCAGCCAACGAGCAGTTCTGCCGGCCAGCGAGTGCTGCTCCATGTGGGACGTGATGGCCAGGTGTTGAATGGCTCTGAACTGGCGGGCATGAGCAGGGTTCAGCCAGGCACCTTCCGGCTCCTCCTGAATAAAGTTCAGTCCTCAGACTCTGGCCTGTACTCATGCCGGGTCAAGTGCTGGCTTCCACAGGGTAGTGGAGGATGGTATGCTGTCGCAGAGAAGACCTCTGATCCTGTGCAAGTCCTGGTAACACAGTTAGGTAAGGAAAATCATTTCTGTGTTGTTTTAGTCTGCGTTTGGTTTTGTCTTTACTCTATATTTAGCCTTCCATTTGCCATTTGCAAGTTGTTTTTTTTCTACATCATTTCCCCTTCTTCAGCAGCCTAGATTGGGGGGACTTAATTGGTTCCAGAAGGCCGTTCAAACTCTGATTTGTTTGAAGTCAGAATCGAATTTCCCCATAATGTAAATAGGATCAGTCTATTCCTGACCCCCAAAAGATTTTTTATGCCCATAATCGTATTAATGATTAAAGGCATGACTAAAGCAAAGGATTGTAATACTGTAATAATCAGTAAACACATTAAATATTTGAAATATAAAGGCATGAAATAAATGAAAATAAAATTTTACTTTATTGCCACTGAGGCGAACGAAGGTTCAGAACGTCTCATCACCGGGACAGCGGTGCCGAAACTGAGGGTGTGTCTGAAGTCGCACCCAAAGACTAATGGAATAAACATGTACACAATATAAAAATAAAATAATATAATGTACATACTACGCCTATGATCACACCTTAGTTCTTCTTCTTCTTTTGGATTTTATGCTGATTGGCATTTCATATTGGTACGTTATCCTCACTTACCTTATTGGATTATGTGCATTGTGGTTGAAATATCTCACCATTGAGAGTTTTATTTAGGGTGCACATGTTCAGAGTCTCAGTTTTTGTTTGAATTTGGGGGCAACAAAATTCAAACGGCCCATTCTTGAGTGAAGAGGCGTTCGACTTCCGAGGTTCTGGTGTACATTTTCTCTTTCTCCATGTTTTCTCTCGAATACAGTTCAGATTCTCCAAAAACATTGTGATAGCCAAAGGAAGTGGCAAAACAATCATGTTTCCTTATTTTAAGTAGTAAATACTGTGTTCAGATTCTTAAGGTTTCTTATTGGCGAATTGCTGGCCTGCTAGCCACTGACCAGTTGGGTACAGTGGGGCAAAAAAGTATTTAGTCAGCCACTGATTGTGCAAGTTCTCCTACTTAGAAAGATGAGAGAGGTCTGTAATTTTCATCATAGGTACACTTCAACTATCAGAGACAAAATGAGGGAAAAAAATCCAGGAAATCACATTGTAGGATTTTTAAAGAATTTAATTGTAAATCATGGTGGAAAATAAGTATTTGGTCAATAAATTTGGTTCAACTCAATACTTTGTAACATAACCTTTGTTGGCAATGAGAAGTCAAGTCAAGTCAGATCTATTTATATAGTGCCTTTTACAATGGAGCATTGTCTCAAACAAGTTTAGACCATCTCCTAATATCTACGTCCAATCCCAAATTGAGCAAGCCTAGGGCGGCAGAGGCAAGGAAAAACTCCCTGAGTGTTATGGGAAGAAACCTTGGGAGGACCAAGACTCAAAAAGGGACCCAACCTCCTTGGGTGGCGTAGATGATAAATCTGAGAATGAAACTAAAGTCATGGAGTTAAACTTCAAATAAAATGTGAAGTATGCACATCAGCATTAAGTGGCCCGGGTATGATGGGGCTGGAGCTGATGACGGAAGCAGCTTGAGTGAAGCTGCAGCGGATGAACATCATGTGTGGGGCTGGAACTGCCGGAACACAGCTCGGAGAGAAAAACAGAAAATGTAATTAGTTTATTGATTAGAGCACAGTAGTCTATTAACAATCACTTGATGCCATGTGTAGCATGAGACCCCGGCAGGCATTAGCTATAGCAGCATAGCTAGAAAGAGGAGAACTGGTAGGAAACACAGCCAAGAGGGATCACATGAGACATTGGCAACCCCACGGGAGGCAGAAGACAGCAACCCAACGTCTCTGATCACCATAAGACTCTTTGACTATGAACTCCCAGCTCTGCCCTTATTCTGCCTTATTCTAAGGCAAGGATACACGAGTCAAGATCACGAGGACCGAAG
Organism: Ancistrus triradiatus; assembly: GCA_025084515.1. NCBI lineage: Eukaryota > Metazoa > Chordata > Actinopteri > Siluriformes > Loricariidae > Ancistrus > Ancistrus triradiatus. Next base: position 428,906 of record JAJAGP010000093.1, read on the forward strand.
CCCAGTTCAGCCAGACCGCCCACTCGACACTCCTGACTAACGGACAAGGCAGGCAGGCCAGACATGACTCCAGACTCCGGCCCCAGTGACCCAAGCCATGCATCCCGGTCTAAATCTTGTCAAAGCCTGCGCAAATAAGTATGTCTTTAGCCTAGACTTAAATTTTTGGAGAGTGTCTGAGTCTCGCACGAAAGTGGGAAGTTTATTCCATAGTTTGGGGGGCCATGTATGAGAGAGCCTTTTCCCCCTGCTGTGACTTTTTTAATAGCTTCTAGTTTCTTAGCTGTTAGATACACAAGAATTGGAGACAGACTGAGAATTTAAAGAAATATATCGGATGCACTAAAACAAGAAAACATAAGCAAAGTCTTAAAGTACCTTACCCAAATAGGAGTCATAGCCCAAATATGAGATCCCCTGATTAGCGGTAAAATGATCAACTTATCCTAAGAAACCGTCTGCCATGAATATTACCGAGAGGTGGACATGACGTTAAACCACCATACAAACAACCTTCGCGATTAGATAAGGTCTATCTGCAGTCTGCAATGAGGCATTAGAAGGACATGGTTATTTTACCTTCTCTTGGTTCCCATGAGAATTGCAATGCATGGCTTCACTGCATCAACTGTTGCATTAAACGTGGTATGTGTGCCTTAGTTAAGAATGCTTTTGATGCCGTGCCTGTGCTGGTTGTCCCTCTTTTGGTAACAGGGTTGTTTGCACATCAAGTACTAATGGGATTGCAGGACTGTGGTGCAGTTAAGTTACTTAAAGCAGTTAAGGTACTGGATTAATTATCCAAAGTTTGGGGGTCACCGTACTACCAACAGTTGGACACTTGAACAAGGCCCTTTGCTCTCAACTGCTTGCATTGTACCTTGTAAGATTGTATCATTTGTAAGTCGTTCCAAATATGGACAGCTGCTAAACACTATACATGTAGCTAATGGATTACTTCGTCACATTCATGTTCCTATAAGGACCGTACCTGTTGTCCCAATGACTTGTGGGTTTGAAGCCAGAAATAAACTTAACTGATTCTAAGGTTGCATGTTGTGTCGACAGGCAGATAGACTCAGGTATTTCCTACCCAACAAGACCTTTCTTGTTCCATGCATTCTCCCTCTGTAACACAGGTTAAAAGTTCTGGTGTAGATACCTAAAGTATGCTATATAAACAAAGGTTGCACCCAAAGGTTAAAAACATGGAGAGACAGAGAGTGTTCATCTTTTTTTCCCTGAAAACAGCCGTCATTCTGCTAAGAAAGCTTTCCAATAGTTTTTGGAGCATGACTGCCGTGTTTGCTGCAGATTTCGGACAGGAAATAGCATTCCAATTCACAGTTTACATTTACACCATTTAGCAGGCGCTCTTATCCAGAGCAACTTACAACTTATACAGTCTTACAGTCCAAGCAATTGTGGGTTAAGGGTCTTGCTCAAGGACCCTACAGTGGCAGCTTGACAGATGCGGGATTTGAACCCTGGACCTTCTGGTCCATTGTCCAGTACTTTAACCGCTAGGCTACCACAGTCCCAAGTTGACATCTCAAAGATGTCAGATGCCGTTCATGTCAGAGCTCTGTAATACAACTTTAAACTGAACAAACCGTTTTGTCATGGACTTTGTTTTAGGGTATAAGGTAGGTGTACTGACTTGTTGGGAAGGTGGAAGCATGTGAAAGTCCTGTATTGAGAGTCACTGAGGTATTCAGTACAACCCATTCTACATTCCATTGGTTGTCTATGGAGATTCCATGCCTGTATGCTTCTTATTATCATCCTGTTAGCAGTGAGTTTGTCTGAGTGTGAGATTATTAATTAGAAGGGTTGTCTACATAGAATGTATTGTGTAGTATGCAAGACGTTTGAGTTTCTGCAAGTCAACATGGCAGTTGTGCGTTCTTTTGTAGCTATTTATGTTGTTTTTGAAGTACGTTTGTCAGAAACTGCTCAGCTCTTGAAGCAACCCTTAAGTGCACAACAAACTCTTAACCAAACACAACCATGGATTAACTACAAACAGCCCCATTGCTCTACTAACACTAAGGTGTTGCAGAAAAAGAAATAAGACTAAGCCTGCTCTGGAGATCTGTGCAAAATATGGGGAAGGTACTTTAATTATCTCCTTCCAAACATTTTACTGGCTCAGTCATTGCCTGATAAGATTGATGAGATCAGGACGAGAGTTCAGTGAGTGGGACACTTGTGGCATGCACTGAAAAAACGAGCCTAATGATGCAAAAGTATTTGTCCCACTTCCAGACAGAATGAATACCTACAGTGGTGCTTGAACATTTTTTTGGGAACCTTTTTGAATTGTATACATTTTGGCATACATATGACTGGAAATATCAGAGTTTTTTAGAATTCCTAAAAGTAGATGGAGAGAACCCAATTAAGCACAGAATTAAAACTCATACCTTGTTATTTATAAAGGGAAATGGTCAAATGTTAGATATGAGTTAGCAGTTAATCTGAATGTGAAATTAGTCAGGTGGGCACCCTGTTTTGTTTGAAGAACAATGATCTATCAAAGTCTGATCTTCATAACACGTTAGTGGAACAAAGGAGTTATCTGACCTGAGAAAATGAGAGGTTGATACTCACCAAACCATCTCAGAATAAGAGTTTGGTCTCCACCAATCTACACTCTCAGATTGTGTAGAAAGGGTGGCATTTCAAGAATAGTTACCCTTCCCAGGAGTGGTCAACCAACAAGAGCAACTTCAAGAGGAAGGTGTAATAGTCCATGCAGTTGCATCCACAAAGCCTCCCAATGTAATGTCTAAGACCAGTCTCACTGGCGAATGTTAATGTTTGAGTCCACCATCAGGAGAACACTGAGCAACAGTGTTTTGTATGGTAGGGTTGCAAGGAGAAAGCCACTGCTCTCCAAAAAGTGCCTGTCTACAACAGTTTATGGACAGATGAGACCAAAATGGAACTTTTTGTATTAAATGAGAAGAAGCCCAAGAACCTTATCCAGTCTGTGAAACATGGTGGTGGTAGTATCATTAATTATAATTACTACATATCCTCTGGGATTTATAACGTCATCTATCCAGTCCTCTATCCATCAATCATGAATTGGGCCTGTTTTCATCTGGGCCAGGATGGCTTGTCATCAATGATGGAACAATGAATTCTAAATTATATCAGCAAATTCTAAAGGCAAATATCAGCAGATCTGTCTGCAAACTGACTCTCAAGAGCATGTGAATCATGCAGCAAGAGAACAACTCTAAGCACACAAGTTGTTTTAAAAAGTATAAAGGTAATTCTTTGGAATGGCCAAGTCTGACCTTAATCAACAGAAATGGTTTGGAAGGACCTCAAGCCAGCAGTTCATTTGAGGAAACTAGAGGCACCGATCGATTGGCCAGTGACCGGAATAGGTCGGTTTTCAGTGGGATTGGCCGATCAGTCTCATATAACCAAGTCTGTGCACCATACTTGTGCACCGCATGACAGCGGTTATGTGTAGAGCTAATGTGCAGAACAGAACTGTTGGTGGAAATGTTAGTTGCAGTTATTGCTACACAAGTGGGTCAGTCCATATACTGAAAACAAAGGTTCACATACTTCTGTCACTCTCATATAATGTGTTATATCGGATCGATTTTCGCAGTAACTAAATGACCAAGTTTAATATCTGTGTCTCATTTGATTAATTGGGTTCTATTGATCTACTTTCAGGACTTGTGTGAAAATTCTATAGGCCCCACAAAGTTTCAAACACCACTGTATTATACTTGATTGCCACTAGTAGCACCTCTACCTTGCTGTTAATATGCTATGAGACCGCTACAACATGGTCATCCCCTTGTAAAGCATATGCTGACACTCTGGACATTTAATTCAGCACCGATTCCTGCTTGTTTTAAGAACACCACCATTTTTTTTTTAAGTTTCCAAAAAAGTCACTGTGGCCTGACAAAAGCAAATACCTTCTCCTTTCTTCCTCCCAATTTGGATCATGTTCTGTTTGCTTGCAGTCAGACATAGTATATTTTATTTGATAATGCCACCATAATATGCCTAATCTCAAGTCATGACACCATGTAGAGTCAGAACTCGAAGTGAAAACATTAGAACAGCCTCTCCCTTAATGTTGGCAAGACTAAGGAAATGACTCTGGTTTACAAAAGGAACCTGTGGGACGAGTACACTCCCATTCACATTTAAGGCTCTGCAGTGGAGAGTTTGTGGTTTTGAGTTACTCAGTATTATCTTAAGTCTGACTGGGTTCCTTCACTCTGCCAAAGTAACCGGCACCTCCATGATTGCCATAAATCTAAGACGTGGTCCACAAATGTCTTTTTTTCTTTTGTAGTAGTTTTTCCACTACATCCCACTGTCTAATTCCTTTTACTGGCTCCCAGGTGATGTCTGCATCAGATTTATAACACTAGTGTTTGCCTACAAAGTTACAAATGGACCATCCACCTGTTATCCAAGGGCTCTAGTCTAACTTTTACTCAACATTCAAGATACAAAAGGACAATACTCGTCTCTGTACTGGTACGCAGGTAGTGGGACAAACATCCACCGGCTTACTAAATGACACTCTGCTATCTTCAGACAATGACAGAAAATCCACATTTTTACCCAGACCATGACAGATAATTTACATAACTTTTTATGTGTTTGTTTATTACAAATGTTGAATTTATTACTTTATTGTTTGTACAGTTTTTCTCACAGATTTATCTTTTGAAACGGCTTACAAGCTTCACTTAGTTCCTAATGCTGCTGCCAGAGTTCCCACAATATCTATGCCAAGCTTTACCTTTGTCCCAGCTATAGTCAGATTTGTGAACTTTGTGAAGCATACTGATAAATAGATTTTGGAACTATCATAACATTTAACTTTTCAGAAGAATCAAGTTCTTTGTATCAACTGTGTTGCTGTTAAGACCTTTTGTTGCTGACAGGTTTATTAAAGTTTACACATCACATAGCTGTTCCAAGACGGGCATGTTTGCAGTTACTAGAGTCCGTCTGTTGTTTGGATTCAGTGCTATCTCAATAGCATCTGGCTTGTAGGCAGCCAGCAAGCACTGTTAGGCCATGTTTCCATGGTCACATAACAGGCAGGGATTTTCATAGAACGTAACGTGTGCTTCACAAGGAAGTAGAGGGCAGTTTGTCTCTGTCTCAGTTCCTGTCAGCGCCTGTAGAAGGATGTGTATTGTCAAGAGAATTGTTCTATTACTTCCTTTTGAAAACTTGTTGAATTGATCCTTCTTCTAAATGGTGCACTGTTCAGTTGTACTTCCAATTTCTTTCTCTTTATGACTTATTAAATCAGTTTGTGTATAAAGGTTAAACGCACACTCGCTAGTAATGGGTGCATAATATGAAGGCTCCTGACACAATCTCCATAGTCAAACAGTGCCAGTAGGTGTTGTACTGAACATCACAATGACTGTCAATATGACACTGCCATAGATTTTCACTTCCCCAACGAGTTTGTTTATCAACGGTCTGCCCTCCTGTAACAGACTTTTAAAGTGGTTTGCTAACTTGATTCAGAACTTGGCTGACTTGCACAGAGCTCTGACCTGAACTCCATTAGACATTTGAGGTGACCTGGGATGCCAGCTGTGAACCAGGGCTTATTGTCCAACATCACTGTTTGATCTTAGTCACATTCTGAAGTCTTTGGGAAAAACTTTTTCGAGAATGAAGGCTGTTGTAGTAGCTAAGGAGGAGCAGACTCCACACTAAGGCCCATGGTTTTTAATGTATTTCAGTTCCACTTTCTGACTGTATAATACCTCTTGATGTCAGAGCTTTCAGTATGTGCCGATTCCTGATCCGTTACTGACATTCACATTAAATTCTGCTTTATGCAGTGCAGAGAGTGGTTAAAACGAAGATTAGTGTTCATGCTTTATGAGAACAACAGTTTTAGCTGTCCAACACACAATATTCAGCAAGTAGTAAACAGGTCATAGTAAAAGTGCATGTTTTATTGTATGGCATTGCCTATAAATTCAGTGTTTTCCATAAGTTGATTTATTATCAGTGGCCGCCACAATATCAAACGGACTTTGACATACTGTTGGGTTTTTTTTTTTGTTGTTTTTTCCTCACTAGCAAGAGGCACTTAATGTGCTGCTTTGCAAAGTCTAGATTTTCTTTCTCCACTCTTGTTACTGTTTTTGCAAGGTTTTCTAATTCTGTATGTGTTGGATTTGTTGTGCTTGGTTTAATATGGATTTGTGTCACAAAAGACAAATTTACTCTCAGAACTCAGCAGTTAAAATATTTACAGTGGAGTAGCTTTATGTGTGTGGTTAGTATAGTCATCTCACAGCTCCAGATATCACAGGTTTGAGCCCGACCTTGGACTTCACCTGTGTGGAGTCCACATGGGTTTTCTTTGGGTACTTTGGTTCCTCCAAAGACATGCGCTTGGTTAACTGGTCTCTGTAAATTGCCCCCGGGTGACTACCTAATATTACTCTAACCTAACTCCTGTCATGAGCAGCCATTGCTCCTGATACGATGTTAAATACATTTACATTTACAGCATTTAGCAGATGCCCTTATCCAGAGCGACTTACAATTGATACAGTCTTACAGTCCAAGCAAATTTTTGGGTTAAGGACTCAACAGTGGCAGCTTGTCAGAGGTGGATTTGAACCCTGGACCTTTTGGTCCATAGTCCAGTACCTTAACCGCTAGGCTACCACAGTCCCACGCACAATATACACGCGCACAAAAAAACAAGAAAACCTTGCAAAACAAGCTCTCTCGACACCCATTCACACAGCATTACTGGCCAGTCACAATGACAGTGAGTGGTAAGTTGAGGATTTGGACAGTGACTTTTGAAGTAGCTTTCAGCATGTTTGTTTAGAAGCATAAACCTTGTAAAATAACCAAAAACTGCAAATTCACATTTCTATTGCCAAGTGTCATAACATGTTTCAGGACACTGCCTTATGCTTGTGTTTAGTGTTGGCTCACTTCAATGGGGTACTGAAACCAGGTTCCAAAATTCCAAGAGCAAGGTACCACACACAAATTAATAAATACTTTTCTTTCAAAATCATGTTCGTCATTTTAGCAGTAGACAGTACTTAAGATCAATAATAAATTGAGAGAAGTTTGGCATTACTAGGTCATGGCTTTAGTAGATTAAGTCACTTTAAGCTTTTTTCCTTATAATAGGCTAAAATGGGAAGACAAAAGCTTAAATGTAAAAATGAATTCTTCTGAAGTTGAAATGTCTCAAAATAAAGATTCTTTATATCCATATAGGGCAAATTGTTTTTCACTATTTTGGAATCGATACGAACCTTAATCGATAAGCAGAATGTGAATCAGAGTTTAAATCAATAAATGTACTCCATATCCAACTGTAATCTCCCTAGTATCCTGTACTACTTCTAAAATTGCAGTCAGTGCTCGAACTCCTGCTTCTGATTTATTTCTTGATTTGTTTTATTTTTAATGGGAATGTACACCAAACACGTCTGTTGTGCTTTATTAGCCCAACCACACAACAGCTGAGAATGAAAGTGACTGATTTGAGTTGCCTTGAAACCATTTGGTCTCCATTTGGAACCATTTTGTATGGAACTAATTATGGTTGTGGTAGTGTGTCAGTGAATGACCGGTGACAGCTGGAAAGGATGTGAATTCTTTGAGCATTGTTCTCAGCATGGGCCAGGTGTGAACAACACAACAGGTTAAAATAGCAATGGCAAAACGGATTGTTAAGCCTGATGAGTATCTTGATATATGGATAACTGCACATGAATGCTCTTTAATTAATGGGAATCACTCTTTGTTTCTTTTTCCAGAACCAGAGTTTAATGTGAGCCTCACAGCTCCTTTGACTCCACAGTTCACAGCTGACCCCACTGAGTTGCACTGTGAGGCAACTGATCTTCTTAACCTGCAAGATGGCAGACTGGGTGTGACCTGGTCCTACACCAAGAACACAGCCGGAGGTACCACTACCATAGCCTCTCTAAATGAGCATGCAGTGCTGGTACCAGGAGATGTTTATCGTCAACGGCTGGAGCGAGGGGATATAGCAGTGACCCACAGCGGTTCTAACACATTCAAGCTGAGATTACTCCACACTCAGGATGAGGACATGGGCCTTTACTCCTGCAGTATAGCTGCCTGGAACCCTGCCCGACAGGGGAAATGGAACAAGGCCAAAGAAATCAAGTCTTCTCCTGTCAATGTAAACTGGACTTCTAAGAGTAAGCATCTTTTAAAATTGCTTATTAATTTAGCTGATTTGAGTGCTAAGGTTGATTTTACAGATTTGTTTGCTTGAACGTTTATTTCCTTTATTTCAAGATACTAATAGGCTATTGTGGTCCCATTTGGCCCCATTTCTGCCTCGAATCTTCAGTCAGTGGGAGTCAAAATAGTATGCATGATTGCCACTTGATTTTATAATGTGAGCTTTTTGAATGATATCATATTTTCCAGAAATCTAGCATAATTGCAGGTCTTTTTAAAATACAATATGTAAGCAAAAAAAGAGCTGAATTATTTTGCTGTTTTACACAGAAGGCAATACAATAAAAAAGAGCAACCCCCTAAAAAGGCACATTGTATAATCTATATTTAAAACCATTTTATTTAAAAAAAATCTATTAAGCAATCTGTTTTGTGTGAAATTAAATTTGTCAAGTTTACTTCAGTTTCTTGTTTGAAGACCCGGCTAATGGAAGGAGGCCAGTGTCTGAACTCCAAAAAAAACAGACACAGCTGTTCACATCTCTTGACAAGCGTGGACAATTGGAGTATACAGCATGCATCTGGATATGTTGTCTACCTCTGTCCCAAACTTATTTTACAAGATCCTCTTGGAAGTTGCTGTGTTCTTCATTGTTTTCCTCTCTCTCATTGAGCTTTGGTTGGTGAGCCATGCCAAACCAGTGCTGCATATTCCAACACATTCCTCACTTGGCCTTTACTTTTAAAAGGCAAATACCTAGCCACAGACTGCATTTCTTAAGGCAATGTAGGGAAAACGGCTTCAAGTTTGAAGAGTGTACCATGTGATCCACTTGATTGTCCCAGTGTGAATCATCCTGAGTAATGCTTCCCAGGACTTTTGTTGTCCCCCCCACGGGAGTTTGTCTTGGTTGTTAATCAAGGCTGGTGGCACAGGGAAGTGCCTTAAATGCATTGTATGCGTAAATTTGCACCATTTGGGGTTATTTGGGTTCTGAAAAGTTACTGAAATTGGCCTCAACTCCTCTAAGCTTGAAGGAGTAGATGGAGGAGAGAGGAGTAGAGGCAGGAAACATGGACACATGGTGTCTGATCCAGTGGTTGGAGGGGCTGTGATACTTTTAATGCATTTTCTGTAAATCTCATTAGCAATTGATGAATGATCCAGATAATTGAAGCCAGGGATATTGGCTTCCACAGGCTGTTTTCTGGATAATGCATTTGTTTATTTTTTTTGTACCAAACTTTAGGCTTTGCATTCAGCGTGCCCTGTAATTTCGGTTTCCAGAACTTTGTTTGCCCTTTTGGCCCCACTTTTGCACCTTGTGTTTGTAGTACTTTGCGTGAGAGCCATTTTTCCTGACAGCAAGTGCTTTATTTCTTTATCTTAATCTTTGCAGTGATCCATGGCCTTATTAGAAGTACAGATTTAAAGAGTTCATTGTCCCTTTCGGAAAGCACCTTGATCTTGGGCCTGAATGATACCAGAGAAGACCTTTTTTTTTTTTTTTTTTTTTTGTTTTTTTTTTTTTTTTTTTTTTTTAAATCTCTATGCAGGTTACTTCATTCATTTCAGTCACTTAAACTTTGCTCATTTATAGTCTGTATGACCTTCATAATTCCTTGCAGGAGCTTAGCATCAACTTTTACTTTTCAAAGAATGATGTTATGATCAGTGGAACACATTGGAAGAATTTTGGATTCTAAATATGCTGATTTCATATTGGTGATGGTCGTATCTCTTAACTCATTTTCCCCACTAAGCTTGTTGCCATGGCAGATACTGTGGATAGTTAGGTGGGGAAGGTCTCCGTTACCAGGCCACTGTCTGGGTATTTTGTCTGGAGTTTGTCAAATATTCAGTTAATTCATCTTGCCATTGTGACCATGGCAGTGAATAAACCACACAAACTGCTGTGGCAGAAATATGTTGCCATAGTCTTTGGGCTTTCACCCACAGACACTCCAAGTGGTCTGAGCATTGAAAAAGCAGAAAACATTGAAAATAGCAAAAGAAAACTGGCATTTTGCTAAAAATACTCGGAACTTATTCATTTTGCATTAGGGTTGGGTATCGAAACCTGGTTCCGATCCAGAAGTGGTTCCAAAACTCCAATAACTGGGTACCTGTTTAAAAAAAAAAAAAAGACTTTTTAAAAGCTTTACCAGTTCCTACTAAAGCATTCTATGCTTCAAATGCACAGCCGTGAGTAGTTCAATAATATGTCTGTATTAAGGAGGTGTCTAACTGCTAGGACCAGGGTGTCATATCATCATTTGCATCATCATGTAGATTTGTTTTGATACACTCCACAAGAGCATTAGCGCTCAAAAGATTGGCTCCGCTTTGAGAGAAAACGAAAAGCAAAATATGATCTGTTCAAAAGGAGGCTGCACCTCCAACGTGGCAAAACGTGTAGAGCACTAGCATGGTATTGAGCTTCAGCAGTGTGCAGGATTCAGCTGTCTGCAGTCTGTTAGCCCAAGTGCTGTAGAGAATCTAACGCTTAATGTGAACAAAGCTTGATGTGGTTCAATGTCCTAAAACAATGAGCTAATAACACTAAACATCTCTTAATTACTACTGGCCATAAGTACTCTCTGCTGCTGAAATGTTGAACGTGTGGTCCAAACCTATACTAAAATGCTTAATGTAAAACTGATTACGTTCTCTTTGGACCACACGTTTATCAGCAATAGAAAGTGCTTTTGACCACTAGTAATAATTAATAGGTGTTTAGTGTTCCTAGGTCACTGCTTTAGTACATTTAAGCCATGATGAGATTTTTACTTAAAATGGGTTTAAATGGGAAGGAAAAAAGTTTATTGTAAAAAGATTGCTTTTGAAGTTGAAATGTAAAAAAATAAAGATGTACTTTATACTTAAACATTTGACACATTTGTTTCACCATTTTGGAATTGAAGCTTGGAATCGAAGTAGAATCGGAATCGATAAAATGAAAACGATACCCAACCCTATTCTGCATTTTCTTTTCTGAGTTGTTCTTCTTGCCTACATTTTCTTTAAGTGAAATCTTGTTCAAGTTTGGGCTTATTTGAAATGCTGGAGACTCTTCTCCTGGTTGATTGAGAGCCTTAATAGCTTTCATAATGTACTTTAAGCCTGCTGCCATTATTACATAAACAAGGGAAAGCTGATCAGGAATAGAGTTTAAAACTAGTCCAGAAATAGCTCTTAAGAGCTGCAGTACATAAACATCCAGTGGAGGACAGCTTTTAATACTGGTATGTCGGGTCCAAATTTCAAGTACAAGACCTCGAAGCAGCAATCTAATGGCATATAAGGTGGCTGCTTTGAGGTCTGCAGAGGTTGGTCTGATTGAGATTTTAATTCCAGTGCTATGAAAGTTTGATATTGCAAATGCAGAACGTGGTAATAATTTGTACTTGCCTGCTGATGTAGCTGGTCACATCAAATTTGAGCTGAATTGACTATAGTTCAGTAGTAAGAAAACAACTTGTGCTATGTTGTGGACCTCACTGTTGGATTGTTGTTTACTCTTGTTGCAGCTCCAGTGGTTAAAGTGGTAGCACAGCGAGTAAGAGAAGCTTCTGCAGGTGGCTCCACGTTTGAGATGACGTGCCAAGTGTCTGGTCAGAACCTCCAAAACCCTGGTTACTCAGTGCTTATTAACTTTGAGAAGCAGGGGGTTTCCCGAAAAGTTATATCACTGAGTGCAGACTCCGTGCTGCAGCTGGAGGACAAAATGGAGCCCGGCCGTGCTGACAGTGTGACTCTAGAGAAGACGGGCCAGCTAGAGTACCGCTTCCGTCTGTCCAAGGTTCAGGTCTCTGACCAAGGCTTCTACTACTGCACCGTGACTGCCTGGACCCGTCCTGGAAACAATGAGTGGACCAAAGCTGCCAGTGAACAGTCGGATAAAATTGAGATCGTTTTTCCTAATACAGGTATTGTCATATGAGTAATTCATTTTTTACATTACATTTATGTCATTTAGCAGATGGTCTTATCCAGAGCGACTTACAAATGGTACAGTCTTACAATCCTAGCAATTGTGCCTTAAGGGTCTTGCTCAAGGACCCAACAGTGGCAGCTTGGCAGAGGTGGGATTTTAACCCTGGACCTTCTGTTATGTAGTCCACTACCTTAACCACTTGGAGTTACTGGTAGTACATCGATGTCTCTCGCTCTCACTACAAGGTTCATAGAAGTTCTGTTTGGGAAAATTCTTTTGCATGCTTTCTGTTTCTGGTTATCTGATTATGCTGATGCATAAAACAGTTTATCCTGATGTTCTAATGAATAACCAGACATTTCGAACATTCACACACAATCTGATACAAAAGACATGGTGGAACAATCAGCAGGCTTTTGACATACCAGTATGAATATGTCTTCACTTCGTTCACGCTCTCTCTGTTTCATGTCCTTAGTCAGAATACCTTTGACCCCGATTCGGTCTTTGTCCCTTTCTTCACAGGTCCAGCATTCAATGTGTCCATTCATTCAGGCAGCCAAAGGGTTTTGCCTGGAGACTCTGCCAGAATGGAGTGCATCATGTCTGTGCAAGGGGCAGCTCCCAATATGGGCAAGTATAGTGACACTTGATAGTTTTTTTTTTCATTTGTCAGATATCCTAACATATATCACATCACCAAGCACCTACAAGTGTACGTTGTCAATTATCTCACCTCTAAAATGGGTGTATTTACAATAGAGCTTAAGTCTGATCCGTTTATGCAGCAGAAGCAGTGACTAAGCTGGTTGAAAGCCAAGTCTAGACAATGGTGGGATATTGGTGTTGGTAGTCAGAGCAGTGCGTTTTGGCTTCTGACAGGTAAACAGAATGCCACCATCATTTAATAAAGGACTTAACGATTGTTATATAGAAATGTCTTCCTTGATTATATTCTAAATGTAATATTTGTGGGCCAGAAAGTTTGTGATCCATGGACCAACTTAACAGGAACTGTCTGTGAAAATGTGAGCCGTTTCCTGGCCTTGTAAAATTCCACCTTAGAAGATATCGAATCTCCCCAGGTTTGTTGAAAATATGTCAACACAGATGTCATGTTCACATTGCTGATAAGCTGTGGTGTGTCTGATATGCACTCACCAGCCACTTTATTAGGTACACCTGTGTTTTGAAGAGGCGAGGAATCATTTTGTTCATAAGTAAATCCTGAAAGTTGGATGGGAAGCGGTTCCATTCAGATCGTTTAGAAATTGTGATGGTGGGAGGACATTGACATTTACAGCATTTAGCAGACACCCTTATGCAGGGCGACTTCCAATTGATACAGTCCAATCCAAGTAGTTGTGGGTTAGGGGCCTTGCTCAAGCAGCTTGGCAGAAGTGGGATTTGAACCCTGGACCTTTTGGTCCATAGTCCAGTACCTTAACCACTAGGCCACCACAGTCCCATCAGGAGGAGTTCCTCAAGACTAGTTGTGTTCCTAGACTAGTTAATCTACCGATAAACAATGCAGTTGGTCACTTGCAATATGTGTTCGTCACTGTGTTAGTCATTTGAGCAGTTTTATACTGACAGTGTACTTCTGTATAACAGCAGCAGAATCACAGAAGGTTGTCTCACTGGTCTGTCTACTGCCATTTTGGTTTTCAGTCTGTGAAGTATTATACAGAGTTAATTCTACTGTGGTTCCCTGGTACTTGGCATATCCTTCAATTTGTATGATATTCGGTGGTTTAGGTCGTTAACTTAATATGATGTAATCTAATGAGCTTTCTTTGAATTACCTGCTTGTGTGTTCTTGCCAGAGGTACGTTGTTGTCGTTTGACGTTGTGTAACAACTTCTGATGAAGTTGTTGGTTAGTAGAAGGGCATGTTCCTTTCCCACTCGATACTTATTTGTTCCCTTGAGCATGGAAACGAGTATAACAGTCTTAGCACCACCCTACTTCCCTGTTATCAGTTAGGAGTGTCATGGGTGTAACACTCCACAAATAATCACTGTATTGAAAATTCATTTTGTTGAGAGGTAGATATAATGATTTAAAAAAAAAAAAAAAAATTATATATATATATATATATATATATATATACACTTTATTTTTTTCTTTCTCTCTTTTCTTCTATTTCAGAAATACTTATATTTCCGTAATTGTAAGCATTTCAACCAACTGCACACCACCGTTGCAGAGTTATTTCCTTACATCTAGCTTTCCAGATTTGATAAGCAACACGCAAAATAACTCCTGTACATTAGAGTAGCTTAGGAATAGGGCTAAAATGATCTGTGCTGACTACTGACATGTATGTGTCCCTTTTATCCCAGTACCTACTGGGCACAAAAGTAGATCCCAATACTTACTGGGCACAGATGTAATCCCTGGACATGAATCCCAGTAAATTGCAGACAACGTCAGGAGTTGCTGTTGCAGCACCAACGGATGATCCCCTTTGTGTGGCCTCCACTTTCTCAGACACAGGCAAATCTGTACCTGAGCAGCGTAGGGGTGTGCGATATGTATCGTCTACGATAATGTTTTAATTGTTGTTTTAAAGATGTGTGAGCTGACATTATCGAGTATGTCACTAATTTTGCAAAAAAAATGGGGGAAAATGCATGCCGTATGTCAGAAATCAGTTGCTGTTAAAGATAGCTCGATAACCAACCTATTTCACTATCTACAAACTAACCACTTATGACTTATGATTATGACAAAAACGTCTATTGAAGGCTTAAACCAGCCAAGGTACCAGCATAGAAACACACAACATAACCCTTTCTGCAAAAAAAGTTCCTTTACAAGCAGAAAAGCAACAGATGGCAAGTCATAATACATGCTGTCACAAATGGGTTCAAATAACCTTTGAGTACTTCAGACCCAAGATATACACTGCCGGTATATACAGTAGTATGAAAAAGTTTGCCCCCTTCCTGATTTCCTATTTTTGTGCATATTTGTCACACTGAAGTGTTTCGGAACATCAAACTAATTTAAATATTAGTCAAAGACAACAGAAGTAAACACAATCTATGTGGCCCTGTGTGAAAAAGTGATTGCACCCCCTCATTAAAACATAACTATGGTTTATCACACCTGAGTTCACTGTCTCTAGCCATACCCAGCCCTAATTATTGCCACACCTGATCTCAGTCAGGACATCACTTAAAGAGGACCTGCCTGACAAAGTGAAGTACACCAAAAGATCCTTAAAAGCTACACATCATGCCGAGATCCAAAGAAATTCAGGAACAATTGAGAATGAAAGTAATTGAGATCTATCAGTCTGGAAAGGGTCATAAAGCCATTTCTAAAGCTTTGGGACTCCAGCGAACCACAGTGAGAGCCATTATCCACAAATGAAGACATGGAACAGTGGTGAATCTTCCCAAAATAACCCCATGAGCACAGCGATGACTCATACAAGACCCCACAAAAGACCCCACAACAACATCCAAAGAAATGCAGGCCTCACTTGCCTCAGTTAGGGTCAGGGTTCATGCCTCCACCATAAGAAAGAGACTGGGCAAAAATGGCCTGCATGGCAGAGTTGCAAGATGAAAACCACTGTTGAGTTGAACTCTTTGGAAGGTGTGTCCCATTACATCTGGCATAAAAGTAACACAACATTATAGCAACAGTAAAATATGGTGGTGGTAGTGTGATGGTCTGGGGCTGTTTTGCTACTTCAGGACCTGGAAGACTTGCTGTGATAAATGGAACTATGAATTCTGCTGTGTACCAAAATATCCTGAAGGAGAATGTCCGGCCATCTGTTCGTGACCTCAAGCTGAAACGAACTTGGGTTCTGCAGCAGGACAATGATCCAAAACACAGCAGCAAGTCCACCTCTGAATGGCTGAAGAAAAACAAAATGAAGACTTTGGAGTGGCCTAGTCAAAGTCCTCACCTGAATCCTATGGAGATGCTGTGGCATGACCTTAAAAAGGCTGTTCTTGCACAAAAACCCTCCAGTGTGGCTGAATTACAACAATTCTGCAAAGATGAGTGGCCGAAACTCCTCCACAACAATGTAGAAGACTCATTGCAGGTTATCGCAAACGCTTGGTTGCAGTTGTTGCTGCTAAGGGTGGCCTAACCAGTTTTAGGTTTAGGGGGCAATCACTTTTTCACACAGGGCCATGTAGGTTTGGATTTTTTTCTCCCTTAATAACACCTTAATTAAAAAAAAAAAACTGCATTTTGTTTACTTGTGTTGTCTTTGACTAATATTTAAATTGGTTTGGAAATCAGGAAGGGGGCAAACACTTTTTCACACCACTAAATAGTATTTAATTATTGTTATCGAGAACATCCCAGAAAACTTCCAGATATCTTTTTTCCCCCCCAGTATCACGCACCCCTAGTGTGCTTGTGAATTGCTGCTGTGCCAGCCAAATGCCCACCTCTGTCCTTTCGCCTCTCTAATAAGTAATGTTGTTTCTTCACATTGCAGGCAGTGTGATCTTTGGGGAACAATATTAATCGAGTGTGGTAACCTGCACAGGTCAGGTTTTGATTACAACCCACATATTTTAAAAAGATGAAGCCACAAATGCTTGCATTGTGGAACCCTGCAGTTTTATACATATAAATATACTTGATACTCAACACTAAAGCTTTTTTTCTCCATCTCTTTCTGTACATTTTGTATATCAGTAGAAGGAGACAAGTCTATTGTGTAATTTTTCTTGTGGGCTCTTTAAAAATGGCACACTTTTTTCGAGCTAATATGAGTCTAGTTACTATTTATAGAGAATAAGGGCCATTGTGCTCCCCAAGGCTCTGAAAATTGTCTTCAGTTCATGGAAAGCGCCTTCTCTTCTTTTTCAGAGAGCTTTTTGCTGCTGCACTTACTCTATTAGTAGAACTTTATATTGTAATGGAACATATGAGCTCACCACCCTATAAAAAGCAAATTGTACATTACTGTGAAATGCTTGTGTCCACTAGTCATCGTGGAAATCCACTCGGCATGGTCTGTGCTATTCTTCTGTGCCATTTTACAGGGAGCAATTTGGAATTTAATTATATACATTATTTTAATTGAGAAAGCACGACTAGGTTCTTCTCTTTATTTGTGGGATTGGTTAGACAGATAAGGAGATTAAAGCCTCTGCTTTATGTTGTAACGCAAGACTCAGTGTGGTTGTTAAGGTTTAAAGAGAGCTGATGTTATTCAAGTTTGCAGCTGCAAACAGGAAGTGGTCCAGTGGCTAGTACATATTCTTGTCTGCTATTTTGGATCACTGCAGCCTGAATAGAAGTAATCCAAATGATTTATTGTCTACTAATATAAGAGTATTTAAAGACAAATACAGGCTGTGAACCCTTTAGGATATTACATTTACAGCATTTAGCAGACGCCCTTATCCAGAGCGACTTACAATTGATACAGACTTACAATCCAAGCAATTGTGGGTTAAGGATCTTGCTCAAGGACCCAACAGTGGCAGCTTGGCAGAGGTGGGATTTGAACCCTGGACCTTTTGGTCCAAAGTCCAGTACCTTAACCACTAGGCTACCACAGTCCCTACATCAAAAAATATTCGCCAAAAATATTATACTTAGTCATTTTTTTGTATTGAAGAAAATGGTCCAGTATTACATCTGTGATAAAGTATCTGTGCAAAATTTTTAATTTGAAGTTGAAATTCGGTAGTTGTTTCCAATCAGTAGTTTGAAATTCAAGTGTGAATGGGTGTACTTGTATTTATTTATTAAGTCATTCATTTTGTTATCCACTTAATCCTGATCAGAGTTGTGGGAAAGCCGGTGCCCAGTTGGCGCAAGGCAGGAACAACCTAGACAGGGCGCCAATCCATCGTAGGCCACATGCACACTTACACTAAGGGCACTTTAGAAACACCAGTTAGCCTAGCACACATGTCTTTGGGCTGTGGGAGGAAACTGTAGTAAACCCACAGGAACACAGGGGGAGTCTAAGGTTGGGAACGAACTGGGGATGCTGGAGCTTTGAGGTGACTACGCTGCTCCACCGTGTTGTATTTACAGAAGAGGAAGCTATCAAAGTCTGGTTTTTAGAAGACATTTGTGGATGTATATCATGTCATTAACAAAGGAGATGTCTGAGGAACTCGCAAAAAGTGTTGCTGATGCTCATCAGGCTTGAAAAGGTTACAAAACCATTTCTAAACAGTTTGGACTTCACCAGTCCACAGTCAAGCACAGCTTTTGCTTCATGTGGGCCAGGATGGCTTGGCCTCTTTGAAGGGACAAGGAATTCTAAATTATACCAGTCAAATTTGCATTCACTTCAGCTTTCATTAGTTGATGATTGATCAAAACCAGAATCTTTTCCCTGATGTTAAGCTATTGCTATTGGTTAGAATGTGTTCAGTAAGCAGAGTGAGTTGACAGGGTTAAAAGGTACACAGAGGTGTGGCAGCCCCAAGCTGTTTAGCATTACGCCTTGGCCTTTCAGAAGATTCCGCACACAGTGGGACTGCGTGCAGAGGCCTGCCTCTGTCCTGCCCAACTCTGTCTACAGTTTCAGGCTTCTGCCTCTTTCAGAGTTTAGTAGAAAAGTAATGAATAATTTCAGATAGGCTTTGTGGTTGTTTTTGCCTCTTTCCTCTGATAGTTGAGCAGCTTTGTATTTAATATTTATAGAGACTTCCAGAAGGCCCCTTTCAGCTGTGTTTCACATTTGTGGTGCTCAGATTTTCATTTCTGTTCTCTCTCTGTCTCTCTCTCTCATACCCCTCAGGCGAAGTGACGTATGATATCCGCTGGTTCCAGAGCACTTTGCAGGCAATGGACAATGGTGATACCGTGCCCCTAATCAGCCTGGACCGCTGGGGAGTGGTAAAGAAGAGTGGAGGAAATGAGAGCACTCAGTGTGGTCTGGAACGTACAGACAGGAACACGTTTGTGCTTAGCATTTACCATGCTCGTGAAAGAGACGCGGGCGAGTACTACTGCAAGGCCAAGCCATGGTACCTGTCCACTGCTACTGGTCAGTGGAGTGAGGGGCGTGAACTCATCTCTGGCCGTGTCTTTCTCACCATCAAACTGCAGTGTAAGGAGTTTATACGTACTATACTTGGACCAGTTGGAAAATTTAGACAACCAGTTATCCTCTGAAGAATTATCTTGATAAACAGGATTATCTTGACTTAAGTTGAACCGCATGTAAGCATTAGTCTTACAACATAGCATGTAGACTTTATTAGGTACATCTACTTTTTTTCTACACTTATTATCCATGTTATCAGTTCCACTTACCATGTGTAAACACTTTGTAGTTTTACAATTACAGGCTGTAGTCCATCTGTTTCTCTACATACTCTGAATAATATCAGTAGTTATTCAAATGATCGATAGTTGAATATCAACCCAAGCCTAATATTTTAAGTCAAAAGTCAAACTTATTTCAATAGCACGTTTTACGATGGAGCATCGTCTCAAAGCAGCTGTACAGGTTTACAGTATCTTCCAATATCTTGCGTTCTAATTAGAGATGCACCGATCGATCAGCCGGTGACCAGAATCGGACGGTTTTCACTGTGAACGGCCGCGTCATGTAACCGATTCTGTGCCGGTCACATTCAGTCACATGCGACAGTGGCACAAACGCAGCAACAAATGAAAAACACTGCTTTCACTAACATTGATTCACAATTCAATTATGTTTTAAACACAGTTTGAGATTTAAACTGTGTGTTTTTGTATTATTATCGGTGCTGACGCACGCTAATGATGAAGAAGTGTTAGATTTCAGTTGCGCTTCGGTGCTACTGCTTGGTACACTAAAGAGATGCTTCCTATATGGTGCAGTGATGCTGTTATTTAGGCTGGAGCCATGTCTTCAGCATTCGAGTTCTTCACAGTGAGTGAGTGCTGTTTGCAGTATGCATGATGGAAGTAAGCCACGGAGGAAGAACTCCCAAAACACTCGGAACAGTAATGAGACGTTTCAAACGGCAGCACCTCTGCTGAGAGTGGACACACGAGATAGCAACTGCTGCCATCTTTCTGTAGTAGTGAAGAAATTTCCATTAAAAGAAATTGAACAAAAATGATCTGTAGGCTGTCATTTATAATTTCTTGGACAGGAAAGGAAATCGCAATCGGCTGTGAAGATTGCAATCGGTGCATCTCTAATGCTAATGTATCTACTAAGTTATCTACTAGTACTGTAGTACAGAGCGAGAATGATTTCAGTCTGCGACTTTGATGCGTTTTTATGTCATTTCTGCATCCATACGTAATTCTTATAATGTCTACAAATGAACTTTAGCAGCCTTGTGATGTCCATGTTTTGCCTTTAGTAAAGCCATTGTTATATTTTGTTTGTTTCTTTTTTGATTAATGGGAAATGACTTCTGTTTTCTCTCCCCTCAGTGTGGGATTCTATAAAGATGCCGATCTTATACGGCATTGCTTCAGCTTTGGGAGTTGGCGTCCTGTCGATTCTCATTGGACTCGTCACTGCCAAATGCTGCTTCTCCAGAAACCCCATGCACACCCCACGCAACAAGCTCATAGACTTGGAGATGGATTGAACCACTGGAGTGACTTAAACCAGCGCTCTTTGCCAATGTGATCACATAGCCCCTTTCAAGCTAACATAGCTGCTAATGTAACAAATTCTATCGAGCCACGAGTATTTTTGTGTGACTGCACTGGAGACGTTGAGAAAATTCCATGGACTCTTCAGTACTTGATTGTGTACACTCTGGACGGTGGGTTACGTCAATAGTTGGTGCAATTGCTGTATCTCAGGAATAACTAGCCAGCTGCTTTAACCATACTGCGAATTCCTGAGTGGTGTTTTTGAACTGGTGCTGGACGAGCCTCATCGGGAGTATCGAGGACTTGCTCATCGATTTGCAGTCCAGAATTAGAACTGCATTTTGTTTCAGCAGTCGATGATGCATATTGAGAAGCAAATTTGGATTCCTGTTGGACGGACTCCAGGGACGAGGCAAAGGCATCAGTAGGAAAAAGTCTGACAGAGTGCTATTGCTATCCCCAGTCTTCACTCCCATTCTTAATCCAGATTCTGTTCCTGTCACATCAGATGTGGTCCACCTGCTTATCAGTTAGAGCAGTGTTCTTGACAGTCTGCAGCTCTGTGGTACGTCCTGTTGTCAAGAGCCCTGTCTGTTTCTGATGGCTCAGACATGGTTTCCAAACCCCCCCACTTCACACACTCCTCACATGTACACACATGGGTTGCATCCAGTGGTGGTTGAGGATATCAGAGCTTTGTACATGGAAAAAGTTTGCCTCGCTTAATCTGCCACGGGCCTCGCAATGGCCATGATAATTTACAGTCTTCACATAATGTGCTCACTTTTTATCCTTCATATAATGCACAACGTATATACGTATTGGATTAATGTGGCTCCAGACAACAGAACAGCTGCACTGTCATTGCCCTTGAACTGCACTCTGTCTCCTTTTAATATACAGTTTATTTTACATCTTGCTCGTATGAAGGCAGTAGCTGTTGGTCTGTGGACCTCTGCTGGACGCCTGAGAACCTCTGTGCATTGTGGGCTATACTGAGCATGACTTGGGACTTTTAATATGAAGCAGAGCCTGAAACGGATATGGCCTGTGTTCGAAAAAATGCACACAGACACTCTAGAGCTTCATGATAGAATGTTTTTAAGACATAATTCTACAGATGCTGTTGTTTTGCTGTTTTAATGTTTTAGGTATTGTTTTTTATATGCAAATAGAAACAAATTCTGCTATGCTGAATGAAACATGCGTTTTTTTCTATTTCTCAACATTGATTGACAGCTTTCAGTTCTTATCAAAACAAATGTCCAAAATTTATACCATAATAAAGTTGTTTTTTCTTTTTTTTTTTTAACCGCAGTTAGCTTGGTCTGTGTGCTTATGGAATCTGACATTTGCCTGTACAGAGTCTGGTTAAATCATTTGTGTAGGGTGTGTTTTATAACACACTAGTATGGCAGTTCTGTCCTTGGTGGCAGCCAAAACAGATCTTCTTTCCAGCTTTGTGTCTTCCTCCTTTACTATTTTCATTTTCATGGGCTACTTGGCATTCGTGTTTTCTCTTAGAACTTTTGCTGTCTCCCTATTATTTTATTAGCCCTTATTAATTATTAACCCCCCCATCACGTTTGTTGTAGCCCCATTTTTGATTTGTACTTTGTTTTAGGGGATATATTTGATAGGTTGTCACCTAATGCCAGACCTCAAAGAATAGTGATTAAGGCTTTGGACTGCTTATCGGAGAGCCGAAAGTTCAAATCCGCTCTCCGTCAAGCTGCGACTCTTAAAGATTGGTACAAATGGACCCATTTAAACTCTTCAGTTCACGTATCTGGTAAAAGTGGTTAGTGTAAATTTTAATTTGTTTGCTTCACCATCCAGAGTGGTTCTGTCAAACACTGGACGGATTTGACCACCTACTTCTGATAGTAACATCACTCAAGCGTATAACATGGAAACTACTACTAAATTTATGATAAAACAAATCCAATTATGTGGTAGTATTAACCAGACTAACTTTGTATGTGTGGTCTTTTTTGAAAAGGTGGGTAAAATGCAATGTCTTTTTTTTTTCTTTCTTTTCTTTTGCACAGAAAGGAAGCATATTGTAAGCCTGTGTTAAGGTTTGGCTGGACGTAGTTTCCGGCGGGTTATTTAAAATGCATTTTTGGAGTTTCATTCTAATATTTGTTTTGTTACATTAATTGTTTCACCAGTGGTGCTTTGTTTTGTGGCGCCACCAAAACCACACACGATATTAAAAATTAAATTCACTATGAGCCATATATTACAGTGATTCTGCTATTGTCTGTCAAACATGGTGTTTTGGTACGTTATCATGTAAACGTACACTTGTCTATGTTTAGATACTTTTTCAGCATGGTGGCCTCACAGCTCCAGAGATCCCTGGTTTGATCCCTACCGTGGACTCCACCTGTGTGAAGTTTGCATTTCCTCTCTGTGTTTGTGTGGGTGTCCTCTGGGTACTCCGGTCTCCTCTCCTATTCAAAAGACATGCGTTAGGTTATTGGTTGTTTTAAATTAGCCAAATATAAATGTGTCTGACTAGTATCAATGTAATCTTGCTCCTGTCATGAATAGCTCTTGATGCTGATCTAAGGACAGCAGTACTAAGGATCACTGTTGGAGTTGCAGGAAAAATCGAATGCCACCTCGATGCCAACCAAATATTTGGAAGATTTGCCAAAACAAAGCTATTCCTGTCATCTAACCACGTATGTAAGTTTTAGAGTTTGCTGAACACTGCTGGGATTTTGACTGAAACCATGTTCTATATTCAGATAACACAAATTGAGTTTTGTGTTACCAAAACTGAAAGTGGGTTTGGCAGTAAAAGAAGGATGACTACACTGAAAAGATCCTAATGGCACCTGTTAAGTATGATGGAGTGTCTGTGACGATGTGGGGGTGTTTTTCCTTCAAAACCCCTGGAAACCTCATTAAGGTAGATGCATCATGGACCATGATCTTTAAAATCAGAATCTATCTGTCACTGCCAAGAATCTAAAAATAGGTCGTTGTTGGATCTTCCAGCAGGACAGTGATCCAAAACATAAGTCCAGATCAACACAAAATGGTTAACTAAACACAAGATTAAGCTTCTACCATGCCTTTCTCAGTCCCCCTGGTCTAAATTCCATAGAAAACCAGTGGGGTGACTACTTTTGAGATACCTGCATGCTTTAAAAAAAAAAAGTGTTTAGACACTAATTACTATTATTATTATTACTGTTATTATGGACGAATTTTAAATATACTGGTGTTTTTTTCACACGCTTTGCTTTTTGAAAAATGTGCTTATGGTGGCCAATGTCCAGATTAAAAAAAAAATGCTTATTTAATTCTGGGTGTGTTATCAGATGAGGCTAAATGGGCATAAAGGGTTCATCATCTGGATCAGTATCATTTTCATGCGTTCAGTATTAGGTTCATGCGTTGTGGCATCTTCATCTGCCTCGTCTAGGTGCCATGTCTCTGTTGTCTTCAGTATTGGCACATGTAACAGAATGCATCGCAGCTGTTGCGACATTGACAAGACATTCCTGCTGTATTAAATCTTCCTGAAGACAGTAAATCTGAAGTCTACTCGCTATGCTATTGCCTGAAGAACGTGTCTGTAAATGGGCATTCTTGGACTGACAAAACAGCTGTGTGCGAGCAATATACTAGTACCCTTAAAATATGGTGGGAAAGTACAAAATATCGGTCATGCATCATCATCCTGGCGCTTGTCCCTCCGGTGCGGGGTTGGTCTACTGCCATTCGATGCCAACGAGAATTCTCCAGCCGATGCGTCGCTCCGTTTGTCGGCAGAGACCACACTCAAACCATGCCATTTTAGCATAATCAATTAAACTAACGTGGATTGTGGGGGAAAACCGGAGCGCCCGGAGTAAACCCTAAGCAGACATGGGGAGGACCCAGGCTGCTCCATCCTGGGATTGAACCCAGGACCTTTTTGCTACGATGTGGTGGTGCTACCCATCATGCCACCCGAAATACAAAATATTAATGATATCTACACAAAATTATGTGATAGGAAGGTGATTTTTCCCTGATCAGCAGCTCAATGGTCCTAAAAACACCCATATACATCTTATGTCAGAGCACTTTGGTTTCATAAGATCCTATTCACTCAGTATTTACAATTACTAATTAATTTTGAATTAGACTTGGAGTGAGGGTGGATGTCTTTAACAGTGTTGAGAAGAAACCTACAGACTTATTTGACTTAACATAATGATGATGAATTGGCTGGTATTTTCTTTTGGGTATTTGAATACACATTGTCCAGTGCTCCAAAATTGAGAAACCCTTTCCCTACAATGCCCCAAAATACATACATAATGAGAGCTTGGTGCTGAATAAGGTGAAACATTTATGCCATTCAGCAGTCGCCCTTATCTAGGGTGACTTACAACTGATACAAGCCTCCGATCCAAGCAATGGTGGGTTATGGGCCTTGCTCATGGACCTAGCAGTGACAGCCTGGCAGAAGTGGGTTTCAAACCCTGGATCTTCTGATCCATAATCCAGTATCTTAACTGCTAGACCACCAGAAATACAAATGTGATTTTTATAATAAAGGGTGTTTCTTTTTTTCAAGCAGAAAATGTATGGGTTTTGGTTACCAAGTTCCTATTTAGCAGATAATTGTATTGTTAGGTCTCGAGACCATAAATGAGCGGTCTTGATCTTAACCTCATCTAGACTCGGTCTTGTCTTGGTGTAAGGTAGACTTGGAAATTGTTGAGACTAGCCAAGTCTAGCGCGTTTGTCTGAGGTAACATTAATTATAAACTGAACTTTTTTTCTGTCATTATTTCTGTCGTCCTTTCTCTACATGCCTAAATAAAATCTGCACTCAGATTGGCTAAAAGGGAAAAACACTGATTGGTACAGTACCATTGGTACAGTCTTACAATCCAAGCAATTGTGGGTTAAGGGCCTTGCTCAAGGACCCAACAGTGGCAGCTTGGCAGAGGTGGGATTTGAACCCTGGACCTTTTGGTCCATAGGCCAGTACCTTACCCGCTGGGCTACCACAGTCCATAACATAATACTGATAATGTTATGCCATATGTTATATTTTACAAAATATATGATAGAATAGAATGTTACTTTATACACTTAACTAAGCATTTAACTAAGCAAATAGTTAAAGAGTCTCCCTTCAGATAATTACTGCATTGGTGATTATGTTTCAGCTGGCAACAAGTTATTTAATCCTAACTGATGCAGTGAGTAGCTTCTCATTTGTTAAACAACCATGTCGAAAGACACATCCTGTGGTTATAAAAAAGATGTTAATCTGTTTCAGATGGGTTGAATTGTGAAAGAGTGGTTCAGGGAGCATGGCATAATCAAAGCTAAAGGCCGTCCAACAAATATTAGTGTATGACCTTTTTTTGGCCAGGCAGTGTGTATTGTGTATAAATGAAATGATCATGCATGTAAAGTGAATTACAAGCAATATTTTTCAATTTTCTTCTTTTTATTGGCTTATGATAAAAATAAAAAAAAATCAGGTCTCTGTCTCAGCCAGTCTTGGTCTTGACTACAACACTAGTTTGGCCCTTGAGCAAGATCTTCAGCTGTTGTACAGTATCTTGCTCTGCTCAATGCCTTGTATGTAAATTCACTAAATCCAGTTTACTTTTTGGTATTCCAAGAGAAGCTGTATTTGTCCAGCTTGGTTATAGCACTTAAGAACCATTGATTTTGTGAGTGTGACGTTTGCAAAAGAGATTTAAAAAACTGTTAGATTAATCAAGCTTTTATAAAACTATGCTTCCTCAATGACTCTCCTTCTGAAATGGTATAAAATGGTATAAAACTCTGTGCACATTGAGTCTCTGCATAGCAATGTGTAGACTACCATTACAACCATTCAAGTCTTCCATTCAAGTGTTCTTTCATATTTTGGGATGGCACAGTGGGTCAAGCCGTTAGCACAATTACCTTACGGCGTCCAGAGATCCCTGGTTCAATCCTGCCCTTGTACTCTGTCTGCATGGAGTTTATATTTTCTCCCTGTGTCTTTTCTTTGGTTTCCCACACATTCCAAAGGTGGTGCTCTAAATTGGCCCAGTGTGAATGTGTCTGACATTCACGTTTTCGTACAGAAATCATACACCCCAGTAGAAAATTTGATTATTTTGTTGAAGACAGTCCATTTGCGACCACTTCCACTTATGAAAAAATAGTTCAATTTGTTAATGTTTGTGACATTTCAGATTGAAAAACAGTTTTACTACAAACTACTTTCCCCCCTCTGCTAAACTGTTCTGAGTTTCTAACCCACAGCCTCTCTGGTTTAGAGCTTACAGACTGTGCGCATGTCTGTGGTTAAGATGTTTTTTAAATCCTTAACCTCACAAACTCAGAAATTCCACAGGAATTTATGAAAGTTTTATGTGAATTGTACACATTAGTTCTCATTTCTGTTCTTGTGTTTCTGTGGTGAACTCCAATCGCAAAGTTAATCCTCAGGCATTATTGTAACTGTGCTAAAATTATAGCAGCTGGATCACTGCAGGATGGCTTAAAGAATAATCTGATGGTCTCTTTGTCATTTAGTGGTGTAGAAAATCGATTACACAGCATATTGTTGGGGAGTTTTGTCTCTGTGTAATTGTAGCTTTTCTCACTGCATTGGCTGCCCTGAAGATGTGGTGTTTTCCCAAATGCAATAACGCTGGATTCAAACAATTCAAGTCGCCACTCATAATGAATTGCAATGTCTTTCAGGCGCCTGGGAATCAGAAATGTGGTAAGTGGATCTGGTAAGAAGTATTTGCTAAAGACTAACATATGATCCTTGTTTTTCAATTGTATAGCTTCAGTCTGTTAAAACACAATAAATATTTACATGTAGTTTCAGTACTTATAGGCTCAGTGCTTAAGGCTTTGACCTACTAATTCAAAGTTTGTGAGTTAAAACCTGGCTGTGCTGATCTGTCACTGTTGGGCTTTTGAGTAAAGACCTTTAACCGTAACTGCTCGGCTCAGTTGTAGGTCACTATGGATAATTTATTCTGCTAAATTCTGTAAGGAAAGGCATATCCAACCATAATAAATTCGATACAAAAGGATTACTGTTAATTCAGCCACACTGGTCTGAACACAGGTCCATAATCTCCCAATAGAGGTCAGTTCATCAACTTTGTGCCATTGAAAAATGGAGACAATAAAGAAATGGTTTGCCGGCTTTGATGGAGAACTTGACTGGCTTGCACAGAGCCCTGAACTGAACTCCATCAGACACTTTTGAGATGAATTGTAATATCAGCTAAGAGCCAGGGCTTATTATCCAACGTTAGTGCCATAGTCAGGTTAAGAGTGAGAGAGGGCTGCTGTAGCAGCGAAGAGGGAACAAACCCCATACCAGTAATTATGTTTTTGGATGTAATTGTTGGACATTTACAAACTTTTGGCCATATCATGTGTGTACATAATATCTATGCTGGGTTACGCAACGAGTATTTCTTTGCTACAGTTGCCTCTTTCTGGTCATTTGGGGTCAGACAAGGAATTATGGAAAGCTGCTTTGAGAAATTATTCTTTTTAAAATAAAATTAAATGAAATTTGATATATTCTAATGTGTGTGTGTGTGTGTGTGTGTGTGTATATATATCTGTTTGTTTTTTTACTTCGTATATTTAGCTCTTCAAGCATCAAAGGCCAATCAACGACAGACACAAGGTTACATCATCTCTCAAGGTCATATCGAAACTAGTTTTACTTATATATATATATATAAAAAAAACTAGTTTCGATATGACCAAGTTTCGAGATTGGGCAAAAATGGCCTGCCTGGCAGAGTTCCAAGACGAAAACCACTGCTGAGCAAAAGGAACATTAAAGCTTGTCTCGGTTTTTCCAGAACATATCTTGATGATCCCCAAGACCTTTTGGGAAAACATTCTGTGGAATGACGAGACAAAAGTTGAACTCACCATTACATCTGGTGTAAAAGTAACCCAGCATTTCAGAAAAAGAACATTATAGCAACAGTAAAATATGGTGATGGTAGTGTGATGGTCTGGGGCTGTTTTGCTGCTTCAGGACCTGGAAGACTTGCTGTGATAAATGGAACTATGAATTCTGCTGTCTACCAAAAAATCCTGAAGGAGAATGTCCGGCCATCTGTTCGTGACGTCAAGCTGAAACAAACTTGGGTTCTGCAGCAGGACAATGATCCAAACACAGCAGCAAGTCCACATCTGAATGGCTGAAGAAAAACAAAATGAAGACTTGAGTGGCCTAGTCAAAGTCCTGACCTGAATCCTATGGAGATGCTGTGACATGACTTGTGTTGTCTTTGACTAATATTTAAATTGGTTTGATGTTCCGAAACACTTTAGTGTGACAAAAATGAAAAAAAAAAGGAAATCAGCAAGGGGGAAAACACTTTTCACACTGTATGTTAAAAGACAGACTATTTCCTGTTATAATTTTTAAGACCTTGGCCCATAAAGCGAATAGACGTTAACTCTGGCTCTAGTGACTCAGCAGTAAGAGCCAGATGTTCTAAACTGTAGTTCCTGAGGGCCTGTGTTTTAATCCTCGGTGGTTGTTTACAGAACCATGGGTGCCCTGCCCATAGTGTCTCTCTGCTTGATTAGGCTCCCCTGTGGCCCTGACCAGGCTAAGCTGAAGAAAAATGGCAAGCTTTGGTGTTTGGGTTTGAAATATGGGTTTGTCTCATATCTCAACTTGTGCCTTCAGTAACCCACAACTCAGTTCACTTATTGACTGCTGCGTTAACCTGGGTTTTGTGTCACACAAGAATGATTGTCCATATTTAAGGCATGAGAGATGGGACCTGACGATTACGCCCTGGTATTGCAACAGTGTAACAGTGACCCCTGCTGAGCTCTTTGATGGAATGGCATCCCATCCAGAGTATACTTAGACCTGGGCCAAGTGAAATGTCAGAGACTCACATTTTCAACCCATGGATTTCAGCTGTGTCAACACAATTACAGAGGTTTCTTTATTTACAATTAGTGTTGATTAGACTTGTGACACAAAGCTTATGGGTGCTCAAAATGGGACTTGGCACCCATAAGCCAATTATTTGTTTTCTTATCTGCTTAATCCTGGACAGGGTTGCAGGAGAGCCAGTGACTAGCCAGCAGTACAGGGTGCAAGGCAGGACCAACCCTAGACAGGGTGCCAATCCATTGTAGGGCACACTCACTCACATAGTCAAGGTGCTTTATAGAAATTAATAAACCTAACATGCAGGTCTTTGGATTGTGGGAGGAAACACAGTACCCAGAGTAAACCCTCATGGACACAGGAAAGACCGAGCCCATTCCACATAGGGATTGAACCCAGGACCTTCTCACTGTGAAGCTTTGGTTCTACCCAGTGAGTCACCATGCCGCCTGAGTTGTAAGTTAAAATTTGAAATTTCTACATTTCTGCATAAATATGACATCATCACATTTTTTCACACAAGTCCTAAAAGTAGATAAAGAGGGCCCAGTTAAACAATTGAGGAAAATGATCCAATATCACATATTAGTGAGTGGCAAAAGTATGTGAACCTCTAGGATTAGAAGTTAATATAAAGGTGAAATTATAGTCAGGTGTTTTCAATCAATGGGATGATAATCATGTGTGAGTGGGCACCCTGTTTAATTTAAAGAACAGGGATCTATCAAAGTCTGGTCTTCACAACACATGTTTGTGGAAGTGTATCATAACACGAACGAAGGACATTTCTGAGGACTTAAAAAAAAAAAAGAGTTGTTGATGCTCATCAGGCTGGAAAATGTCACAAAACCATCTCTAAAGAGTTTGGACTCCACCAATCCACAGTCAGACAGATTGTGTACAAATGGAGGGAATTCAAGACCATTGTTACCCTCCCCAGGAGTGGTCGACCAACAAAGATCACTCCAAGAGCAAGGCGTGTAATAGTTGGCGAGGTTACAAAGGACTCCAGGGTAACTTCTAAGCAACTGAAGGCCTCTCTCACATTGGCTAATGTTAATGTTCATGAGTCCACCATCAGAAGAACACTGAACAACAATGGTGTGCATGGCAGGGCTGCAAGGAGAAAGCCACTGGTCTCCAAAAAGAACATTGCTGCTCGTCTGCAGTTTTCTAAAGATCACGTGGAAAAGCCAGAAGGCTATTGGAATGGATGAGACCAAAATACAACTTTTTTGTTTAAAAGAATGGCGTTATGTTTGTAGAAAGGAAAACACTGCATTCCAGCATAAGAACCTTATCCCATCTGTGAAACATGGTGGTGGTAGTATCATGGTTTGGGCCTGTTTTGCTGCATCTGGGCCAGGACGGTTTGACATCATTGATGGAACAATGAATTCTGAATTACATCAGAGAATTCTAAAGGAAAATGTCAGCACATCTGTCCATGAACTGAATCTCAAGAGAAGGTGGGTCATGCAGCAAGACAACGACCCTAAGCACACAAGTATTTCTACCAAAGAATGGTTAAAAAGAATAAAGTGAATGTTTTGGAATGGCCAAGTCAAAGTCCTGACCTTAATCCAATTAAAATGTTTGTGGAAGGACCTGAAGTGAGCAGTTAATGTGAGGAAACCCACCAACCTCCCAGAGCTGAAGCTGTTCTGTACAGCGGGAATGGAGTAAAAATTCCTCCAAGCTGGTGTGCAGGACTGATCAACAGATTACAGAAATGTTTATTTGCAGTTATTCCTATACAGGGGGGTCACACCACCTTCCAGCTGGGTCAGACTTCACATGCAGGCATAATTGGTTGTGCCTGAGGTCGGGGAGGTTGGCGGATGAGTTTTAAGCTGTGCTGTAGTGTCAGTTTAGTATTTCCATATATAGTGTTTCCATATTTTTGCAAGCCACAGATTGATGCTTATTTGAGTTAAACTGATTGTATTTCCTGTTACCATTGGAATTGGGTGAGGGGTGCATTTTGCTGTGGCAAAAATAGTAACCTTTTTTATATACATGTAATTAGTCCTATAAAGCATGTCAGTCTGTCATTTTTACAAGCAGTATTACTGTTGAGCTGTGATTAGCACAGTTGCCAAATGGCTCTAGAAATCCCCAGTTCGCTTTCCAGCCCGGACAACAGCTGTGTAGACTTTGGATGTTCTCCCCATGTCTGCATGTTTCCCCTCCTGGTAGTCTAGTTTCCTCCCACATTACAAAAACATGTTAGGACAGCTGGTTTCTCTAAAGTGTCCCAGTGAGTGTGTGCATGTGGTCTGCAATGTATTGGCACCCTGTCTAGAGTTGGTTTTCGTCTTGTCCCCTGTGCTGCCCCCCATGACCTGAGTTGTATTAAGCAGGCATGAAAATGGATGAATGTATGAATATTAACTGACTCCTTTGGATGAAACATGAAACATGTTTACATCCAGTTGATTTCCAGTTAATTAACTGGTGCATAGTTTGTCATGCAGCTTTCATGTTAAATTGCTTTCTGTCACACCAATTGGAAACAAATTCATCCAGATTTTGTCATCCTCAGCAAAATTCCACAGTGGTATATGAAGTCCTGACATTTAAAAATGATCATGTCTAACCTACAGTCACAAAGTTCCATATGGATAACAATGCAACAGCTGTCTAACTACCCTATACAGAGGTGGGCAGAAGTGCGCTACATTTTCTCCCTTATAATTAGTTTACGTGTCAATTTCTGAAAAAAGTACAAATAATGTTGTGGTTTAGTGGTGCCCTGCTGTGGCTGAATTTGAAATATCTGACTTAATGTCATCTTTATATTAAACCCAACTCCTGTGGCTCACAGGTAAGAAGCAGTTGCTGGAAACAGTAGCTCCTGAGGACCTGAGTTAGAACCTTGGACTGGGCTTGCAACTTTTAAGGTCGGTTCATAACCGTGGCAAGTAGGGGCGCTGAGAGTATAATAGGAAAATACCTGTAACTGTGTAGGGATTGTGGTAGCCCAGTGGTTAAGGTACAGCACTATGGACCAGAAGGTCTAAGGTTCAAGTCCTGCATCTGCCAAGCTGCCACTGTTGGGTCCTTGAGCAAGGCCCTTAACCTACAATTGCTTGGATTGTTTTAGAGTAAGATTGTATAAGTTGTAAGTCTGGAGCGTCTGCTAAATGCTGCAAATGTAAATTTAACTGTAAAAGTATTTGTATAGAAGTCTGAGGTTGGATATATTGTGTTTCTCTATAGCAATTAAGTTGTTAAATAAAATTGCATCCTTGTGAAAATCCAACCATCAAATACAGAAAAACGACTCACATCTGTTGTTTATGACACAGTTTGTATACTGACAGACAGATTACCAACCCTGTTAAGGACTATTACCAGTCAACGTGAATAAAATAAATGCTGAGATGCCCCTCAGGCCATCGAGGTCACTCTTACACATTATTTGTACCAGCGTGATAGGCACGCATCACAAAATCACGTAATAGAAACACGTTCTTAGCACTCTCTTAACTGAGGCATTTTCGTCACACACGCATTGTCACATTAAAACACACCAGTCCTCCTGTGAGAAGTAGGTCTGCAGTAACCACTAGATGGCAGTGTTGACTACCATTTTCTTTAACCGTACAGGCAAAAAAAAGTATCTCTGCACAACATATTAAACCAGTACCGTTTAGTTCAAAATAAGGACGATCGGTTTTCAGGGGTAGGGCTGTGTAAGTTTTGTGGAGATTGTACAATGGTGAGGTACTATGGTGCTGGTACTATGGGGAGGGGGAGGTTTATTCAAAATGACACATATAAACATTACATCCATAGAAATCGTTTCTATCGTGAGTGGCACCATCTGAACTAGATTGCTTAGATGTTGGATGTTGACGCCCCACGCCCACCACACTCCACCCAAAAGACACATTCTGTGGACACAGGTGTGGCATTTTCTGTGAGGATAGGCATTGCTAAATTCGACCTATTATCAATGTATCTGTGTGTACTGTTAGCTAGGTGTGGAGACTTCATATTAATACGCATTGCTGAATGAATAATAAATCAAAAGCACATAATGTAGAGTATCAAAAAACATAGGTCTAAATTGTGTGGTGTGATAATAATACCAAGGTATAATACTTTCTAGCTATAAAAATGAAAGAGAAATGCTTGAGAGTAGCACCTTTGCAAGCTAACGTCATTATACGCTTGCAGTCTTTTCCAAATTTGACTTTGAGATGTTTTGTAGGGCTAGTATTATTGATACTTTCGCATGCATAGGCAGGTGAGCTGTTTTTAAATAAATGGCATTGTGTGAAATATTAGCTTACCCACTGAAAAATAGCCTAGCCTCCATCATGGCCAGCGTATGGAAACCTAATATGTTTCATACAATTGCACTCAGACAGTGAGCAGCAGTTCTCTTGGTGAAAATGTCTTGGGTCAGAGGAGAATGGCCAGACTGGTTTGAGCTGATAGAAAAGCAACAGGAACTCAACTTACTCATTACAACCGAGATTTGCAGAACAGCATCTCTGAATGCACAGCATGTTGATCCTTGAAGCAGATAGGCTACGCAAGTGAGGCTACAATTTGCAATGGCCAAAATTGGACAACAAAAGATTGGAAAAACGTTGCCTGATCTGATGGGTCTCTCTTTCTGTTGAGGTTTCTGGCAGGTCCAATGACCCTGACTAGGATATGTGGATGTTCTTTTAATTTTATATATATATATATATATATATATATATATATATATACACGTGTATATGTATATGTGTATGTATGTATATATATATATATGTATATGTATATATATACATACACTGGTCCTTCTCAAAAAATTAACATATTGTGATAAAGTTAATTCTTTTCCGTAATGTAATGATAAAAATTAAACTTTCATATATTTTAGATTCATTGCACACCAACTGAAATATTTCAAGTCTTTTATTGTTTTAATACTGATGATTTTGGCATACAGCTCATGAAAACCCAAAATTAGCACAAAATTAGCATATTTCATCCGACCAGTAAAAGAAAAGTGTTTTTAATACAAAAAAAAGTCAACCTTCAGATTATTATGTTCATTTATGCACTCAATACTTGGTCGGGGAATCCTTTTGCAGAAATGAACTGCTTCATGCGGCGTGGGCATGGAATGCGGAGGCAATCAGCCTGTGGCACTGCTGAGGTGTTTATGGAGGCCCAGGATGCTTCGATAGCGACCTTAAGCTCATCCAGAGTGTTGGGTCTTGCGTCTCTCAACTTTTCTCTTCACAAATATCCCACAGATTCTCTTATCGGGTTCAGGTCAGGAGAGTTGGTGCAGGCCAATTGAGCACAGTAATACCATGGTCAGTAAACCATTTTACCAGTGGTTTTGGCACTGTGAGCAGGTTGCCAGGTCGTGCTGAAAAATGAACTCTTTCATCTCCATAAAGCTCTTCAGCAGATGGAAGCATGAAGTGCTCCAAATCCTCCTGATAGCTAGATGCATTGACCCTGCCCTTGATAAAAACAGTGGACCAACACCAGCAGCTGACATGGCACCCCCAGACCATCACTGACTGTGGGTACTTGACACTGGACTTCAGACATTTTGGCATTTCCTTCTCCCCAGTCTTCCTCCAGACTCTGGCACCTTAATTTCCGAATGACATGCAAAATTTGCTTTCAATCCGAAAAAAGTACTTTGGACCACTGAGCAAACAGTCCAGTGCTGCTTCTCTGTAGCCCAGGTCAGGCGCTTCTGGCCGCTGTTTTCTGGTTCAAAAAGTGGCTTGACCTGGGGAATGCGGCACCTGTTAGGCCCATTTCCTGCACACGCGCTGTGCACGGTGGCTCTGGAATCCGGCCCTTCTCCACAATCCTCCTCAGGGTCCGGTCACCTCTCCTCGGTTTCTCGTTGTGCAGCGTTTTTCTGCCACACTTTTTCCTTCCCACACGACTTTCCCACTGAGGTGCCTTGATACAGCACTCTGGGAACAGCCTATTCGTTCAGAAATTTCTTTCTGTGTCTTACCCTCTTGCTTGAGGGTGTCAGTGATGGCCTTCTAGGACAGCAGTCAGGTCGGCAGTCTTAACCCATGATTGCGGTTTTGAGTAATGAACCAGGCTGGGAGTTTTCAAAAGCCTCAGGAATCTTTTGCAGGTGTTTAGAGTTAATTCGTTGATTCAGATGATTAGGGTTAATAGCTTGTTTAGAGAACCTTTTCATGATATGCTAATTTTGTGAGATTACTGCAGGATCTGAGTCCCTCTTGGTGTTAGTGTGGTAGAGTTTGTTACTTTAGCTCTCTGCAGGTCATTCATCAGGTCCCTCCGTGTAGTTTCTGGGATTTTTGCTCACCGTTCTCATGATCATTTTGACCCCACGGGATGAGATCTTGCATGGGGCCCCAGATCGAGGGAGATTATCAATGGTCTTGTATGTGTTCCATTATCTTACAATTGAGTAACAAACACAGTTTTATTCACACCAACCTCTTGCCTATTGTAGATTCACCCTTCCCAGCCTGGTGCAGGTCTACAATTTTCTTCCTGGTGTCCTTACACAGCTCTTTGGTCTTGGCCATGGTTGAGTCTGACTGTTTTGAGGCTGTGGACAGGTGTCTTTTATACAGATAACGAGGTCAAACAGGTGCCATTAATACAGGTAACGAGTGGAGGACAGAAGAGCTTTCTTAAAGAAGAAGTTACAGGTCTGTGAGAGCCAGAAATCTTGCTTGTTTGTGGTGACTAAATACTTATTTTCTACCATGATTTACAATTCAATTATTTAAAAATTTACAATGTGATTTCCTGGATTTTTTTAATTCTCATTTTGTCTATCATAGTTGAAGTGTACCTATGATGAAAATTACAGACCTTTCTCATCTTTCTAATTAGGAGAGCTTACACAGTCAGTGGCTGGCTAAATACTTTTTCATATATATATATATATATATATATATATATATATATATAGATATATATATATATATATATATATATATATATATATATATATATAAACTACTGTACTGTACTTATACTGTATACATGTATATGTATATACATATATAATTATATACATAGACTTACATACAAAGGTGCCAGAATAAAATGGCAGCTAAAGTTAGAGTACAAACCTACTGTGCATGAGACGACAGGAAAACCACATGCTTGTCTCATTTCCTCTATGTGTTCATGACCTACCTAATGTGGGGAATCTACTTTTACAGTTAAGTTCTGAGCAGAACCTGTTTAAATCTTTGTTTAATAGCCTAGACAAAGACATAGACAAACGGACCCTGTGCAGTGTAGGATGTTTTTTCTTCAGCCACAGCTGAGGCAGCTTCTCCTGCTGATGTGTCTTGGAGGTCTCCTGCAGACTGGTAGGTCCACAACTAAATCACTATTATGCTTTAGGCGGTAGTCTAAAAAAGCAGCAGAAACCTGTGAAGGATGTTTTGAGGATTAAGAAAACACACTTCAGTCACTTGGACTTTTTTTACTTTGTCCATAAAAAATGTTCAGGGGTGTTTAGGTGGCAGAATTGGCTTATATCCTAGATCTCCACCTGGGTTCATGTCAGAGCAGTGCCGGATTGGGCATGAAAAGCAGACAGTATTGGCAGGGTCTGATGAAGAAGAGAACAGTTTGAGTATCATCCCACAACACTGAATCAGTGACCCCTACCTTGTTACATGGATGTTGGATCTTCATTCAGTTCATAATAACAAGTAAACACATTCTTTAGAAAACAATGATTAACTGTTCACAGCCCTAACTGGAAATGGTATGTGGACCCTAGTACTTAAATTCTGAATCGAATAGAATCTCCTTTCCTTTGTCAGACATGGAGTAATTTCCGACGAATTGTCTGATATCTTGCGTCAACAATCCTCTTCAGGTTATACCAGTGCGTCAGCTAGATTAGGGCTGGGTTTAGACTCTGAGTAGTCAGAACAAAGCAAACATTTTTGCTTTCTAATCATTCTGTTGCTGAATCACTTGACATTGTCTTGTTGAATTATCCAGTTTTTGTTCAATTTCACCTGGCAGACCTCTATTTATTGTAAAATTTGGTACATGACTTTTAGATGAATTGTTCGTTCGAAAATTGCAAGCTGTACAACAATTCATCTGTCTACAATTCCACTGAAACTTGAACTTCTCCCCTGAAACTGCTTTTGTAGAACACAACATTTACACAACCTGTATGCCCAATTTCAATTTCATTTACTGGAACATTCATTTAAGTTGTTTCACACACTTTTTCCACCTTGGAGTATGGATACTTACTAAAGGGTTAGTTTATTGTTAAAAGAAATTAGTTTACGTGGAATGTGTTGGTGCTATCTTATAGTGGGTAATGAAGATTAAACCACATTATGTAAGTCATTCATTAAAATAAAAATTACAAAGAATATGCAAACAGTTTTATATGTTAAAACTTAGAGCAGTGTAATACATATCTCAGTTGCTTTCAAACTTTGTAGCAAACAGTAGGCTATATCTTCAGTAGCGAAGTTGTCCAAACTATACACAAATATTAAGCTATATTTACAGTCCCTATTACACATGGGCAGCACAATGGCTCGGTTGGTAGCACCGTCACAGTGAGAAGGTCCTGGGTTTGATCCCAGGTGGAGCTGTCTGGGTCCTTTCTGTGCTCTGGTTTCTGCCCACAGTCCAATGGATTAGTCACTTTGACTTGGCCTTTCCAAAACATTAACTTTATTCTTCTTTAACCATTCTTTGGTAGAACGACTTGTGTGCTTAGCATCGTTGCCTTGCTACATGACCCACCTTCTCTTGACATTTAGTTCATGGACAGATGTCCTGACATTTTCCTTTAGAATTCTCTGATATCATTCAGAATTCATTGTTACATCAATGATGGCAAGTCGTCCTGGCCCAGATGCAGCAAAACAGGCCCAAACCATGACACTACCACCACAATGTTTTACAGATGGGATAAGGTTCTTATTCTGGAATGCAGTGTTGTCCTTTCTCCAAACATAACACTTTTTTTTTAAACCAAAAGATTTTATTGGTTTCATCTGTCCACAAAACATTCCTCCGATAGCCTTCTGGCTTGTCCACATGATCTTTAGCAAACTGCAGACAAGCAGCAATGTTACTTTTGGAGAGCAGTGGCTTTCTCCTTGCAATCCTGCCATGCACACCATTGTTGTCCAGTGTATTCTGATGGTGAACTCATGAACATTAACATTAGCCAATGTGAGAGAGGCCTTCGGAGGCTTTGAAGTTACCCTGGGCTCCTTTGTGACCTCTCAAACTATTACATGCCTTGCTCTTGGAGTGATCTTTGTTGGTCAACCACTCCTGGAGAGGGTATCAATGGTCTTGAATCCCCTCCATTTGTACACAATCTGTCTGACTGTGGATTGGTGGAGTCCAAACTCTTTAGAGATGGTTTTATAACGTTTTCCAGCCTGATGAGCATCAACAACTCTCCTTCTGAGGTCTTTAGAAATCTCCTTTATTCGTGCCATGATGCACTTCCACAAACATGTGTTGTGAAGAGCAGACTTTGATAGATCCCTGTTCTTTAAATAAAACAGGGTGCCCACCTGATTGTCATCCCATTGATTGAAAACACCTGACTCTAATTTAACCTTCAAATTAATGCTACTCCTAGAGGTTCACATATTTTTGCCACTCACTAATATGTAATATTGGATCATTTTCCTCAATAAATAAATGACCAAGTATAATATTTTGGTCTCATTTGTTTAACTGGGTTTTCTTTATCTACTTTTAGGACTTGTGTGCATATCTGCTGATGTTTTAGGTCATATTTATGCAGAAATATAGAAAATTCTAAACGGTTCACAAACTTTCAAGCACCACTGTACGATATCTCATTGATTACATCATAATTGTGTCTGGTCTCCTGTAACGCTGAAGTCTATGTATGGTTATTGGCTGTGAAGGTGTATGACCTCCTGGCACTGTTGCATTCAGTTCGCACTATGTGTGCATGTTCCACAATATTTTCACCTTGTCAGAGGCTCCAAAGTCTGAGGAATCCTTGGGATCCTAGCTGTGTAACAAACATTTATGTCACTTAGTAGAGCCTCTTATCCAGAGCAACTTACAATTAATATATTTTTACAGTCCAAGCAATTGTGGGTCAAGGGTCTTCTGCCAAGCAGCTTGGCAGAAGTGGGATTTGAATCGTGGACTTTCGGCTCTAGAGTCCAGTGCCTTAACCACTAAGCTACCACAGTCCTACACACAGGCAATGTGCATTTAAATTAGTGCAAAGTTGAATAAAGTATGTAAATGCAATTGATCTCGGACTCTCCCTTTGTGGAGTTGCATATTCTCCCCTTTCGCCCTGTGTCGCTGGAGGGCACTGGCTTTCCTGCAACCCTGACCAGGATCAAGCGAATAGGAAAATTAATTAAACAATGAGTTTTATTTAATCACATTATTTTCATCTTGTTTGATGCATCACAACATTTCATTAGGAGCTGCAGCATTCAGGACATAACAACCCACAATGGATTATGAGGAAGATATCTTATTAATGCCATGTATTTACTAAGGCAACAATGAAGCATGTTGCTAAAATGTGCAGTAATGTTTAGTGTGTTTATGAAACGCATCTGCTGTGCCCATGAGCGTAGTCATACAACAGACTGTTTGAAATTGTACTACCCTTACAATCTCTGGTTCCTTACAGTCTAATAGTGCACTTAGAATATAGGGAAGAGCGATTAGGGGACCGTTTTGAATACAACCCGGAAGTAGGGGTGCTTCATATGGTCAAGCAGCAAAAATGCAATGAATGGTGTAAAAATATTATTTTATTATCACTTTAATTTTGAAAGCAATAAACTGAAATACATGTTTCACCACACATGTTCATCTTTCTCTTTCAGATATTTGCAGAGCTCAGCACCTGGTACACATCCAAGAAGGTCCACTGTATCGCGTGAAAGGATATCCCATGTCCATCTCCTGTAATGTTAGCGGCCTGACATCTCTAGCCAAGCAGGAATTTACATTTTCTGTCGCTAAACCAGAAAACCCAGCATCATTGATCAGGATTATAAGCTCAGATGACCCAGGCTTTGGTTATGCAGTGTTTGCTAAGAGAGTGCGTGCAAAGGAAATCGTAATTGAAAGGCTTTCAGAGGTCTCAGCTATCTTTCAGATTCTGTCTTTGCAAGCAGAAGATGCTGGAACGTATGAATGTTATACCCCAAACAAACTGTCTACATATTTTGGAACCTACAGTGCACAAATAGAAGTACATGGTCAGTTATAGACTTACATATATTGTATATGTTATATTTAATACATAGTATTTTACAAGAATTTATATAACACATGTAATTTTTTATTTCTGTATTGGGTTCAACAGTGATAGAAGATACTCTAAAGGTATCCTACTCTGGCCCTGAAACGCTCAACATCTCTGAAGGTGACCCCCTTCAGCTAGAATGTCAAGTTTCCAGTCAGACCTTCCAGCACACTCATTTGTCTGTTACATGGTATCTGCGTGACACCACTGAGACTCGGCCCGTCATCGCTCTGGACCGGGATTTGACTGTGAAGGCAGGAAAGGCATTTGAAAATCGGTACCTTTCTGGGCTCATTGCTATGGAGAAAGTAGAAGATACGACATACAGACTGAAGATGAGTCAGGTGCAGCAGTCAGACAGTGGTGAGATCTACTGCCAGGCTGAAGAATGGATCCAAGACCCAGATCGCTCATGGATTCGAATTAGCTACAAGAACACCACAAGCTCCAAAGTAGAGGTCAAACGTACTGGTAAGAGTTGTGAAGTGTTTATTCAGGGTGCATTATGTTGAACATGCGAAATCTATTTTTCAAGTGTTTATCTCTCTGTCTCTTTTTCTGTTTCAGATGTAGCTGAGGTAGGCTCCTTCATTACTCAGATTAAACCTCTGAGTGGAGACCTTCAGGAAGGAGACATGATGGAGATCCACTGTAGCATCGCGGCTCAGAATCTTCCAGGAAGTTTCTTTTCCATGACCTGGCTAAAGGACAACATGGAAGTGGCCCAAATTGGTCCCTCTGGTGTACTGTCTATAGCTACGAACTTCATGAAGAGAGAGAAAGATGGTGAGCTGAGGGTTGTGAAGATGGGTGATAAAGCCTATGTTCTCACTATCCAGCCAGTCAGGGTTGAAGATCAGGGCCTGTATCAGTGCAAGGCTTCACAAGAGGAGAGGACAGAAAAAGGAACATTCAACAAAGGACAAAGCCAGCTATCAAGTGAAGAGACTGTGCGC
Organism: Ancistrus triradiatus; assembly: GCA_025084515.1. Taxonomy (NCBI): domain Eukaryota; kingdom Metazoa; phylum Chordata; class Actinopteri; order Siluriformes; family Loricariidae; genus Ancistrus; species Ancistrus triradiatus. Next base: position 470,798 of record JAJAGP010000093.1, read on the forward strand.
ATCAGAACCAAAGGTCAGATAAAATACTATTTTTGCATGGTTATTGTAACATGTTAAAGGTTAAATTTGTATAGATGTTGAATTTATTTGTATTTATATTGCAGTTTCAAATACAACTTTTAAATGTGTAAAGTTTTGCCTTTTGTTAACAAAATGTTAGTAAAATCAACAAACAAGAGAGTTGTCAGTAGAGAGTTTTGAAATGGGTGAGGGAGGGTGCAAGGTTTGACTAGGGGTGTGTAGAGGTCAGTCCCCTAGGAGAATTTAAAATTACCCGTTATGAAAGCATTATGAAACTGGCATAGAATTAGGAGAAATATCCTCACAGCATCAAATTTCATTAAAGTTCCACATCATTCAAAGTCTATTTTTGGTACAGATCTTATATGCTTTTTAAATATAATTTTCTTAGCAGACTAAAACTTCTTCTAACTTCTTAAATCCAATAAATAACCTACATTAAATAACATATGAAAAACCTGTTTCTAGATTTATCTAACTTTCTAATTTTTAGAACTAAAATAGAAACAGGTTCAAACATCACAATATTCCAGCAATCATATAATGAAATCTTAGATGCATTGACTGTATCTGAGATGTTTTTATTTGCATATAGTTAAGCACCATTTCAGGGACGGTTTGGGACAGATTTGCAGATTTGCGAATTGCAGATATGGCGAGAGATGGGATTGTTGAAAACACAGAAATGACCGACGATGTAAATTAATAATGCATAATAATAATTAATATTTGGGGGTTGGGGGGTCTAGGCTATGGGTCTATAAACGACATTTGAAACTAATCTTCCTGTATTTTTTCTCCAAAAGAGAGCGGTTTAACTGTGGTCATGGCGAAGCAGTTGGTTCAGGTGACGGAAGGAGAGACCTTACAGATCAGCTGCAGTGTGACTGGAGCTAAAGGCCTGCTGTCTGTCTCTTGGCAACATAAAAAATCTACAAGCACCTCTTTCAGTGACATCATCACCCTGAGTCGTGAGGGTGTGATGGGGACTGCAGGGAGCCAGTACCAGCAGAGGGGCGTTCGGACGTTTCGCCCTTTTCGCCCTTCTGCTGCTGATTTCATTTTGGAGTTAAGTGGAGCAGTCGTGTCTGACAGCGGTGAATATATGTGCACAGTGTCTGAGTGGATCATGGAGAGTAACGGCAACGTGAAGAAAGTAAACAGTCAGCAACAGCGGGGTGACTTTTCTGTTAAATCTATTGGTAAGACCCTCATTGTTTGTTGTAGGTATAGGTGAGAGAATGTAAAGGCAGAAATGGTGAATCACACTGAGAGATTATTCCTAAGGTAAAGTGAAGTGTGTTTCCCTAGGAAATCATTGGTTGCCTGTTATATATCGTGAACTTTATTACTGTTAAAGGTTTTTTTGACCATGATTTTACCACAATATTTCTAATATTCAGACAAGGTCATAATGGATAAACACGTGTAGCACATAGGCCACAGATAGGGTTGCCAGCTTCTTCAACCCCCAATCAGGGACACTTTCCTCCAGATGTGTTTGCATGTCCGTGTGTTTGCATGTTCGCACCCCCAGCAGCTGACCAACAATGATGGAAATCACAAAGTTTCATTAACCATACTATAAATGTACTCATTTCCCAGTGTAAAAGCACAAACTACTACTGTACTTGCTTGGATGTATGGTTCACAGTAACAGTCAAGACAATTATTCCAAAAAATTAATATATATATATATATATATATATATATATATATATATATATATATATATAATATATATATATATAATAAAATTTGAAAGCTTTCACAAATCTGAAAATGCTTAAAAGTTATATTATAATATACATATACAACAATTTATTACACAAAGTTATATCTGTGAAAGCTTTCACAAATCAGAAAATGCCTACACATAATACACAGTCTGTAAATAACTTCCTATTAGACAAAATTATATCTGTGATAGTTTTCAGAACTGATGGAGGTTAATTTTAACCTGTGTTGATTCTCTATATGATCAGTTTTTGAAGTTATATGGCTGCTTGGATGGTTTTCTGGCGAGTTAAATTAAAGGCTTAATTATTTCATGTGTTATCATTTTCCATCCTCACGATTTATACGAGCCACGTACAGACAAAATTAAATAAACCTGTGAAAAGTTTCACAAATCAGCCTGGTCCTCGTTACTGCAGGTGTCAGTAATCTAAGTGGTCACCTTTAGAAGTTATAAGCTTTTGAAAATAAAACCCTAAAATGTAATGCCGAATGACTACACTTTAGATGATGACGTCATCTGAATTCACAAATCAGGACGAGCCAAATGTAGAATTGATCTCAGTTTAAAGTGACTTCATCACGGAATGCAAGACAAAAAAAGCTCCGAATTGCTAACCGCAAGCCAACTTGACTGCGGTTGGCCTTTTGGCTTCCCACTCTTCTTTATAGTTGCAAAGTCTTTTTTTCTTTACAGGTTCACTGCTCATTTTGACAACATAAGGCTCCGCTCACAACATTTACATTTACAGCATTTAGCAGACGCCCTTATCCAGAGCGACTTACAATTGGTACAGTCTTACAATCCAAGCAATTGTGGGTTAAGGGCCTTGCTCAAGGAGCCAACAGTGGCAGCTTGGCAGAGGTGGGATTTGAACCCTGGACCTTGTGGTCCATAGTCCAGTACCTTACCCACTAGGCTACCACGTCCCAACACACACACTGCTCTGTCACTAACGTAGCTACTACAACCGTGAGTTTGTATCAGTTTTGGTGCGTTATTGGCCAATGAGGCTGTGATTGGAATATGGGACTGGAGCTAAATCAAAATTGCCCATAAATCATGACGTCCCGGACAATACGGGACGGTTGGCAACCCTAGCCACAGACAACATTAACATGTATAAATATTAATTCGAAACAATTTTATCGACTTAAAACTTAAATGGTATCTTCTTAAAATGGTATCTTCACTCTAATCTAACCTAAACCTCTTTCTCTCCTTCTTAGATTCTCTAGTTACAGCGGTGCTGCAAAGTCGTGAAACTAAAGTAACTGAGAATTCAGCAATAAAGTTGATTTGCTTAGCAAGAACACCCAAAGTTCTCTTGGCTGTGACGTGGAAGTTTACACCAGTGAATTCAACCTCCCAAAAAGACATTATGATTTTGCGCCACACTGGGGACATATCCTATGGAGACGAGCAGAGGGACTATCAGCTAGAGACTAATGTGCAACAATCAGGCGTAACTTTTACTCTCAAGGTGTTGAGAGCAAGCAAACGACACCAGGGACTTTACCAATGCCAGATTGATGCATATGAGCGAGATGTTCAGAAAGCCAAGAAACTCTCCAATCCAGTAGCCGTCACTGTAAACAGACCTGGTAAATATCAAATTATGCAATTCTATAATGCAAGCAAAGCTTTTAGCTTCTCTAGATGGAGCATATTCAGATTCTGTAACTCAGAGTGTTTGCAGCATGAATCAAATGTAACCCTGTTCCTCTCACCCTTTGTGCATTTCAGCCAGCAAACTGTCTCTCTCCAGCAGCACTAAATCTCATTTGACACTTACATCAGACACTAATGCAAAAATGGATTGCCTGGTCACTTCATCAACCTCGAATTCCTCCCGTTTTACGGTAACGTGGATAAAAGATACACAGACTTTGCTAAGAATGCAACCAGAAGGGGTGATCACTCTGGGTCCTGAAACCCTCCTGGAGATGAATGAGAGGATCAAAATGAGAAGGACTGAGAGAGAGACTTTCCAACTGACAATTCAACAGGTGAAGCCATCAGACAGTGGTCAGTACCTCTGTTCAGTACAGGAATGGATTCAAGACCCCGAAGGTCTCTGGTATAATCTTGACACAAAGTCTATCACCATGAAACTCTCTGTCACTGAAAAAGGTATGTATGTCATTGTATTGTGTTGGATTGAGATTAAGATTCTTATGGCAAATCTTCGCACTTAACATATTTGCTGCTTGAAGTACACAGTTGAGTGTTGCATATTCAATTTGCTTGTTGGTCAAGCAAAGATGCAGATTTATTGGCTGTCGCTACATGTTCTTGCCAACATGGGATTCCATTTCCACTACAAACATTGTTGAAAATCTCTGATAGAAAGTAGATGTAGCATCTTTATGTGTGTGATGTAGAGTGGCAGGGACAGTTGCAGCTACTACTGATATATTCATCTGGATTTGAGTTTTAGACTCAAGACTCCAGTTCCACTTGCAAACTTGTGACTTGACTCTGACTTGCACGCTGCAGACTCAATACTTAACTCAACAGTGTTCATGAATTACTTGATGGCTAAAAATTAGCCATCAAGTAATTCATATTTTTAAGTTGATCTGAATGCTAACACTTTACAGGGGTGCGGGGAAGAGAAGAACTCAGCTGAGGTCTCTGATCTGACATAACAGCTACACCATAACTAAGCGTTACATGCAGTAAAATGGTATTTAAAGCAAAGGGACAATTGATTGGCCAGCACATATTCTGAACAGCATGTATCCTAGCTTATCACAATATCTAATTTAGCTAAAAATAACAACTAATCCAGTTTAAGTTTGCGTAGCTGACAGATCACATTCCAAAAAACATAGCATACTTTCCATTCAATCTAATGGCTAACCAGTCACTTTAAGTTGTTTTCCTCTTTTAGTTAAACATTGCATTTAACTGAAGCACTTCATTTCTGTTTTTCCATCTGAATGTTTGTCTATAATGAAAGGCTCGCTTCTGAAGTCTGTCGAAGCTGACAGTTTTAGAGTGTCACTTTTGTACAAAGCAATATTCATCACTAATAATTTGACTAAAACAAATGTATGTTAGTGACTCAGAGCTTGGCAGAGATAAAATAGTTGAAAAAAAGTAATGTAAATTAATAATGCATAATAATAATTAATATTTGGGGGTTGGGGGGTCTAGGCTATAGGTCTAACGATGTTTGAAACTAATCTTTAAATGTCCTGTATTTTTCTCCAAAAGAGAGCGGTTTAGCTGTGGTCATGGCGAAGCAGTTGGTTCAGGTGACGGAAGGAGAGACCTTACAGATCAGCTGCAGTGTGACTGGAGCTAAAGGCCTACTGTCTGTCTTTTGGCAACATAAAAAATCTACAAGCACCTCTTTCAGTGACATCATCACCCTGAGTCGTGAGGGTGTGATGGGGACTGCAGGGAGCCAGTACCAGCAGAGGGGCGTTCGGACGTTTCGCCCTTTTCGCCCTTCTGCTGCTGATTTCATTTTGGAGTTAAGCGGAGCAGTCGTGTCTGACAGCGGTGAATATATGTGCACAGTGTGTGAGTGGATCATGGAGAGTAACGGCAACGTGAAGAAAGAGAGCAGTCAGCAACAGCGGGGTGACTTTTCTGTTAAATCTATTGGTAAGACCCTCATTGTTTGTTGTAGGTATAGGTGAGAGAATGTAAAGGCAGAAATGGTGAATCACACTGAGAGATTATTCCTAAGGTAAAGTGAAGTGTGTTTCCCTAGGAAATCATTGGTTGCCTGTTATATATCGTGAACTTTATTACTGTTAAAGTTTTTTGACCATGATTTTACCACAATATTTCTAATATTCAGACAAGGTCATAATGGAAAGACACATGTAGCACATACAGTGGTGCTTGAAAGTTTGTGAACCCTTTAGAAGTTTATATATTTATGACCTAAAACATCAAGTATTTAAAGTAGATAAAGAGAACCCAGTTAAACAAACGAGACCAAACTATTATACTTGGTCATTTATTTATTGAGGAAAATGATCTAATATTACATATTAGTGAGTGGCAAAAGTATGTGAGCCTCTAGGATTAGCAGTTAATTTGCAGGTGAAATTAGAGTCAGTTGTTTTTAATCAATGGGTTGACAATCAGGTGTCAGTGGTTTAAACTTTTTGTTTTAAAAGAAAATCGTTATGTTTGGAGAAAGGAAAACATTATATTCCAGCATAAGAAAATTATCCCATCTGTGAAACATGGTGGTGGTAGTGTCATGGTTTGGGCCTGTTTTGCTGCATCTGGGCCAGGACGGCTTGCCATCATTGAAGGAACAATGAATTCTGAATGATATCAGAGAATTCTATAGGAAAATGTCAGGACATCTGTCCATGAACTGAATCTCAAGAGAAGGTGGGTCATGCAGCAAGGCCACGACCCTAAGCACACAAGTCGTTCTACCAAAGAATGGTTAAAGAAGAATAAAGTTAATGTTTTGGAAAGGCCAAGTCAAAGTCCTGATATTAATCCAATCAAAATATTGTGGAAGGACCTGAAGTGAGCTGTTCATGTGAGGAAACCCACCAACATCCCAGAGCTGAAGATGTTCTGTACGGAGGAATGGGCTAAAATTCCTCCAAGCCGGTGTGCAGGACTGATCTTGCCGCTCACTAATATGTAATATTGGATAATGTTCCTAAGTAAATAAATGACCAAGTACGATATTTTTGTGTCATTTGATTAACTGGGTTCTCTTTATCTACTTTTATGACTTGTGTGAAATCTGATGATGTTTTAGGTCATATTTATGCAGAAATATAGACCATTCTAAAGAGGTCACAAACTTCAAGCACCACTGTATGTCACAGACAACATTAACATGTATAAATATAAATTCAAAACAATTTTATGAACTTAAAACTTGACACTCAAGACTCAAAAAAGAAAAGCAGGAACTGAATCCTTTTGGCTTTCAGGATGAGCAGTTAGAATTAGCAGCTAGTGCCCTGATTTCACCAATAGAGTAAGTGTTTTGCTTTTAGTTCTCACTTTCAATCCATTACTCACTAAATTATATTAGATTTTTGAACAATTTATTTTAAAATAAGCTTTGTGTTAAGGATTTTGGCCAACTGTTAAGTTAATGTAAGTGTTAATTTAAGTGTTAATGTGTAATGGGTACCGCTATCATACAGTTATGATGGATTTGTCAGAACATATACACTTCGTAAATCAGGGAGCACCTGTACAGTACAACTCCATTTTTGCATATAATGCCTTATACAGTGTCGATTCTCTGGGGGTCTGAAACGGATTAATTCAATTTACATTATTCTTTATGGGAAAAATTTGTTCGGTACTTGTCGTTTTCAGTTCTCGACAAGACTTCTGGAACAAATTAACATCGAGAACCGAGGTACCTCTGTAGTACGTTTTCTGGATTAGCATTTCAGTATCAGAGTCCTGATTTACATTACATACTTGGTGATCTAATGACTTAATAGTTGCTAAACATGTGAAAATATACCATAATACCAAAATATTTTGCAATGTAAATAGCACCAAATTTCTAACTGCAATAGCTAACTACTTTAAACCAAGACATATCCTGGTACTGTATCATCATCTAATTTCAGTGTGGATGTTAATGACTATAATGCATATAAAGCATATGTTACTCAATTTGTAATTTTTTGTACTGTGTAAATCATTATTAGATGGAAATAAAATCCTAGTTTAAGTTTGGGATTGAGAACTGCACAGTACAGTGAGAACATACACTGAAACTTATAAACTGAATATGCACCCTAACCACAAACACCATACAAGTTTTCCGTTAAAAAACCTCATGTCTAACCCTAACCCTAGCATGCTCATTACTCTCTCTCTCTCTGTCTTTGTCTCTCTCTGTCTCTCACTTTCTCTCTCACTTTCTCTCTCTCTCTCTCTCTCTCTCTCTCTCTCTCTCTCTCTCTCTCTCTTCTTGTGTGGTATTTAGAGATGGTTTAATAGGTACACATATTTTACATAGCAGTGTATTTAAAAAATGTTGTTTTGTCCCTCTCCTTTAAACACACATGAAATAACACATTAGTTCTGTCCTGCCAGCTAGATGTTTCTCTTTAATGAAAGGCTTGTTTTTTGAAAGCATATTGTATCTGATGGTTTTAGTACAGGGCCTCTTGTGTACAAAGCAATATCAGAAACTAATAATGAGTATAGTCTAAAACTTTGTACTGACGATTGCTAGAGACTAGAGGATCGAGTCAGACTTGCAAGTTAGAGATTCAAGACTTGGACTTGGACTCGCATGAAGTGAATACTATCAAGTTAATTGTAAGAGCAGCTGGAAAACAAAAGCAAGTGACAATATGATCGTGTTGTATAATGATAATACAGTGTGTATATATAAAACACCATTTTGTTTTTGGTTTTCTGTTTTCAGAAAGTAAACTACAAGTACGTAAAGTGAGCCACATGGTCAACGTTACTGATCTTCGCACTGGCTTCACAGTAGAGTGTGAAATCATCTCTTACTCCAGCAATAAGTCTGTGTTTGAAGTGACCTGGTCCAGAAGGCAGAGAGAGGAGCAGCCCATAACCATTTTCACTGCTTATCGGAATGGTACTCTGCACAAAACGATCCCTGATAGAGCTCTGGTGTATAACCGGCCCAGTGCCACCCTCTTCACACTCACAGTGCCTGATGTTGCTCCCTCTGATGATGGCCTGTACCAGTGTCAGGTTGTGGAATGGTTACACACAACTAGTAATTCCTGGAGAAAGGTGGCAGAAGAGAAATCTGGAGAACTTTCTGTCCAGATCTATCCTCAAGGTAATACAAACACTTAAGACATTCCTGTGCTTTATTTATTGACTATAATTAATAATCTATTAACCAAGTAATTTTCATTTGAATGTTTTTAGATGGCAAAGGAGCACACTCTTCTGGAATAATACTAGGAACCACCATTCCTTTGCTTTGCCTCCTACTTGTGATCATCGTAATACTGTTAATAACACTTCGGAAGACAAAGTCTGCATTAAAAAGAGATAAAGACTCTCTCTGGGTTGAGAATAACCCACTCAAACCTGTTCCAGAAGTAACAGCAAATGACTATAACAGTGATTAGCTAATCAAATCAAATCTAAATGTTTTTAACAAAGTAAATTTAAGACAGCGCTTATTCAATTTTCATTTTTCTTTTCATTTTGGAGTATTGTTTTTATACCAATCACAATGGGACCACATTGTACATGTCACTTTAAATACATACTTAGTTTTCGAATTGTTAAATGGTTTTGGTAGCCAGAAACAGTTTATGTAAATGCCAACAACGCATTTTTACAAATGTTTAAAACAGCACTAGTTGTTGAATCATCATGTAAAACGGAAGCTGAGAATGACTCGCCAGTGGTTATTTGTGCAATTTCTTGTGGGTTTTGCAGTCACATATACCAGCAAGGGTTTTTTTTCTCTTCCTTTTTCTTAACAGTTAATGTGTAGTTTTGCCTGTATAAAATATTTACATACTATATATTTATATACACACTTGCATGTTTTCTAATGCTTGTATGGCTCCGACACTGCAGTGCTCCTTTAGTTTTAAAACAGTGTTCACTTACTGTTCACTTTATCAGAGACATTCACCTTCTTCCTCCGTCAGAGGTAGTTGCTTATTCAATGTTCCATGTTTGGTTTGAATTGGTTTATGCTAATTAGTGCTATTCTGGTACTGGTTTAGCTGATAATCTTTCATGGTCTTATTGGTTTGCTGGGGTCAGCAAGGTGTCACAAGCAGTTAGCATGGTCACTGCACAGCTCCAGATATATTTACATTTACAGCATGTACAGATGCTGTACAACTTGACTTACAATCAAAAACAGTCTTACAATTCAAGATGTTGTGGGTTCAGGATCCAATAGTGGTAGCTTGGCAGAGGTTGGATTACTTCAGTACCTTAACCGCTAGGCCACCACCAGCTCTGGTTTTAGCTTGATTTCGTAGTCCACTAGTGATTTCGTAGTCTGGTTTCCTCTCACATTCCAAAGACATTCATTCATTCATCCATTCGCTTTCTTATTTGCTTGAATCCTGGACAGGGTCGTGGGAGAGCCGGTGCCAGTGCTACCCACCAAGCCACCGTGCCATCCCCATTCCAAAGACATGCGTTAGGTTAATTGGTCACTTTAAAACTTGCAAACATGGAAACTACACACAGGCACAGTCTAGGATCGGGATTGAACCGGGGATCTTGAAGCTGTGACTCAATAGTGCTAACTCTGCACCACCATGCCGCCCCAATCCAATCTAATCCAATCCAATTCTACAGCAAACTGCATGAGTAAGCTGTGAGACCATTCACAGCTCTAAATCTGAATTTGCATCATCAACTGCAAACACCATATTATTATTACACTTAAAATCCTCAGAACTACCGTATTTTCCAGGCTATAAAGCGCACCGGGTTATAAGGCGCGATATCAGTGATCGCCTGCTAACGGATCTATTTTCATACATAAAGCGCACTGGGTTATAAGGCGCATGAAATGAAACAAAACTCTTAAGTTCCGTCGGAAGCTCAGTTTGGTCTTTACCTGGCGCAGGGCGTCTTCTTGCTTCCTCCACTTCCGTACCATTGATTCGTTAATGTTGAATTCTCTCACAGCTGCTCTATGTCCATGTTGTACTGCGTGACTGATAGCGTTGTGTTTGAAATCCGCTTCGAAAATGAATGAATGCACGTACCCTAACGTTGAGCACATACCGTATTAACTCCGCTATGCTGTGCACTCGGGCACTACGTTGGTGCCGTAAGCTCGTAACTTACCAAGGCCGTGCTAAAACATTTTGACAGATTTATGAGCGCCGTGTACCATCTACAATCGGTTCTAGGTCAGAAAGCACAACCAGAATTAATTCATACATTAGACGCACCGCATTTAAAGGCGCACTGTCGATTTTTGAGAAAATTAAAGGATTTTAAGTGCGCCTTATGGTCCGAAAAATACGGTATGTACTTAACACTGTAGTGCTCTCTCTCTCTCTCGCTCTTTCTCTCTCCCAGTCTCTCTCTACTTACATTGTATGGAAATTTGTGATCATCTAAGTTGAAGGTCATTTTAAATCAGCAAAGTGCTCATACAAGTAGCAGTGCATTTTCAAAAATATGTACCTATCTGTCCTATGTACTTTGTACCGTTTTGTCATGGATTCATTATGTTGATATGAGCTGGTTTTTGAACGGACGCTGTAGACATAACTACACACAACAGACAGCAGACATCCCATTCATAATAAGAGCAATTTTGTAATTTAAAGGCCATGATGTATCCTGGCGTTAGTTTACATGCCTAGAATACATGCTTTGTTACAAAGCGCTCTCTAGTGGTTAAACACATGACTACTCTGTCAGTTAACACACATTTACACTTAAACAACAGTTTATTTTGTGAGTCACCAGAACATCCTGATGGGATCCTCTGATTTATGTGAATTTCATTTAATTTCAGTCAGTAATTAGTAATATTATTATTTAATAAGTCATTTGTGCAGTCTGGGTCCTCCTATTTATTTAGGTCATATGTCAGGTTAAAAGAAACTTGCAATCTCAGTATTAATTACTAAAAGCCTTTCTCACATTGGCTGATGTTAATGCTCCTGAGTCAAGTCAAGTCAAGTCAGATTTATTTTTATAGCACTTTTTTCACAACGGAGCATTGTTTCAAAGCAGCTTTAAAGTTTTAGGTTATCTTCTATTATCAAGGTATTTCCCAACTGAGCAAGCCTTGGGCAAGAGCGGCAAGGAAGAACTCCCTAAACGTCATAAGAAAGAAACCTTGGGAGGACCAAGACTCAAAATGTGACCCATCCTCCTTGGGTGGCTTAGATGTTATATGTAGGTATTAAACTAATTGATCTAGTCAAACAAGTCTGTAGTAATTTTTCAAAAAACCGGACACTAAGTAGATAAAAAAATATTGAATATTGGAAAATGTCAGGACATCTGTCCTTGAATTAGAGAAAGTGGCTTATGCTGCAAGACAATGGTGCTAAGCACACAAGTTTTTATATCACAGAATGGTTAAATAAAAATAAAGTTTTGTAATGTTTTGATCTTAATCCAAAATAAATATTTTCAAAAAGAAATCCTACAAATTGATGTACAGGACTGATCAAAAGTTACCAGAAGTGTTAAGTTGCATACTTTTGCCACTCAAAGATATTATACAATATTGGATAATTTTCCTCAATGAATAAATGACCAAGCATTAAATGATTGTCTCATTTGTGTAATTGGATTCTCTTTATCTGCTTGTAAGATATATGATGATGATTTAGGTAATCTTTAAGCAGAAATAGAAAAGGGTTCACAAGTAACTGCAGTTAGGACAGTAGTTATGAGGCAAACTTACAGAATCAGATGCAACCTATGAAACACTGTACTACTGATGGGGATTTATTCAACTACTATCTCATATATACTGCTAAAACTTTTCAAAAGTGGTTTGATGAACCCCAGGATGAAGTCAGGCACTTTTTCGCCATGACAATGAAGTAAATATGGATCTCCTTCTTCTCTTAATCTCCTGGAATGTTTGTACTGTATGTTTGGTGAAAAACACCCAAAATACACCATACCTACTTTGGAACATTATGTCACATTATGTTGTGGGTGTGTTTATTTTCAGGGTGGACTAGGCAAACAGTTAGGATTAACAGAAAAATGGATGCTGCTTTGTGTACCAAAGGTTGCTAGACAGCTGATAGTAGGCAGGTGGTTCAACATCAACTCTAAACACATCACCAGAAAACTGTGCAGTGGCGTAAGGACAGGAAGGTGAATGTATTTGAGTGGAAAAGTCAGAGCCCTGATATCAAACTGATAGAAAACTGTGGAAAGGCTAGAAGAAAGCAGTCAATTGCTGCTTACTACAGAATTTTACTGAATTTGAACAGTTCTGCAAAGAAGACTGGGCAAATATTGTCTTATCTAGATGTGTAAACCTGGTAGAGACTTATCCAAACAGACTGGTGGCTATAATTAAAGCAAAAGATGGCATTGTGAAGTAGTGTTGTAGTACTTGAGTTTGGTCTCGTCTCAGCCTTGACCTCATATGGACTCTGTCTTGTCTCAGACTTGTTGTAAGGTGGACTTGGAATTTTTGTCTGAGAGCAGCTGAGCCCAATGTGCCTGTCTGAGGTAACATTTAACTGAACTTTTTTCTATCTTTATTAAACATCAGCAGTCCATTCAAACAGAATAAATTTGTTCTTTCGCTACATGCCGACGTACAATCTGCACTCATCTTGTCTAAGAGGGAAAAAACAAGTTACTGTTCTTCTTGTTCAGTATTCCATCAATGAACACGATTAATTTTTATCTTGTTGTCTGACGTTAAGATTGCAAGTGTGCATTTACACTCGCTTGCTTTACTTTACCATGTCCGCAAAATCTGGAATTGTCAATATTGTGTTTTTACATTTAATAATAAAAATGGATAGAATTGATGTTGTTGGCTATTCTGATTAGGTTTGAGAGAAGGGAAACCGAATCATCACAATCATTTGCTTCCAAAAGTTACTTTGCCTTAGTTTGACTAAGACTATAAAATAAAATGTAATAATAATTGTAGGATATTTTTATATATGCAGTGGTGCTTGATAGTTTGAGAACCATTTAGAATTTTCCATATTTCTGCATAAATATGACCTAAACCATCATCAGATTTTCACACAAGTCCTAAAAGTAGATAAAGAGAACCCAGTTAAACAAATGAGACACAAATATTATACTTGGTCACTTATTTATTGAGGAAAATGATCCAGTATTACATATTAGTGAGTGGCAAAAGTATGTGAACCTCTAAGATTAGCAGTTAATTTGAAGGCGAACTTAGAGTCAGGTGTTTTCAATCAATAGGATGACAACCAGCTGTGAGTGGGCACCATGTTCTATTTAAAGAACAGGGATCTATCAAAGTCTGCTCTTCACAACACATGTCTGCGGAAGTGTATCATGTCACGTACAAAGGAGATTTCTGAGGACCTCAGAAAAAGAGTTATTGATACTCATCAGGCTGGAAAAGGTTACAAAGCCATATCTAAAGAATTTGGCCTCCACTGCTCTCCAAAAAGAACATTGCTGCTCATCTACAGATCACGTGGACAAGCCAAAAGGCTATTGGAATTTTTTTTTAAATGGGGAGGGGAAAAGGTACTGAAAGCAAAGGTTCACATACTTTTGCCACTCAGTAATATGTAATATTGAAACATTTTCCTCAATAAATAAATGACCAAGTATAATATTTGTGTCTCATTTGATTAACTGGGTTATAATTATTTACTTTTAGGACTTGTGTGAAAATCTGATGATATTTTAGGTCATATTTATGCAGAATAGAGTTTCCAAAATAACTACTGTTGTGTTTAAGTGATGTGTAAGGAAATTATATCAAATAGAACAGATCTCACCTCACCAGAGGCAGGATATGAACCGGGGTAACTTAGAACTGTATACCTACTGAGCTAGCATGGGTTGTATCTTTCCTCTGGTGTGGTAAGTTTTGTCTATTGGTTATGGAGATGTGATTCATGACAAGAAATGTGCAGCAGATGTTCCTGGTACCTACAGTCTATAAGTTTTTGGCACCTTTGGTAATGCTCATAATGGTCCAGAAGGTTGAATGTGAATATATGTGTGTTCTACTTTGCCAGAGGCTCCTGAGTCTTGTTTTAATACCCAGTCTGAAACATTTTTATACCATCTCACATTCTTTTTTTGTCCACATCCTCAGTGTCTGTTTATTATTTGTATTAAAACACTTTAATGTTCAATATACAATGCGTTCCAATAGTCTTCAGACCCTTTCACTTTTTGCACTCAATACTCCATAATGAGAAAGGGAAAACAGAATTTTAGAAATTTTGAAAATGTATTAAAAGGAAAAACTAAAAATTCACATCTGCTTAAGTATTCAGACCCTTTGCTAGAACGCTTGAAATTTGGCTCTGAAAAGATACATGAATCATACATGAAAGCCCACCTGGAGTTTGCAAAAAAGGCACATAAATAGTAAAGGTGGCCTTTCATCTATTTCTTTCACTAAAACTGATTTATGTTCAGCATAAATATGGTTATTTTAGGCATGCACGTTGACATAGGTTAACGTGTCCAGTTTTCACACCAAAAGTACCAGCAAACCTTTCTGGAAAAACAAACAAACAAACAAAAGATATATATATATATATATATATATAATATAAAAATATGATTTGTAGTTCACGCAACTAAAAGCAGAAATGTCATAAAAATAGTTTATAAAAACATGTCTTCAGCTGCCTTTTAGAGTCTTGTATTGATGTTGCTTGTCTAATCTCAATTGGCAAGTTGTTCCATATTTTAGGTGCATAAAAACAAAATGTTGCTTCCCCACATCTCTTTTTATTAACTTGGTACTAATTAAATTGGTACTTTAAGCAAACAGTCCATAATGTATGATGATGCCAATCCATGTAATGCTTTAAAAACCAGAAGTAGTACATTAAAATGAATCCTAAAAGAAACCTGAAGCCAGTGTAATGATTTGGTGTGATGTGTCCTCTCTTACGTGTTGCTGTTAGTACTCTGGCAGTGTTAAGTATGGCCTAACATGAGCAATGTTCCTCAAATGAGAAAAGGCAGATCGAGTCCTCACCACTGGTTTAACCTGCATGACCCAATTTCCTTACATAAAAAAATAGATGTTGTTCATTGTTTTGTTTGAAATGAAAACATAGAAAAACGAACTGACAGATCGTACCCTGCTCACCATGGTATAATTACCAATACAAAAAGGACAAACATCTGATCACAGCTAAAACAAGGCTAAAATACTTACTACTATTACTAAGTGTGAGTCATTTGGACAACACACCTCATTTTGATTCAATCTGTATTAAAAAATTAAGTTTATACTAGCGGAGCTCATTGCTGTCTTTTTCTATATTATCTACCTCTTAAATTTTCTGATCAATTAACAATTAAGGCTGTAATTATGTGGTCTGTGGACATGTTTGAGCCTTCTTTAGTGAGCAAACTGAGAATGTGGGTGGCATGTAAGGAACATGGAGTGTGTGAACACTGTGTTCTTCGCCGGTTGGCACATGGTGCAGTTATCTGACAAGTCTCGAAAGTGTCAAAGAGATAGCAGAGTGTGTTATGTTTCCATTGACAGGGAGCAACAGCCTGACAGTGGAGTGTGGGGTGGAGAGGACAGTGCGAGAGGCAAGTGGCTGCCACTGGGCTCATGTTACAGACAGGAGTCTGTCTCAGTCAGAGCCGAGAAGAATGGCAGGATTCTTCCTATCAGGTAGTGTCTATATTTAGCCAAACACACAGCGGAGAATGGCACATTCACGTGGTGTAAGGCTCATTATTTCTGTGTATATGAGGAACAGCATTCACACTCCCTTGATCTTTGCTAGAATATTCCTTGTTATTCCGGACTTAGCTTGTGTGTGTATATATTTGAAACTTCTGAAGCTTTATCAGGAACCTTTGATTATAATGGTGTTACTGATGTAGCACGGCTTCAAACTGCTATGTGTAGTGCTTTGAGGCCACTGTGTAACTGGCATGATAAATGATCCCCCCCCGAGCTGAATTCTCTCAGCTTATGAAGAGTAAGTAAGAAATCTAGTTTTCCTACACCAGCTTCTTCTGTCTACATTTCACTTAGAGATTCTCAAGTGACTGCTGTATTTCTTGCATAAGATCAGCAGAAAGTGTTGATGGATGGCTCTGTTTTCCAGCATGTGAACGTCATCTCATAGATGATTAACGCAATTTATCTTCCCTACTTGACTGCATATCTTGCCTAACTGTTTTGAATCCAAGATTTGGCAAAAAGCATTTCTTGTAGCTTCTATGCCAAATATATTAGGACTGTATGAGAATATTATGAGAGTTAGGTGCAGTGTATGTGGCTAGTGTTGGCAGAGATTGTCTAAAGAGTCACAGTCATATTAAGAAATAACCTAGTGGGTGAGGAATATTGCATCTTTTTGCCAAGCAGAGTATCAGTGGTTATCTATGCTACCCCACTCTTTTATCTTATTGTAACCTTCATTTGAAAATTGCAGTTGGAAGTTAAGGGTCCTACAGTGGAAGCTTGGATTTAAACTCACAACTTTCTGATCAGTAGTCCAGAGCCTTTACCACTGAGCCTCCCACTATCAGTAGACATGTCTGAATTCTAGTATAAATCTGCTAATTATTTAGCTATTAACATGTACTAGCTGTAGCAGCAAAGGTCTTCCTCCGTAACCCTTAAACTTTTGAACACACATATACCAAATCTAATAAGACCTAATTAGATTCATCCATTCCATTCGAGGTTGTTGTTGTATTATTCTATGCTCTGATTAAAAAAAAACAAAAAACACCAACACCTATTCAACACAATCTCACTTTCATTATGCACTGCATAAACACTATTCACAGTAAACATGATCCACCCTCATGTGTGATGAATTTGATCACACAAGTATAAGTCAGAGACGTGGTTGAAAAGGAAGCCAAGTTCTTTTATCACTCTCTGGGGATAATGAAATTAAATTACAATGAATTTAAATTCACATTCATAATGGGTCTAGAAGAACATGCAGAGAAGGCAGGCAGTGCTAATCAGTACATTTTAAAGCCTACTCTCTGCTTGATATGGCAGCCTACCAGCAGGCAACGATGGCAGACAGGCACTCCTGTATTTTCTAACCATTATGTCTTGCTTTTAAGAATATAAATGGTTAAATGTTGCTAACAACTATGTCAGCTGCATCCTTGCATGACATGTATCATGAATCATAAAAGTTGAATTCAAATTTATTTATATAGCATAAATATTTTACATCGGAGCATTGTTACAAAGCAGGTTTACAACTATCTAGGCCTACAGTCCTAACTGACCAAGCCTAGGGCAACAGTGGCAAGGAAAAGCTTTTTAAATTTTATATGGAAGAAACCTTGGGGGTGCAACCTAGATGGTACCTAATTAATATTTCTATACAGTGGTACCTTGATTATCATCCATTTCTCAACTTGTTGAATTCGGTTGAAATTTATCTTGGTTCTCATCATTTGCTTGGTGCTCAGTGCACCTGCATAAACGTGTATGAGTCGAGCCACACGATGCGTTTCAGACGAACTTGATTCACGATTCATGATACATGATTCACGGTTCCGTACACAATGATTCAGTTTCTCAAAGATCTCCACTATTTTCATTGTGTTTTTCCTTATTTTTATATCTACAGTACAGTACTGTATTCCCAGTACAAATAAGTCTCCATGGGTCCAAAAAAGGGTTGTATTGACTGCCAGCCGAAAGGGAAACAGGAACTTAATGCTCCAGAACACAGGCTGCAGTTAGCATTAGCAGCTATGCTTTTACTTTTCACATTCAATCCATTACTCGCTAAATTGCATGATTTTAGAATAAAGGGTTTTTCAACCCTTTATTCTAAAATTATAAAAGTGTTAATGATTTTAGCCAACTGTAGGTTAATGTAAATGGTTTAAACATTAGCTTACTTATCATTACTTATCATAGGCTCCAGTCTACCAAACACTCTTTAAACTATTCGTTTCAAGACATTTAAATTATGATGGATTTGTTGGAACGTTGGGATTAGTAAATCAGGGAGCACCATATATCAGGGAGTACAATATAACTTTATTAATGCATGTAATGCCTCATACAGTCTGGATTCTTGTGGGGTCTGGAACAGATTAATTCAATTTACATTATTCCTTATAGAATTATTATAATTAATATAATTATTATAATTAATAATAAGTTTATAGCACTAGTTTAAATAGACAGAAACTAAATAGAAAAAAATAATTAAAAGACAAAAGAAAAAAATTGTGTTATATAATACATAGATTATGATAAATGAAAAGTCAGGAATAATATATGCTATATATGTAATATAGAAGGGATAGGGTATGGTGTGTGCTTATTAGCAGCATCATTCTGAAAAGCGTTCCTCTGACCCTTTTTGGCTCCCACAGCAAGTTGCTGAAGTACAGCATGATGTGCCGCACTTATTTAAGCCCTCACTCCTTTCCACATCCCTTGTGTGGCATTGTACTCCATAGCCTGCTTCTCCTGATTCCTGGTTCTTGGTTTGCAGATTACATACTTCTCCTGGTCTCTGTGTGTTTTTGGTTTTTATGATTCTTTGTCTAGCATGATCCATGTTTATTGTAGCTTTGTGTCCCCTTGTAGCTCTGTTTTGTGTGTATATTGTCTGTTTATATGAGCTATTGTTTGTTTTACCACATTAGCTGTTAGCCTCCTGTCCATGTGTTTGTGTTCCTGTTAGCATGATCTGTGTGCATTAGCTCTGTGTATTGCATTAGCCTTGTTTTTACTAGCCGTGTCTGTTTGTTTAGCGCTTCTCATTGGTATCTGCCTATTTGTTTGTGTAGCACATGGTCTAATCTTGTTAGCATTTTGTCTGTTAGTATTAGTCTCTCTGTCTTTGAGTTGTTCACATTGTCTGGGTGTATTAGCACTGTTTGTGGTAAAACTGAGTGTAGCAAAGTTCAGTTTGTATTAGCCTTGTGTGTCTGTATTAGCATTGTCTACATGTTTAGCATCGTTAGCATTTAGTGTCTGCGTTAGTTAGCCCTGCTTCCTAGTCTTCTCATTATCACTGTCTTTACCATGTCACTTGTAAATAATGTCACTTGCATGTATGTCTGTCTCCATCTCCCTTCCATGAAAAGGGTGGTACTGTGCATGTGTGTACTGCTTTCACTGACCATGTTTTCTCCCAGAGTGGGATTTAATTCATGGATCTCATGTACACATGACATGTGCTCACTCACTACAACTTTGAGTTGCTTAGGTGATAGCCAAAGAAAGCACTCCTATATAATGGGATGGAAATGGCAGGAAATTAGACAACCAATTGTTTTTTTAAATGACAAAAACGGAGATACTCAAATTAGAGGCTTAATAAATAAGTAAAGAAAAATGAACTAAGGCTGAGATGGTTCCCCAATCTCCCATACCAGTGGTGACTAGTGGTTTTTAAAATAGGGGAAGCACATATGCTGACATATGGTTACGGCATTTAATTGACCAGCCATAGCAGTACTTCTTTTATCCCTGCGGTGGAGCTCCAGTTAAGATGCACTGCTAAACCAAAGCTATTTTAAATGATAATACATCTTGTTATTTTATCATAGTACATTGTAAATAAATTTTAAGTCTTCATGGCACTGATTTATTGAAGTTTGAAAAGTTAGTCATGGCCCTGATTTAATAAATAAGGTCCTAAAATCCTTATTCTTTTATTTTACACGGTTCGTCATCATTTTAATATGGCAAACCGTAACAGAATGGTGCGCATCGTAAGAGAACCCAGCGTTAGCTCCTGGACCTCCAGTTTGGAGGTCCCCAGTCACCGTAGCTGGCGGATCTCTTTGCCCAGGTCCCGGCTACCTTTTCGGGGTCCGGCCAGTCTTTATGACTCTGCCAGCGACCACTATGGGCTTTCTGACCCTGTAGAGCAGTCCAGTCCTCGCCGTGGAAGGCGGCAGCTCCCTTCCCGGTCTATGCCTAGGCTGCTGGTTCCAGCCGCCTTTTTTGATCCAGGGTTTTACCCCCTGTCACTCCAATCCCCCCATGATGGACCCTCAGCCTCAGGCTCACTCACCTTGACCCCCTGGGATCTTGGGGGTCAGACAAGGTCTCAGGTGGGTGTTCAAATATATGGGTGAGTTTAATCATCTAACCATTAATTCTGGGTTTAATGACCGGACGTTAAAGGACCTCTCTACCCTTGGCCTCAACCAGGAATTGCAGGACGAGCTAAGCCAGCTCGAGTCCCCTTCCTTCTTGTCCAAGCTGTTTGACCTGGCTATCGATGTCGATTTCCGGCTTCAGAGAGCCAGGGAGAGGTTCGGTTTGCTCCTCTTTTTCCCAGGCAGAGCAGGTCAGCTCTGACCAATCTATGTTCAGTGCGGCCCTTGCGGTCATCACCTCGGTCCATAAGGCCACTGAGGTCCGGCCTGCCTTGAGTCTGCTTAACATACTCGAGCAGGTCTCAACCATTGCTGCGGTTGTTAAGCAGTTGCGCCCCTTGGTTTCGTACCTGAGCCAATTAGCGCTGTATCTGAGAACACAAACTCCTTACACACCCGTAAGCTCCATACCTGAGCAAATAAGCTCCGTACCTGAGGATTTAGGGCCACCCAGCTCCGTACCTGAGCTCGCCGCGCCCGTAAGCTCCGTACCTGAGCAAGTAAGCTCCATACCTGAGCATTTAGCGCCACCCAGCTCCATACATGAGCTCCCTATGCCCATAAGCTCCATACCTGAGCAAGTAAGCTCCGTACCTAAGCATTTAGTGCCGCCCAGCTTCATATCTGAGCTCGCCACGCCCATAAGCTCCGTACCTGAGCAAGTAAGCTCTGTATCTGAGCATTTAGCGCCGCCCAACTCCGTACCTGAGCTCACCATGCCTGTAAGCTCCATACGTGAGCAAGTAACCTACGTACTTGAGCATTTAGCGCTGCCAAGCTCTGTATCCAAGCCTTCTGCGTCGCGGTCGTTGGCCCCGACCCCCATGCCACGGACTGATATACCAATTCCCGCGCACCACAATGTGATTTCCTGGATTTTTTTTCTCATTTTGTCTCTCATAGTTGAAGTGTACCTATGGTGAAAATTACAGACCTCTCTCGTCTGTCTAAGTAGGAGAACTTGCACAATCAGTGGCTGACTAAATACTTTTTTCCCCCCACTGCATATAAAGTTTTCATTGATTGTTTTTGCATATGTGTTTATTCCTTCTGCTTAATAATAATAATAATAATAATAATAATAATAATAACAACCACTTGTTTAAATTTTATAATAGAGCTCTTAACTCTGGAGTTAACCATTGCCATATGACTCACAGCCAGAGGATTAGCTCTCATTGATCATGTAATAATGTCCTTCTGCTCTAGCAGATTTAAGTATACTCATTGACCAAAAAAAACATAATTCAAGAACAAGGAGTTGTTGTAATCAAATATAATGTATGAATGTAATCATAATACAGTATATGTAAGTCATTACAGTATTAGAGCAAACGGATTTTATATCTGAAAGGCACCTCTAGCCTGGACACAAGATGAGATACGGTTGGACATGGAGGCATACAGGTTCCGTATGGTATCCTATGGCACATTTTTCCCACAGATGTTGCAGCTGGGCCTGTAGATCTTGTGCACTCATAGGTTGCCTAAGCTGGAATCCCAGCTGCTCCTATAAATGCTTGATTGGCAATACAGTGGGGCAAAAAAGTATTTAGTCAGTCACTGATTGTGCAAGTTCTCCGACTTAGAAAGATGAGAGAGGTCTGTAATTTTTATCATAGGTACACTTAATCTATGAGAGACAAAATGAGAAAAAAAATCCAGGAAATCACATTATAGGATTTTTAAAGAATTTAATGTAAATCATGGTGGAAAATAAGTATTTGGTCATATTTGGTTCAACTCAATACTTTGTAACATAACCTTTGTGGCAATGACAACAGTCAAACATTTTTCTGTAAGTCCTTCACAGGTTTGCACACCCTGTAGGCTGTATTGTTTTGGCCCTTTCCTCCTGCAGATCTCCATCTAGAAGCAGTGATGTTTTTTGGGGCAACACATGACTTTCAACTCCCCTCCACACATTTTCCTATGGGGCTTAGGTCTGGAGACTGGCTAGGCCACTCCAGGACCTTGAAATGCTTTTTACGGAGCCACTCCTTTGTTGCCCGAGCGGTGTGTTTGGGATCATTGTCTTGCTGGGAGACCCAAACACATTCCATCTTCAATGCTCTCACTGATGGAAGGAGGTTTTGACTTAAAATCACATGATACATGGCCCCGTTCATTCTTCACTTAACACGGATCAGTCGTCCTGTCCCCTTTGTAGAAAAACAACCCCAAAGCATGATGTTTTCACCCCCATGCTTCACAGTAGATATGGTGTTCTTGGGATGCAACTCAGCATTCTTCTTCCTCCAAACACAACGAGTTGAGTTTTTACCAAAAAGTTCTGTTTTAGTTTCATATGACCACATGATATTCTCCCAATCCTCTTCTCGATCATCCATATGCTCTCTGGCAAACTTCAGATGGGCCTGGACATGTGAGACACGACCCGGCACTGCAGGATCCAAGTCCCTCTCGTCGTATGTGTTACTGATGGTAGCCTTTTTACTTTGGTCCCAGCTCTCTGCAGTTCATTCATCAGGTCCCTCCGTGTATTTCTGGGATTTTTGCTCACCGTTCTCATGATCATTTTGACCCCACGGATTGAGATCTTGCATGGAGCCCCAGATCGAGGGAAATTATGAATGGTCTTGTATGTCTTACAATTGCTTCCACAGTTGATTTATTCACACCAAGCTGCTTGCCTATTGTAGATTCACTCTTCCCAGCCTGCTGCAGGTCTACAATTTTCTTCCACTTGTCCTTCGACAGCTCTTTGGTCTTGGCCATGATTGAGTTTGGAGTCTGACTGTTTGAGGCTGTGGACAGGTGTCTTTTATACAGATAACGAGGTCAAACAGGTGCCATTAATACAGGTAACGAGTGGAGGACGGAAAAGCTTCTTAAAGAAGAAGCTCCAGGTCTGTGAGAGCCAGAAATCTTGCTTGTTTGTAGGTGACCAAATACTTATTTTCCACCATGATTTACAGTTAAATTATTTAAAAATCCTACAATGTGATTTCCTGGATTTTTTTTCTCATTTTGTCTCTCATAGTTGAAGTGTACATATGATGAAAATTATAGATCTCTCTAATCTTTTTAAGTAGGAGAACTTGCACAATCAGTGACTCACTAAACACTTTTTTGCCCCACTGTAAATCTGACGATCGAGCAGGAAAAAGAAGTGTTGCAATCTAGTGGAGACATTTCTGGGAAAGCCTTGCTGTGTGTGGGTGCGCATTATCCTGCTGAAAAATGCCAGTTGGAAGCCCTGCCATGAGAGGCAACACGTGGCCACAGAATGTCTCACACATATTGCTGATCTGTTAGTGTAGCTCATATCACTACTAGGGTGAATGACTGTCATATGCGATGGCTCCCCAGATTGTCACACCAGCCGTTGGGGCAGTGTGTCACTTCTCAGCAAAGGCAGGATTGAGGTGCTCATCACAAAGCCTTCCCACTCAAACCCAACCCGATCGGATCCCAAACATAACCTGAATTTTTCACTAAAGATGAGACAGTTTCAGTCCATAGTACCGGTAGTCCAGGTTTCTCACCGCCTGTCAATGGCAGGAAACGTAATGGGCACCGTGACAACAAAATTTTCCTCTGCTAAGCACTTGGAACAGGTCTGAGCAGAGACAGGGGTGTGTAGTGAAGGTTCCACCTGTGTCTGGACGGTGGGGAACAAAACTGTGGTAGCTGCTCATGCTTGTTTGTGGATCAAATGATCCTCTTTACTGGTGGTCTGCCTGGGCTCAGATGGCGGGCAGTTCATCGAAACAACCATCCTGCTTTTCTCAGTCCAATGATACACCCCCTCTCAAAGCTTGTCAACTGGCCAAAATGTCTGTGAGTGAGTCTTAGAGACATTTCTAGCAGTCAGCGATCTCTCACAAATAGGCACGCTACCCAAAAGTAGCCTTTGAGAGTATTTTTATAAGGAAGCAGGGGAAGCAATTTTTCACCATCTTGTGGCAAGACCCAGCCAGACCACACCTATAATCATTCACAAATCTGCCTGAGACATAACTGCATGCTGAGATTTGCAGCAATCCGACATGTATATCTGGATATGTTATTTATATTTTTGTCAATGAGTATATAATGGTAAGTTAAAAAGTACAGTATTGTATAAATAGATATGACATGCTGGCTATGTTAGCAGGACAGACAAGGTGTCTGTATGCAAATCGGTAGAAGGAAAACTGCATTCCTCCTGTGTTTGATGAACAACCTCTCCATATGCTCTTTAAATGAGTTGTCTTCAATTTTTTTTGCTTAAAAAATTGCATTCTTGGCTGACTAGAGTGAATAATGTAATGACTGTGTTGGGAACAGATGCTTCCAGTCTGTCTGAACAGGAAACATCTCATTTTATTCCACCTGTGTGTAAGGCTGAATATGGTGATTGCAACTGAACTTGACTCAAGAATAAATAAAGGATTCTTCACTTCAGTCTGCACGGGCTAATACACTGAGTGAAGATCAAGGTTCAAATTCCAGTGTTGTCTGCTGACCTAGTATGGCATCATACAGGTGCATGCCAGAGAGAGGAGAAGCAGGGTGAGAGATGATCCCCTGCCACTACAACAGCAACCTTTAAAAGCCCTGCGATGGTCTGGTATCCCAACCTTACAACTGCATCCTGTGCTGTCCAGGATAAGCTACACACCACCATAGACCCTGATCAGTAAAAGTGGAGTAGGAACTTGAATCCATATAAGTCTTCTGATAGGTCATGCAAAGGCACCCCTTGTCTGCTTGTGCTGACACAGACCCAGGTCCCTAGACCTGGAGGGAATTCAGAAATTCGGCTGAAATAAGGCTTTAGAACAATAAACACAGGTGAGAGAGGCACTACTGTAAACTCTGACCCAGGATTCCACCCCCAGGAAGTTGGCCGTCAGACACGCATATAGAAGCAGACTTAATTTGAGAGCGGGATCGACGAGCAGGGCACAGGAACCTTGGACACAGACGAAACTGTTAAATCCTATTGGGTGGATCAGAGAGACATGGACCAGGAACTCCTGCCCAGTAGAACAGGATGGGCTCTGAATATCTTGCACCTTGCAAAACCAATGCACAACCAACGAAGAGACAAACCTCAGCTTTCCAGAGGTGAAACACGAACCAGAGAGGCTTGTTGGTAGAGCTCACATTTCCAAGGCTGAGCCTCCCGGTTTCATTTACATTCAGGTCATTTAGCAGACGCCCTTATCCAGAGCAATTGGTGGCCTTGCTCAAGGACCCAACAGTGACAGCCTGGCAGAAGTGGGTTTTGAACCCTGCACTTTCTGGTCCATAGTCCAGTACCTTAACCACAGTCCCACTGCAGTTTCATACCCCAAGGATGCCCTGTTATTATAATAATAATAATAATAATAATAATAATAATAATAATAATAAAGACATTTCTTCTCTACAATAATGCAGCAATGTTGGTGCCACACATCTACAGGGCTATGCCAGTGGGTGGATTTGGCTGTTGTAAATGTCTCCTCTCTGTGCCTTGCTATGTACTGGCAACAACATATTCCCACTTTGTGCCAATGTTCCCTGGAACACACACCATGACTGTCAACATGGTAAAATGTATTTTTGCTATTTATGTTTTTTTTTTTTTTACTTGTGCAAATCTATCAGGCATAATGTAGTAGTTTGTGAAGCCAGCATGCATCTGGCTTGTATTTTCTATCTCAGGAACTGAGTGAAATCCTTACCAAGAACTAATTGCATTCTTTAGTGTTAGCCCGGGAAGGTAATGACCTATGCATGGAATTCTGTTAAATAAGCTATAACCAATTAATTATCACTGTTTGACATGTCCTCTTTTTCACAAAGTACACCCCGCTGCTTACATAATGACTTGTAACGCTATGCCATGTTGCTGTTAGCCTTATGGCTGAACTTCTTGTCTTTGTAACGCAAGATAGAGTTTTTAATGGCATAATGCCATCATAATGTCATTCATGTAGAGTCCCGTATGTTTATACTGATTCACTGTGTTAAAAACATTGTGACATGACTGAGCAATTTCAGAATTATCCTCACCATCTTTTAACATGACTAGAGTTCCAGTGAGTTTCCAAGGGGATAGAACACAATATATATTTCCATTTCCACAAAGACATGCACTGCTGAACATCACTATAGAGACTTCTTGCTAAGTCATCAGTGTCAGGTGCTGTTATGGAAAAAAAATCTTGATAGAGAAATCTCTATCATGATCATACCATCCATTACATTCGGACTAACTCACAAGAAAACAACAAGCAACAATGTTTTATTTCAGAATTCACAATCTCGAAATCTATTCCTTTTGTTGTTCTTTGATTTCTCTTGAGCATTCATACTACACTGAGTGATGGATATATTATTTTGTCTTGTTTTCCAGGTCCATATGCCACAGGCAGAGATTTCTGCTGCAACTTGGCAATTCTGAGATCAAATTTATTTAATCTTTTCTCATATTCCGTTTTCAGCACTGTATCACACCCCTAACCCTGCTAGCATTGTGAGAATGCACAATCTGTCTGTCTGTCTGTCAAACACCAAAATGCTAAACTCTGTTATCTTTGTACGCTGCTATCTTTATACTGTTAACTTTATCACTGAGCAACCTTGTCTTTGTACTACAAGCTATAAAGAGTTTTTAATGACATGTAATGTCAGGCCTTTTGCTAGGTTAAAGCACACTCAGAATGATTGATCACACACTATCAATGATGAGACAATTTCAGAATAATTATTCGTCCCTTTAATTGTGGAAAGGGCACAAGTGGGTTACTATGGGCATAAAAGACAGTATACTTCTGATCACTTTCTGTTTTTTCTGTTTCTACAAATAGTACAAGCAGTGGCAAGCGGTTGCTGGGGCCGGAGTCTGGAGTCATGTCTGACCTGCCTGCCTTGTCCGCTAGCCGGGAGTGTCGAGTGGGCGGTCTGGCTGAACTAGGCTTCGGTCCTCGTGATCTTGACTCGTGCATCCTTGCCTTAGAATAAGGGCAGAGCTGGGGGTTCATAGTCCCAAAAGATTCCTTATTGTGATCAAGACGTTTGGGTTGCTGTCTTCCTGCGCTCTTGGGTTGCAATGTCTCAGGTGTCACCTCTTGGCTGTGTTTCCTACCATTCTCCGCTTTCTAGCTTTCTAGCTATGCTGCTATAGCTACGGCTGCGGGGTTCTCATGCTACCTTGGCATCCATTGATTGACATTGCACATGATTGTTAATAAACCCTGTGTCTTAAATCAATAACTAATACATTTTCTGTTTTTCTCTCCGAGCTGTGGTTCCCGGCAGTCCGGCCCTACAGCTAGTTTCATCTGATGGAGCTCCACTGTGCATAATTCACATTTTGAGCGACCATGACTCCATGATTTATTTCGCTCTTAATTTTATCACCATACCCCGCCACTTAATGTCGAGGTGCATACTTCACATTCTATTCAAACTTTGACTCCATGACTTTAGGTTCGCTCTTATATTTATCATCTACGCCGCCCAGGAGGTTGGGTCCTTTGTTGAGTCCTTGTGGTCTCCCAAGGTTCTTCCCTAGAACTAGGGATTTTTTCCCTTGCTCCACTGTCGCCCTAGGCTTGCTCAATTTGAGATTGGATGTAGTTATTAGGAGATAATCTAAACCTGTAAAGTTGCTTTGAGACAATGCTCCATTGTAAAAAGCGCTATATAAATAAATCTGACTTGACTTGACTTGACTTGGCATGCAGTGCATACAATTGGAATCGCACAAATATTGTTAGTGCACAGTAAGTTAACCACATTACATTAGGTTTGCCTTTAAACTATTGCATGAATTTCACAATACAGATCAACAGCCCACAAATGCAACTACAAATGACAAGCAGCATGCATGGGAGAGCACAGCAATATTTTTCTATTTTTCATAGCTTACTTTTCTGTGTAACATATTCGAAAATAATCCATGAATCCTACAAGTACAACCGTTCAGCAAAATAATAACCCGTTTCTTATGTACACAGTATGCCAGGGCAGCCAAAACATTAACTAAACACCAAACTCACCAGTCCGGTAGGCTTCTTTGAAGATAAACTCCATACTCTGCACCTTAAATGACTTAAAATGGTTTGTTTCTTTTTAGCTAGACTTGGCAGAATTATTGCTGAATTATTTGCAAGTCAAATTAGCACACATATAGACAGTGACGTTTATTTATGAATGGGGAATATGTAGCACCTTCTTCAGCATGGCCGAGAAGGGGTTAGACCGGTATGGGCCAGCCCTTGTAGTGAAAGCCACCATGCCGCCTGTGTAGTTCATTAAAGTCACATAATGGTCATATAACATCAAATATCAAGGTCAAGCTTGAGTAAGAGATAATACACACAGTATATCGAGAAAACCTGACACAATGAAGATGTGCAAGATGGACAGGACAGCATGCATACAAACAATTATCTATATGAAAGAGGCAAATTAGAGTCAACCAATTAATGTAATAGCACATTCTTGGTTTTTACTATGTGAAACTGTCATACTGGTTCCAGTGTATTGACATCAGTTTTGTCATGCATTGTAATAGTTTAAGAATAGTGTAACTGCAGTGCCATGAGAATTCATAAGGAATACAGTGATATCTCGGTTCTCGACCACCTTGGAACTCATCAAATTCAGTTCTCCTGGAACGAATAACCATGAGAACCGAGGTACCACTGTATGAAACTCTATTTATGATACCGAGGAAAAGTAATGCACATGTGTTTCTAATGATATATTTTTTAAATTTTGTTTTGTTTTGTAAACTGCATTTCTATGCCATTACTGACCTTGAAAGTTATTTCAAGCTACATGACCTGTAGCTCTGAGAAAAAGATCTGAAGTATAACCTGTATGTTATAATTAGAAATTTATCTGAGAAAGAGTGCAGTGTTTCTTTCAATCATAACAGTAATTATTTCCAGGTCGACTTTAGTAGACTTTTACTGTAGCCTAATCATATAAACACAGTAGAGCATATAATAATGGTCTTTGTGAATCCTGCAGAAGATTGTGTAGACCTATTATCACTATAATAACCTCTTGACAAATTGGATACAGAGAATGTGTGTTTTGAGTTGAAAGACTGATATGATCATGTACTCTGAACATATTCTTTGCTGATGGGAAGATGTGTCAAAACTGAATATCTCAGGTTTTCAGTATTACCTCTGGCCAGAAAGTCATTCAGAGCTGGATAAATACGTATTTGGGTGGTCATAGATAGAGGTGTTTACAAATCCTCCTGCAAAAAGGATGTTTAGAGAGCTTGAAATGTGCCTCAGCCAATTATTCTCCTCCTGTAGGCTGCTCCCGTTAGGGGTCAGCACAGTGGATCGTCCACCTCCCTCTCACCACTCCTCTGCATTATTTTCTGTGATACAAACCACCTCCACATCCTCTCTCACCACATGCATATACCTCCTCTGCTCTTCCTGCCTGGTGGCTTCATCCTCACCATCTTTTTCTGGATATATCCCTCATTACTCCTGTACATGACCATACTGACTCAATCTCACCTCTCTGACTTTGTCTCCAAACCACCTTTTCTATGTCTTGATGCATGCTCAATAATCCAGGTAAGAAAATCCCAGAAGTTGAATCTGTTCATCTGGACATATTTTCTTACCTGGATTATTGAGCAGATTCAACTTCTGGGGCACCTTTTCTATGCGTCCCTCACATGTACTATCCAAATCCAAATCCTGTTCATCCTAAACACTACCAGTGAAAATCGCAGTATCTTCAACTCTTCAACCACTGCCTCCCATCCTTTAGTCAGCACCACCACCTCCAAGCCATAGCTGGTCTCACTACAGTCTGGTAAACTTTCCCTTTCACGCTTGCAGACACGCTTTTATCCCAAATCACTCCTGCCACTCTTTGCCACCCACACCACCCTGCCTGCACTCTCTTCTTCACCTCTCTATCACACTCTCTTTTACTTTAAACTCAACCTCAAATATTTTAACACATCCAAATTTATCACCTCTACTCATTGTAAATGAACATTTTGCCATCCTCCTTCTCATCCATGCACATCTATCTTCTTTTCTAACTTTCATCATCCCTATCTGCAGTACATAACTCCACCTCTCCAGGCTTGCCACAAGCTGTTCCCTACTCTCACCACAGATCACAATGTCATTTGTGAGCATCATAATCTATGTAGTTACCTGTCTGATCTTGTCCATCAACCTATCCATCATAATTGCAAACAAAAAAGGGCTCAGAGATGATCCTTGATGCAATCAACATTCCACCTTGAACCTGTCTCTCATTTCTACCACACACCACTCTGCTGTCATACTGTCCTCATACATATCCTGCACCATCCTGACATACTTCTCTGTCACTCTCGACTTCCTCATACAATACTACATCAGAAAAAGTTGGGACAGTATGGAAAATACATATTTAAAAAATACAGGATTTCTTACATTTGCTTTGACTTTTATTTCATTGCAGACAGTATGAACCTGAGATATTTCATGTTTTTACTGGTCAACTTCATTTCATTTGTTAATAAACATCCATTCCTCCATTTCAGGCCTGCAACACATTCCAAAAAAGTTGGGACGGGGCAATTTAGAGCTAGTAATAAATTAAAAAACATGATAAATAATGATATGATTTCAAACAGATGATGTCAACAGGTGATCGTTATCACAATTTGGTACAAAAGCAGTATCCACGAAAGGCTAGGTTTTCGATGAGCAAAGATGGCCAGAGGATCTCCAGTTTGTCAACAAATGCGTGAAAAAATTATTTAAATGTTTAAAAACGATGTACCTCAAAGAAACATTGGAAGGCATTGGCATATTTCTCCCTCTACAGTCCATAATATCATTAAAGATTCAAGGAATTGGGAGGAATTTCAGTGAGTAAAGGCCAACGGCGCAAGCTTAAGCTGAACGCCCATGATGATCGATCCCTCCTGTATTTCAAACCACAGAAATAGCAAAGAGCTGTTGCACCATTGTGAAAGCTACAGTTAAAGATCATGGACATGCCTCTAGCCCTGTTTTGGTTATTATGGACTTCTGATTGGAGTATGGGTAATTCTGTTGTTGAGTATTGGTCTAATCACAGTTGTGTGTCAATTGATTACAGATTTTGAGCGTTTGAGTTCACGACTTTAAATAATTGTGTTTGCTTAATGAGTCAAGTGCTTAGTTCATGATTTATATGGAAATTTGTATAAAAGGTTTTGCAAAATGCTGTTAGTGATTCTGAAAAATGTGTGCGTGCATGTGCAATTATCGGCTCATCTGTTAAATATGTGTATAAAAAAATTCACCATCTCACACTGGATAAGACAAATCCAACCTATAAGTAAATATATAAGTTTAGTGTGAGAAAAAAAATCTCTCATCAAGAAATACTTGAGAACATACAATGCAAATACAGTGGTATGAAAAAGTTTGGGCACCCCTGATAATTTTCATGATTTTAGTTTATAAATCATTGGTTGTTCAGATCAGCAACTTGAGTTAAATATATCATATAGCAGATGAACACAGTGATATTTGAGAAGTGAAATGAAGTTTTAGGATTTACAGAAAGTGTGCAGTAATTATTCAAACAAAATTAGGCAGGTGCATAAATTTGGGCACCCCAGCAGAAAAATTACATCAATATTTAGTAGATCCTCATTTTGTAGAAATAACAGCCGCTAAACGCTTCCTACAGCTTCCAGTCTGGATTCTGGTTGAAGGTGCTTTGGACCATTCTTCTTTAGAAACATCTCCAGTTCAGTCATCTTTGATGGTTTCCAAGCATGGACAGCCCACATTTTCAGTAATATTCATGTCTGGGGACTGAGATGGCCATTCCAGAACGTTGTACTGGTTCCTCTGCATGAATGCCTTAGTAGATTATGAGCAGGGTTTGGGGTCGTTGGCCTCGGTGCAACTTTGTCACTGATTCTTGAACATTGTTCTTAAGAATCTGGAGATATTAACTGGAATCCATGCGACCCTCAATTTTAACAAGATTCCTAGTACCTGCACTGGCCACACAGTCCCGCGGGCATTATGGAACCGCCACCAAATTTTACTGTGGGTAGCAAGTGTTTGTCTTGGGATGCTGTGTTCCTTTTCCGCTCCTTGTTATGTCCAAATAACTCAATTTTAGTTTCATCAGTACACAGCACTTTATTCCAAAATGAAGCTGGATTGTCCAAATGTGCTGTAGCACACCTCAAGTGACCTTGTTTGTGGCGTGTCTGCAGAAAAGGCAGGCTTCTTCTGCATTACTCTCCCATACAGCCTCTCCTTGTGCAAAGTGCGCTGTATAGTTGAACGATGAACAGTGACACCATCTGCAGCAAGATGAGGTTGTAGGTCTTTGGAGGGTTGGTTCTGTGGCTTGACTATGACTGTTCTCACCATCCTTCGCCTCTGCCTATCTGAGATTTTTCTTGATCTGCGACTTCGGGAGTTCCTTAACTAGAACTGTGCCTGTGGTCTTCCATTGCCCTACTATGTTCCTCACAGTGGAAACTGACAGCTGAAATCTCTGAGAGAACTTTTGTTGTTTTGAGGGCCCCCATGTTGCCACTCTTCAGAGAAGATGTAAAGAGGAGAAGAAAAACTTCCCAATGGCCACCTTAACCCTTTCTCATAGTTGGATTCACTTGTGTATGTAGATCAAGGGTCAATGAGCTTACAAAACAAATTTTGTGTTCCAATAATTAGTGCTAAAGGTATTCAAATGACAAGGGTGCCCAAATTTATGCACCTGCCTAATTTTGTTTGAATATTGAATTACTGCACACTTTCTGTAAAACCTATAAACTTAATTTCACTTCTCAAATATCACGGTGTTCATCTGCTATATGATATATTTACCTGAAATTGCTGAGCTGGACAACCAATGATTTATAAAGAAAAATCATGAAAATTATCAGGGGTGCCCAAACTTTTTCATACCACTGTAGACTATAAAAATAGCTACTTATCTGAATATGCCCATATATATTTATACAAGAGACTAAGTGCTGTTTTGTTGGAATAGGAAGATTTTACAAAGCAGGGGAGTCATCAGACTCTCTTTACCCAGGCACGTGCCCAAATAAAATGTTGCTGTGTCTCGCTTTCAGTCAGAGCCAGTTTCTTTCAGTTTTTCACATGGAGTAATGGACATCTGCAAATATGTAAAAGAAAGTCAGCCAGGCTGCATAAATTGCAATAATAGCTTATAGCTATATGTTTTGGCCACTTTTAACCTACCAAACATACATATTAAACCACTAAAGCAAAGACATTCATTAAACTTGGAAATACATCAGTTATGTCAGCATAAACAAAATTAAGGCAATTAATAAAAATTATTTAGTATTAATTTAAGTATTTTAGTATTTAATTGTTTAAATAATGCCCATTTTTGTGTTAAATCATTTAGTTTATTTAGTGTTTAACAGGTGCATTTTAGTGTTTAACATGCACAGTTGTGACTCTATGACTGATTGGCAAGCAGAGGGTTACAGCTGTGGTACAGGGTACAGCTAATTCTGTGTGTGCTCCAGTACAACATGTAGTCTAGGAATGCCCTTGGTACAAAGTATTATATGTAGTGGTGACAATAGTTGTGGAACATATGGTTTTGTTTAAAACAGTTGTTATGTTTGTATGTTTATCATTTTTTTCTGCGTGAGATTAATCTAATTCATCAAAAGATGAATTTCTTATAAACATTCTTTTACTCATCTTTACCTGGGTAGCAATAATCGTCGAGACTGAACATATTGTTAACAGGTTTAAGAACACTGTCTGTCAGTTGCACAGTTAGTTCTGACCCTGCAATCTGATTGGCTGAGAGACGTTTATCCCATGACATTATTGCCGATTATGGCACTCTGACCGATGCTTTATAAGTATTACTCCGCGGCATACACACGTGACCTAGCAATGACGCCCGCCCTAAAAAGCAGCCAAGTTATAAGGACACAAGTAATGAAAGAAATGAAAGCTATAATTAGTTTATAAAATATGTTGGTTTTGAAAACGATTTAAATTTGGAAGATGAAGCTATTAATGACCAACCTGAGCCAAAAGCGAAACAAAGTCAGTACTTTAAATCAAACGTCCCGGGCTCTTAATGGATTCACAGCTCGACTGAAGAGCAAGCAGACTGAAGATCAGTTTTAGTGATAAACCAATAGTTTTCTCTGTCCTCTTTATCTTAAAATCGAACAATAAATGGCCATAATGGAACTGTGGTATAATTGCAATCCTACACTCGAGGTTGCGCTTTAATGTGAGATATTGGCATGGGTGTTCTGATCTTCTGCATCTAGCCTGCAGCCTCAGGCCTGCGACCGCAGCACACCCATGCCAATATCTCACGGTTAAGCACTCCCTCTGGTGTATTATTGCTTAAGTATACCTTGCTCATAGAACCAGTTATAGTATGCAAGCAACTGATAAAAACCATAAAATATACCAGTTGTTATATAATTTAATACACAATTAATACACTTATTTTTGGACAGTGAACAAGACTAGATCCTTAACTGCGGAAGCTGTAAATAAACTTCAGCTTTTATAACAGCACTTTGATTTTGTTTTTCCAGTCCAGTTTTCTAAAGGCTTGTATGGAAAGAACTCTGATCCCTCAGACATTCCATATTTTTCAAAGTATTCAGACACACACTCAGCCGGTGTGATCAAACGGTTGCTCTAATTCCCATCATGCCAGTGGGAGGACTTCTAATGAGCATGCTCAGAGAGGAAGCATTTCCTGCGGATGTGCACTGGCCATGATTTCTCATGTTCCGCTCCCTCCAAAGAGCTTCTGTCACACACATATCAGTCATGCTAGGTGCTGGAACTATTACCATGCTTTTCATCAAAACCTTTTGTAGAAGATGTTTTAATACATGTTGTGTGCGTGTGCAGATTAAAATCCCTGCATGCTCTCTAAGGATTAAAGAGCTTTTATTAACCTTTTTTAACTGCCAGGTTTTTTATTCCAGGCAAAAGCCTCCAGTTCCAGCACCTAAGCAACTGTTAAGGTTTAAATTCACCTTACATAAATAATATTATCCAGAGAGGCTTACAACTAATACAAACTTAAAGTTCAAACAATGTGTGTGTGAATGAAGCTCCCAACAGTGGGTGTTGGGAATGCTGGGGCTTAAGCCCTAGAACTACTGGTCAGCTCTCCAGTACCTAAACCTCTGACCTACAGTCCTCATAGCATAGCACCGGCAAGACCAACTGTACTTGGAGGCAGTTCTTTAGGAATGTGATCAGTTCAAACTGGCCTTAATAATGTATGATATTGTTAGTGTAGTTGACTTTTTTGACTGGCCCAGTTGTCTTTAAAATCAGTAGAAATGTGATTCATAGGAAATTGAGGAGAAGGAAAAATGGGAAAGCATTCTAAAATTAATGACAGAGAGATACACTGTATCCAGTATGTATTAGAACATTAAATACTAAAAGAGTAAGCAATGAAACACATAATGTGGTTTATTTATTTTTTCAGATCTCATATGTCAATTAAAGCCAACACAAGAACTAAAACTCAGCAGTTTTTATTGCAAATATTAATAATGGGATTACATTACAGTATTCCTTGAGCACAGTTGCAGGTTATCAAATTACAGGCCAGTGCCATTTAACGACCATCTGATCAACGTTCTTTCGCTTAAACAACTGAGGTCTTAATAATTATGACAAATTATAATAGGAAAGAAAAATCTGTCTTTTAACTCTATACGTTGCAGCAGTAAACAGCTGGTAAAATTAAAAACAAGGTTTAGCATGTGTGTTTTAAATGCCATAAATATTATTTATGTCATACTTTGATGATTTGTTTGAATATTTTTATATGTATTTGTTTTCATGAATATTCATTTTTCATGAACTTTGCATTAGCTACATGCATGAGTAGGAACTATGTCATGTTTGTGTTGCGCACAGGCAATTTAGGACGTGGACGCAAGCAGAGGTGTGAAATGGAAAAGTTTGTGCTATGCTTAACATTACATGCCCTGTGCCAATTTAGCCTACATATACCTAGAAGTGTCGAGCACAGGTCATTTGCAGTGGTCTCCTACTAGTAGCACTGTGCTGGATTTACCTACGTTAAGGTTTAAAATGTTTAAAGGGTGATATTGCATTGTCTGATCTGGAAATTAGTGTTTATTCAACTGGACTCATTCCCTATTTGTTGTGTGCAGCCAACAAGGTATGCTTAATGATGTTTATGTTTCGTTGTGCGTGTTTATATTTTTCGTTCTACAGTGTGTGTTTGTTAATGTGTGCTTGCAACTAAAGAACCACAGTGCTGTGTATTTCCTGGAGGGAGTGATACGTGTAACAGTTTAGGATTTGGATGCTGTGTGGATGTTAGCATTCCCCTTGTGTTTTCAGTGGTATCTCTGATGCATGTATTTATCGTTTGCATGCAGTTTTCTGGAAATACCCATTATATTTACATTAGAGTAGCATAAAAAGACTATTTGACTATGGTAATGTCCAGTCAATGTCCAGTGGTTTTAAATCATTTTAGACCCCATACCACCCATTATCACCAAAACCAAGGAAATCAAACCAGGTACTACAAATTTCACGGCACACAACCCATTGTGATCTTGATTTTTCCTCTGTCCCACTAAAGGTGAATCCCAAACTTGAGCTTGTGTCATACCATCTCATAGAGCTTTTTCAGAGCTTGATAATACTAAGTACCTGTGTCTAAATTAGCATTGGCTGATGCAAGGATGGGCGGTTAATTAACTTTATCTTCAACTAATTCAACAGGGTGTTTGATATACCAGTTTGGGCTCACAACTTTGATATAATAGTTGATTTATTTGAGGCATTTTTCAGAAATCTGAAAAAGACTTACTCATAAAATCTCAGAAAATTCTAAATTTGGAAAGCGACGTAAACGTAACGAAGTACAGGTGGTATTTTTAGACACAAAAGACAAATTAATTTTATTAAAACAAAATTATGAGAAGTCTGAAACATGTAATTTACACATAAATTTTTTATTTTTAAGTACAGGTCATCTGTACCTAAAAAATCCTGCTCCTTCACATACCACAGTTTGAG
The DNA here is from genome assembly GCA_025084515.1 of Ancistrus triradiatus. Taxonomy (NCBI): domain Eukaryota; kingdom Metazoa; phylum Chordata; class Actinopteri; order Siluriformes; family Loricariidae; genus Ancistrus; species Ancistrus triradiatus. The sequence continues at coordinate 508,349 of JAJAGP010000093.1, forward strand.
AATCACTGCTCTAGGCTATTTTACAGTGATTTTACCACAGACAAGGATGTGATTATGGAAGACATGTAGTGTCTGACATCTGTCAATGTGATTTTCTAAATTCAACACTGGTATAGTCTTTCCAAATGAAATGCTATTAGTAAAGAGATAAGAGAGACAGAATTACATTTACAGCCTTTAGCAGACGGTCTTACCCAGGTGGTTTAAGGGCCTTGTTTAAGGGCCTTGTTCAAGGACCCAACAGTAGCAGTTTTTGGCCATATGCACATATTTCCGTTACCCAATCTTTTTTTACTGGCCTGTTTGTGTATTAGGATTGGGCGATATGATGTTATTCCAGGACATCGCAGGATTAAAAAATGGTAATGGTATTTAAAACTGGTGACTGACTGTGGGCTTCACCCACTGGATTTACCTGCTTAACGCACCACTAGATCAGTCAAATGACCTTAGACAAGAATGCTGTTATTGACACATAATGGTCACAAGATGGGGCCAAATACAAATACATTGGTTACAAGATCAAGATCAATCCAAAGTAGGCTATTGTAGTTCCAAATTTGTCCATCTCTGTGATATTAGTGCATAATATATTTGAAACAAGGACATTTTATTTTACAAAGAGGGAAGTGGGTCGAATATAACTGAAATTGAAACTGTTTTTAAATATTATAAACATGCTGTTCCATGACTTGTTTCCTCTCTTAACCATCATATCTTCACATAAGACTAATAAATTATATCATTTATAGCTTTCAATGTCTCAAAAATGCTATTGTGAATACAGTGATTTTAACAGCCCCACCTATGCCTTCACATCTCATTTAATTACCTGTGAAATGAGCTGAAAGAATATTACATTGAATGTCATTACAATAATGCGCACCCCAAACCCCCACCCAATAGACTCTCATTAGTTTCGCTCATTTGAATTCCTTTCCTGGAACGATAAATCATCATACCATGAGTAGCGTATTGTGTTATGCCTTGTTAACGCCTGCTATGCTTTGCCTGTTTTATGTAGAAAGTGGACAGTGAGAAATGTTTGTCATTCTGATTGTTATTTTTTGTAATAAAACCCCCAGCTCAAGTACTGACTGTAAAAAATGCAGATAAAATATGAAACTAAAATAATAATAAGTAGTAGTAGTCATAATATTATTAGTAATAATAATAATAATAATATAGCATACAATATTATTTATTTATATACATATACATGTGTGTGTGTGTGTGTGTGTGTGTGTGTGTGTGTGTGTGTGTATATATACACACACATATATATATATAATGTGTGTGTGTGTATTTATATATATGACTACAATTGAAGTATCAATATAAAATGGCCATTGATGCTGATAGTGATGTTAAATAAACTAAATAAACAAACTAAAAGTAAAGTAATACTAATAGTATGAATCTGGCTTAATCATATTGCAGTAATTTATTGATAGAACTATTAAAACTTTTAAAACTGTGAAACTCAATAATCAGTATCACCAACCAACTTGTTCAATGAATGAGTTGTATTTTGATGAGCAGTGTCTCGTTTGTGTATTAGATGTAGATTTGGGTATAATTATTAAAACTTCATTGAGTCTTTGTGCACTACACTGATACACACTTACAATCAAGATAAAAGCCTTTCACAAGAGCCTACCAACAATGGTTTGACAGCTGAGACTTGAACTCATACCCTCCTGATCCATAGTTACAGCCTTAGCCACTTAACCACCAGTGCCCCATTGTATAGGTATTGACTTTGATTTGATTGTGTCTCACCTCATTAGTTTATGGTCATTGAGCCTAATAATCCTTAACACCAGGATTCGATTCTAGACCTGCTTTAAATCCAGCAAAAAATCATAATGTGACCCTATTCTGTTCTGTACACCACATCAAGCTTGAACCAAAGCTAAAGTGAATCTCCTGATGCAGAGCAGAGTGACAGGTAATTTCATTAAAAGAGAGAGGTGGGAGAGAGATTGATTTTGGTAGACAGGGCTCAGTGAGAGGCCTCTCTCTGAAGAAGCTCCCTTGGCAGAGTCCTTGGCATAAGTCTCTATCTCCAAAGAGACAGCACACTCTTAGCAGCTTGAAATTAAAGCCCCTTCTCCTCCCTCTTTTCTCACAATCCTGATCCCTTAGCTTTTCAGCTTTGCCCTCACCCACTGCTTTGCTTTCTTTATTTTCTCCAACCCCTGCTACCTCGCCTTCTATCCTCCTCCTCATAGTCCTCTGCTCCCTTTTTCGCTTTCTGATTCATACTCGATCTCTCTCTCATTCTGCTGTGGCATATTGCCAAACATCGTGGACATTTTCTGACACTTCACACACCTCATATATATTCACAACTGTGAATTCACAGTTCTGCCACAGATCATTATCACCTCCTTCTCTTTCATCTCTTTCACCTCTCTATTTCATCACATTTATAGTTTATGTTCCTTTTTGTTACATTTTTAAACACCCTTCCACTTTTTAACTATGTCCGTATTCGTTCTCTCTTCTTAATTTCCAAATGTTTTTTGAAATTGCACACTTCAGATCAGGGCATACATGTGGAAAAAGGGAGACTTATAATCTTAGAACAGAATCTGAAGCTCAGAGAATCTTCAGGAGACCTAAGATCATCTCAGATCAGCACATGCAAAGAAAAAACACTCTATATGGTGCAACATGGAGAAACAGACCCACTCTATGAACTACAGTGGTGCTTGAAAGTTTGTGAACCCTTTAGAATTTTCTATATTTCTGCATAAATATGACATAAAACATCATCAGATTTTCACACAAGTCCTAAAAGTAGATAAAGAGAACCCAGTTAATCAAATGAGACAAAAATATTATACTTGGTCATTTACTTATTGAGTCAAATTATCCAATACTTCATATTAGTGAGTGGCAAAAGTATGTGAACCTCTAGGATTAGCAGTGAAATTAGTCAGGTGTTTTCAATCAATGGGATGACAATCAGGTGTGAGTGGTCACCCTGTTTTATTTAAAGAACAGGGATCTACCAAGGTCTGCTCTTCACAACATATTTGTGGAAGTGTATCATGGCACGAACAAGGGAGATTTCTGTGGACCTGAGAAAAAGTCGTTGATGCTCATCAGACTGGGAAAGGTTACAAAACCATCTCTAAAGAGTTTGGACTCCATCAATTCACAGTCAGACAGATTGTGTAGAAATTGGAGGAAATTCAAGACCTTTGTTACCCTCCCCAGGAGTGGTCAACCAACAAAGATCACTCCAAGAGCAAAGCGTGTAATACTGTAGTTGGCGAGGTCTCCAGGGTAACTTCAAAGCAATTGAAGGCATTTCTCACATTGGCTAATATTAATGCTTATGAGTCCACCATCAGAAGAACACTGAACGACAATGGTGTGCATGGCAGGGTTGCTACTGAGATAGCTATTGCTCTCCAAAAAGAACATTGCTGCTCATCTGCAGTTTGCTATCGATCAGGTGGACAAGCCAGAAGGCTGCAGGAAGAATGTTTTGTGGACGGATGAGACCAAGTGTTATGTTTGGAGAAAGGAAAACACTGCATTCCAGCATAAGAACCTTATCCCATCTGTGAAACATGGTGGTGGTAGTATCATAGTTCGGGCCTGTTTTGCTGCATCTGGGCCAGGACGCTGTGCCATCATTGATGGAACAATGACTTCTGAATTATATCAGAGAATTCTAAAGGAAAAAGTCAGGACATGTGTCCATGAACTGAATCTCAAGAGAAGATGGGTCATGCAGCAAGACAACGAGCCTAAGCACACAAGTCGTTCTACCAAAGAATGGTTAAAGAAGAATAAAGTTAATGTTTTGGAAAGGCCAAGTCAAAGTCCTGACCTTAATCCAATCAAAATGTTGTGGAAGGACCTGAAGTGAGTTAATGTGAAGAAACCCACCAACATCACAGAGTTGAAGCTGTTCTGTATGGAGGAATGGGCTAAAATTCCTCCAAGCCGGTGTGCAGGTCTGATCAACAGTTACAGGAAACGTTTAGTTGCAGTTATTGCTGTAAAGAGGGGTCACACCAGATTCTGAAAGCAAAGGTTCACATACTTTTGCCACTCACTAATATGTAATATTGGATCATTTTCCTCAATAAATAAATTACCAAGTATAATATTTTTGTCTCATTTGTTTAGCTACTTTTAGGACTTGTGTGAAAGTCTGATGATGTTTTAGGTCATATTTATGCATAAATATAGACAATTCTAAAGGTTTTACAAACTTTCAAGCAGCGCTGTATGTGTACACTACTGTTAGCTTTAGTCTTGTGCCTTATCTATGTTTACATTTAGCTTCTGTGTAGGCCCTATTGTTGCATCATTAGTCCCAGAGGAAGGGTGGCCTGTCCTCCTTGTTATTTATGAGTTTAGTGTTCATTTTGTGTTAAATTTATCTTTTTCTGTTCTCACCTCCTGCATTACAGTGTCTAATAAGACGTCTTTTGCACTCATGCCTGTCCTCATTTTTTGTGAATTTCCAGGATAGGCTCCTGTCCTCCCTCATATTAAATGTTTACCGACTGCCTCTGTAGACACTTTCGCACCGGAGGAACTAGTTCTTAGAACTGTGCCCCCTTTGTCGCGTGTTCACACCGCAGGAACAATTTTAGTTCTTAGAATGCTGTATATAGGGACTTTTTAGCCCCTACCTCAAGGTAGGTCCAGACATAAGAGTACGGCGACTGGTCCAGATCTAGTGACACGAGTGCCTATGTTGAGGGTATCTGCCATTTTTAAATATACTTGTACATCAGGCATAAAAACAACAGTTTGGAGTCTTAGCTTAAGGGTGATATAGGAGAGAACGCTGAGAGAGAACGCTGACCACTGTCGCGAGGTTTGTGAGTATCTGGCAACCCAGACCTATTAGCGCCAATTTCGCACAGGATGCACACTGTTTTGTAGCTGTTAGCAGTTTATTACCTTTTAACTATTTTAATTCTCGATCGCACCTGTATCGCATATATAGTACTTTTTACAACATCTTAATCATTTTCTTCTAGTACCGGCGGATTATATTTTTCGCCGCTAATCGTTATTTAGTAACTTTACAGGTATACCCGCTTGTGTTTGCGGTAATTAGCTAATGGCTAATTACCAGAGTTGCGTCTTCTTTTGCAGTAGTGTGTGTTTTTATAACTTGTTTACAGACTTTTCCCACCTTCTTTTTTTCTGAGACTTAGTTTTTTGTGAAGTTTTGTATCAATTTTCCATCAACGCTTTAATCAAGCATTGCATTGGACCATCGACTGAACCGTATCTTCACTCGGCACCCCACAACACCACTCGAAGCTAAGTACCTTTAATTCATTAATTGTGCTAACATGGTTACTGCTGCGCTTTTTCCATGTGCCAAGTATGGCATGTTTAGCTATTCTTCCTCCGTCATTAGTTTAAATTTTATTTGTGATAGCTGTAGGCTTGTAGCCAGTCTGACGGAGAATATTGTAGTTTTAGAGGCGCGCATCCAGACATTAGAGAACGCTAGCTCAGCTTCTAGCTTAGCAGATCTGAATGCCACAGGTGAAGCTAGTGCCCTCACCCCGGCAGAGCCCTCGCAGCAGGGCAAGTGGGTGACGGGTCGGCAACGTAGTCATAAGGCTAGCCCACGAGAGCACCAACAGGTTTACCCTCCTGAGTGATGCACCCACTGAGCAGCCTGTTGAAAGAGCTTTGGTCATAGGTAACTCTATTTTACGACACGTGAAACTAGCTACCCTTTAGAGACATCAGCAGCTAGAATTACATGTATCCCGGGAGCCAGAGTGCCGGACATTGTAACGAGTCTTAGTGAACTCGAGAGCCGCAGATTCTCTAGGATGGTTATTCATGTACAGTAGGTGCTAATGATATACACCTTCATCAGTCAGAGGTTACTAAGGCTAATTTTGTAGAGGTGGTTAGAGTGGTGAAGGCGATTTCCGATGCAGTAGTGTGCTCTGGCCCCATCCCAATGCAGTGAGGTGACCAAGCCTACAGCAGGTTATGGTCGCTGGACTGCTGGCTGTCCAAGTGGTGCTCTGAAAACAACGTGGGCTTTATAGTCAATCGGACAGCCTTTGAGGATAAGCCTGGCCTTTTAGGATGGGACGGTGTCCATCCCACTAGGGAGGGTGCTGCTCTCATTTTCTGCAACATTGCCCATAGTCTTATGGCCGGATTGGTTAGGGGCTGACTATCCAGAGTAGGGTCAGGCAGCAGACAGACCGGCTTAACCAACTGTCTGCTGGTAGCCATGCACCGTCACCCAGAACTCACGTTATTGAAACTGTGTCTGTTACCCGCATCTGTACTAAACATTAACGCTCTCAAAGAGTCTGTTTTAATAACCTTATTAGTATAAACACAGATAGCTCCCATAGAATTAACAACCTTAGAATAAAGCTAGGATTCGGGGGGGGGGGGGGGTAATCACTGTAATCATACTTCTAATATTAACATTTGGTATCAACATAGATAACCTTGATGTTTTCCTGCAAAGTGATTTGATTTCAGATCACTATCTTTTAGTATTTGAGCCATCTCTATCAAATAAAATCCTTCTGCCTCGGTATGACATCAAGCGCACTATTACATCTGCTACTCCAGCTGCGTTTATTAAGAACCTACCAGACTTGAAATTTAATACACCTATGGAGATCAGTCATCTTGAGTCTGTAAATGACCAATTACAATGTTTGCTTTGCTCAACCCTGGACACGACTGCTCCTGCTAGTGTCAAACGCATTAGGGAAAAAAAGGCTAGCACCATGGTATAATGACCACACCCGCAGCTTAAAGCAAAGAACACGGCATCTAGAGCGCAAATGGAGACATAGTAAATTGGAGGTGTTTAAGATTGCTTGGAGGGACAGCATGGCAGAGTATAAGCATGCCCTTACTAAAGCTAAAGCTGCATAATCTCCTCAATCATACAGAAAAATAAGAATAATCCAAGATTTCTCTTTAATACAGTCTCCAAACTTAGGTGTCACATTTGATTCAGATCTCTCCTTTGATGCGCACATTAGCAGCATCACTCAAATTGCTTTCTTTCAATTACGTAATATTGCTAAACTTATTAAAATATCTTCTCTTTTAATGATGCAGAGAAACTGGTTCATGCATTTATAACCTCAAGGTTGGATTACTGTAACGCCTTACTTACTGGATGCTCTAGGAAATCTATAATTAAACTTCAATTAGTTCAGAATGCAGCCGCCCAATTGCTAACTCTAACTAGAAAATTTGATCATATCACTCCTGTTCTATCATCACTACGCTGGTTACCAGTTAAACTCCGCGTTGATTACAAAATACTTCTTATAACTTATAAAGCTCTACATGCCCTGGCCCCACATTATCTGAGTGAACTCTTAGAGTTTTACAATCCAGCTCGTCTACTTCGTTCGCAGGGTGCAGGACTTCTTTTAGTTCCTAGAATTTAAAAAGTCACAGCAGGGGGAAAGGCTTTCTCATACATGGCCCCCCAACTATGGAATAAGACTCAAGACTCAGACACTCTCCAAAATTTTGAGTCTAGGCTAAAGACATACTTATTTACACAGGCTTTTGACTAGATTTAGACCGGGATGCATGGCTTGGGTCACTGGGGCCGGAGTCTGGAGTCATGTCTGGCCTGCCTGCTTTGTCCATTAACCAGGAGTGTCGGGTGGGCGGTCTGGCTGAACTGGTCCTCTTGATCTTGACTCGTGCATCCTTACCTTAGACTAAGGGCAGAGCAGAGGGTTCATAGTCAAAGTGTCTTGTGGTGATCAGAGATGTTGGGTTGCTGTCTTCTGCCTCCCATGGGGTTGCCGATGTCTCGTGATCCCTCTTGGCTGTGTTACCTACCAGTTCTCCTCTTTCTAGCTATGCTTCTATAGCTAATGCTGCCGGTGTCTCATGCTACACATGGCATCAGTGATTGTTAATAGACACTGTGCTCTTAATCAATAAATAATTACATTTTCTGTTTTCTCTCCTAGCTGTGTTCCGGTACCAGTGTCATCAGCTCCAGCCCCATCATACCCAGGCCACTTAATGCCGATGTGCATATTTCAAATTTTATTTGAACTTTGACTCCATGACTTCAGTTTCGTTCTTAGATTCATCATCTATGCCACTCAAGGAGGTTGGGTCTCTTTTTGAGTCTTTGTCCTCCCAAGGTTTCTTCCTCATAACACTTAGGGAGTTTTTCCTTGCCACTGTTTCCCTAGGCTTGCTCAATTTGGGATTGGACATAGATATTAGGAGATAATCTAAACTTGTAATGTTGCTTTGAGACAATGCTCCATTGTAAAAAGCGCTATATAAATAGATCTGACTTGACTTGACGTGTGATACAGCTTTATTCTCAATGAACAGGCGGGGTTGACCTAGGTATAACACATTCTTTTGAAGACTGTGATTGGTTGTCACCCCCCCTTACTCATTCTCTCTCTCACACACAAACGCACACTTATATAGCCTACTATATTATCTAAAATGACAGGCATAGGCTATTTCTGCATATTTTACACTAATCACACCCATGCATTTATTTGCTTTATTTTAATAACAGTTTATTTACTATGCTGGTCATTTTTGTAGCCTACTTAATCTATTGGATAAACTATGAAGGGGAGAAAATGTGGCTCTGCTCTTTTTCAGGTACGGTTGCTAACATGTCTAATCTATTTAGCTCTATAAAACACAGACAAATAGCCTCCGACTGTCTTGTGGTTTATGTCACTTCTGTGTCACTTCAGCATTCTTACTGGCAGTGCCAATGCAAACCACAATAGGCTCTGGAATGAATGTAGTTCTTGCAGGAGTTAGTTCTAATTTGTGTAGTTCCTCCCAAATTAGCCCCTAGAACTGTTTGTTTGCGAAAGCACTCAGTTGCATTTATCATATGGGATGCATTTGTCATATCAACAATGGCAGATTGGCAGAGCTGGGATTTGAACTCACAACCTTTCAGTTAGTAGTCTAGAGCCACCATATTTTAAGGAGTAAAAAGGTAAGCAGTAGTTATAAAAAACAATATGACCACATATAAACATATTTATGGTGACCTATGTTTGGTACTTATTTAAGGTTCCTGAAAAGAATCTGAACTGACAAGCAAATTGAATGTTGTAGAATGATATTTTATTTATTTTGTAAATGAAAAGAACTAATCTCTGCAATAAATAAGTCAAAATATGGCATATTTCTGTAATATTAACTTTAATTATCTGTTAAAGTCAGTTAAATTATGAGGCCTTACAAAATTAATATATCTCCAAAAAAGGTGCCCCATGTTTTAAAGGTTTAACTTTTAAAATTAAAGCAGATCATTTGCATATTTTATTTGTTCTCTGTAGAGGGTAAGTTCTTGTCATTTAGAAAATCAACAAAGCACGTAATTTGACCTGAGGTGCCAAACCGTTTTAAAAGTTTGAACTGTTTAAAAATTCATGCATGTTGTTGTATTTGAAGTTGATCGAACAAGAGTTCGCATTATGCTGCATGAGGACATAGTCACTGATGATGACTCTGTTTTGCATAACTGAGCTATCTAATGAATAAATCGCCAGGCTTGCTATGGGCAATTTCTGTCAGTGTGCATCATGTGTGCTAATCAACCTTGTAAGAAAAGACAGAGGTCAGAGCTGTTCACACAAACATCCACGACTGATCTGATGACTCTTGATGACTAACTCACTGTCTGCTCTGTGTGCATGCAGACAGGAACAGCATGCTTAACTAATGAATAACTTACACTGGCTGAAAAATTCAGCTATCCACTCACTTGTTTATTTATTCATTCTTTTTCTATACCCGCTTAACATATTTCATGGTCCTAACTGTAGAGGGCTCCACCTAGCAAACCTTTGCAGGGTACATACACACATAGATTATGCCACTTTAGAGAGACCAATTTGGAGGAAATCTGAGAACCCAGAGAAAACCCACATGAGTAAAACATGCAAACATTACACAGATGGAATCCGGAACAGAGATCGCCGGAGCTGTGAAGTGACAGCACTAATCACTTGCACCAAGTTGCCGCCTGCTGATAAATCCAACACAGAAATTCCAACACAAACACATCCCTGTACTACTATCTTTAAGACTTTCAACCTCTGTATTTTATTTGTTTTATGCGTAAGAGTATTTCATTGTTTTTGTGGTATTTAATTTAATTGTTTCATAAATGAAATGTTGATTGTTACAGTTTAATCCAATTAATATTTGATTACTTGATGGTACAATGATGGTATGTTGTAATTAAATGTGAATGGGTATTAGTACATTAGTCATCTTGTTTTCATGGGCTTTAATGGTGCAGCAAGCAGTTTGTTAGCTCACCACAGCAGTGATCCAGGTCCGAGCCCCAGTGGTGCTTGATGGGGGGGAACGCTGGTTGGCGGTACATCTATAACAGCAATCCCTGCCAGCCCTTAAATGGAATTGTCATCCATCTCATCCAGAGCACGCTTATGCCTATGCCATGTGCTGGACTCCTGCGTGACCCTAATCAGAAGAAGGAGGAATTAAATGTGAATATATATATATATATATATATATATATATATATATATATATATATAAATATATATATATAGTTTATTTTAACCCCCACTGTATATATATATATATATATATCCTTCTATATACAGTGGGGGTTAAAACACACATGAAAGCTTGCCACGTCTACTTAAAAATCAAGGAAGATCCGGGAGTGCTGATTATCATGGACCTTCCTCCACTGTCACCTGACCTAAACCCCATCGAACATTTATGGGATCACTTGAAAACAGAGAAAGAGAAGCATTCTGTAACATTGCAAGAGGTCCTTTGAATTTTGTTAAATCAAACTGATCAGGCATAACATTGTGACCACCTCCTTGTTTTTGCCCATTTTATCAGTTTCACTTACCATATAGAAGAACTTTGTAGCTCTACAATTACAGACTATAGTCCATCTGTTTTTGTACATGCTTTGCTCGTTCCCTTTACTCTGTTCTCTAATGGTCAGAACCCCCACAGATGAGGTCCTATTTGCGTGGTGGATCATTCTCAGCACTGTAGTGACACTGATATGGAGGTGGTGTGTTAGTGTATGTTGTGCTGGTATAAATGGATATGACACAGCAGTACTGCTAGAGGTTTAAACACCTCAGTGTCACTGCTAGACTGAAAATATTCCACCAACCAAAAATGTCCAGCCACCAGAATTATGTGGGCAGTGTCCTGTGAATAGTGATGAAGGATTAGAGAATGACTAACACAAACTGTCCAACAATAGATGACCTACTATTCCCGACTTTACATCTTCAAGGTGGAATAATAATGTGAAAGTATCTAATAAAGTTAACAGTAAGAGAACGGTGTTTCAAAACTCCAGCAGCACTGCTGTGTCTGATCCAGTCAAATCAGCTCAACACACACTAACACACCACCATCAGGTCAGTGTCACTGCAGCAGTGAGAATGATCCACCACCCAAGTAGGACCTGATCTGTGGGGGTCCTGACCATTAGAGAGCAGAGTAAAGGGGACTAACAAAGCATGTAGAGAAACACATAGACTACAACTGTAGAACTACAAAGTGCTTCTATATGGTGAGTAAAACTGATAAAATGAGTGTAGAAACATAGAAACAACGAGGTGATCATAATGTTACTGCATGTCAGTTCATTTCATATATATATATATCTATATATATGTGTATGTATATGTGTGTATGTATATATATATATATATATATAATATATATATATATATATATATATATATATACATATATATATATGTATGTATATGTATATATAATGGTTCAGTGATGCCCTAAATGGTATTACTGTAAAGAACCCCATAGTGGTAGAAAACACCCAAAACAGCATCGTGTTCCCACCCTCATAGTCAAATCTAAAGTGTGGGACAGTAGCTATATACTATAAAATTTAGTGGCTTGTGTTCTGTTAGGTTGCAGTTCGATTCCAGCATAAGTTACACAACAGTGCCTTGCTTTATATCAGTTTTATATATATATATATATATATATATATATATATATATATATATATATATATATATATATATATATGACTGATATAATGCAAGGCACTGTTGGTTGGAGGAGAACAGTAAATATATATATATATATATATATATATATATATATATATATATATATATATATATGTATGTATTTACTGTTCTACTCCAATAATAATATATCAGGAAAAGGATTCTGAAGATGGAAAACTGCCAGGCATGAGGAGCAGAGGAAGGCCAAATAGGTGGTTTATGAATGTGGTGAAAGAGGACATGCAAGTGATTGGTGTCATATAGGAAGATTCATAGAATAGGGTGAGATGGGGATGGGTGATGCTCTAGACCCCTAGAGTGCTGGAAAGAAAAGGAAGAAAAAGACTGTGGATTGTGTTCTGTTGTACTATTCCAGTAATAATATACATTACTTTGCAGTGGCTTCTGTTATGGTACAGTTCTATTTCAGTAACAATATAAATTACACAAAAGTTGACTGTGCAGTAAAAGCCCCAAGTGGTCACAGAGCTAAAAAGAAAAGATACAAGTTGGAGTGGTATTTCTTTTATTGATGTTTAGCCAAATAAGATCAATTCCTAATAATCCTAATAAAAAATTATACAGTATTATGTATCTAAAATATGGAACACTGAGACTGTACGGAATGCAGTCAACCTCACATCACATTTCAAAGTCATATCAAGCTCATCCAAAATATCTGTCAATATATACAGTGGTGCAAAAAAGTATTTAGTCAGCCACTGATTGTGCAAGTTCTCCTACTTCATCTGTAATTTTCATCACATTCATCATTTTCACCCCCATGTTTCACAGTACCTATGGTGTTCTTGGGATGCAACTCCGCATTCTTCTTCCTCCAAACAAGGCGAGTTGAGTTTTTACCAAAAAGTTCTATTTTGGTTTCATCCGTCCACATGATATTCTCACAATCCTCTTTTGGATCATCCATGTGCTCTATGGCAAACTGCAGACAGGTCTGGACAAGGACTGGCTTAAGCAGAGGTACACGCCTGGCACTGCAGGATCTGAGTCCCTCTCGGCGTAGTGTGTTACTGATGGTAGCCTTTGTTACTTTGGTCCCAGCTCTCTGCAGGTCATTCATCAGGTCTCTCCATGTAGTTCTGGGATTTTTGCTCACTGTTCTCATGATCATTTTGACCCCACGTGATGGGATCTTGCGTGGAGCCCCAGATCGAGGGAGATTATCAATGGTCTTGTATGTCTTACATTTTCTTACAATTGCTCACACAGTTGATTTATTCACACCAACCTGCTTGCCTATTGTAGAGTCACTCTTCCCAGCCTGGTGCAGGTCTACAATTTTCTTCCTGGTGTCCTTCCACAGCTCTTTGGTCTTGGCCATGGTTGAGTTTGGAGTCTGACTGTTTGAGGCTGTGGACAGGTGTCTTTTATACAGATAACGAGGTCAAACAGCTGCCATTAATGCAGGTAATGAGTGGAGGACAGAAGAGCTTCTTAAAGAAGTTGTTACAGGTCTTTTTTCTTATTTTATCTCTCATAGTTGAAGTGTACCTATGATGAAAATTACAGACCTCACTATAGCGATAATTGGACACAATCCACTTTAATGCAATTTATGTTAATAATGGAACAGAATTGTAACCTAAAAGAGCACAGTCCACTGTATTATCATTTATATTATTATTGTAATAAATCCGTACTCTAACCAAACAGAAGTCACTGTATTCTTTAGTTCACCAGTATAGTAGCTGCTGTCCCATGCTTTGGGTTGTGCTATTGCCATTGTGCTTTATGGGCTCCGTATAAATGTGCTTCTTGTGGAGCTATATTTTTTATCAGTAGAGAAATATCAATAGGTTGGATAAATATTGGATAAATAGGCTGGCATAAATATTGTTGATGTAACAATGTAGCTTCATTAATCATCTTTAAAGTGCTGCAAAAGACTGTGGGTACCTTTTGTGAAGATATGGGCCATTCCAGCAAAGGAATACTATAGTTGACATGAATTAGATCTCAATTTGTTTGCTGTTGCTGACATTTTGCTTACCTGTTCAAAATTTATCAATCACTCTAAATCCCAAAACAGTTTTGTAAGATACATTCACTGACAAAAAAATAAAGCACCCAGATAGAAATGTCAGATTGCTGCACAACTCGGCATGCAGTTACGTCGCAGGCAGATATGTAAATGATTACAGGTGTGGTCCAAGTTGACCCCCCCACTGTCTATAAAAAGGCTCTCAGAGGCTGTCTTTGGGTAGCATACCTCCTGGTGGGAGATTGTTGACTGCTAGTCATGCCTCTATGATGCATTCGAAGACATTTTGCCCAGTTGACAAACTTGGAGAGGGGGGTGCATCATTGAGAGAAGCAAAATGGACGATTTGAAGAACTGCCCACCATCTAGGCCGTTCTGACCTAACTGTTAGGAGGTAAAGGGAGCAGTGATTCTGTGAGGGCACACACACACACACACACAGCAAACAAGCCCTGGATGACCTAGACAGACTACCAGTAGAGAGGATCATTTGATCAACCAACAAGCACAAGCAGCTTTTACAGTTTTGTTGTCCACCATCCAGACACAGGTGGCACTTTCACTACACACCCGTCTCTGCCCAGACCATTTTCAGGTGCTTAGCAGAAGGAAATTTGTTGTCACAGTGCCTATTACGTTTCCTGTCATTGACAGCCAGCCACCATCCCCTTCGTTTGCAGTGGTGCCGTGAACAAGAAAGCTGGACTGGACCGTATTGTCTTTAGCAACAAATCCAGGTTCTGTTTGAAATCCTACGATGCTTGGGTTTGAGTATGGATGCCTTGTGGTGAGTGCTTCAATCCTGACTTTGTTGTGGAGCAACACACTGCCCCAACTGCTAGTGAGATGATCTGGAGGGCCATCGCATCCGACAGTCAGCCACCCCTTGAAGTGATACAAGGAACACTAACAGTTGCATCTCATGGCGGGGCTTCCAACGCACATTTTTGGCAGGATAGGGTTCACTTGCAACACTTCCTTGGCCTGTCTGGTTGCCAGATTTATTGCCAATCAGCTATTTATGGGACCAGCTGGGACACCAGCTTCAGCAAACTTTGAGTGTGGAGGATCTACAGGCCCAGTTGTGGGCAAATGTGTCATAAAGGCATGTCAAGCAGTCAAGATCTCTCACTAAGAGGTACACTATCCAAAAGTAGCATCTGAGAGCCTTTTTATAGAGCAGTGGGGGAAGCACTTTTACGTCTTCTTGTGTCAAGACCCAGTGTCTAATCACACCACACCTGTAATCATTTACATATCTGCCTGCAACAAAACTGCATGGCGAGTTTTGCAGCAATTCGACATGTCTATCTGTGTGATTTATTTTTTTGTGAATGAGTGTAATTTCATCTCTAATCTGACAACATATCACCATTTGCCAGTGCCAAATCAATCATGATTTTCAAGTGCATCTGGGCAGAAGAGAGAAACGCCACAGCTGGCGTGACATTTTATAGCATTCTGTGCTAACTTCTGGGTGCAGATACACTGGGCCAAGGAACTGTTTCCGATATCACTTTCAGACCTGGGTTATGATACGCTAGACAAGAAAACACATTACACTGTGTATGGTAAACAGTGTTTCTTCTTCTGGATGCTTGGAATTTTTACACTTCACTTGTCATCCCTAGATCATCACACAGGTCACAGCGCCACACAGTGCCATTTCATGACCATCCAATAAACATCTATTTGCTTTAACAATCGAGGTCTTAACAATAATGACAAATTATAATAGGAAATACAAATCTGGTTTTTAACTCCAGATGTTGCAGCTACAGTATAAACAGCTGGTCAAATTGAAAAAAGGTTTAGCATGTGCATTTTTACTGCCATAAATGTATTTTGTCATACTTTAATATTTTGTTTACATGTTTTTTGTTTATTTTATTTTCATGAATATTGATTTACTTTGCATTAACTATGTGCATAAGTAGGAACTACGTCATGTCTGTGTTGTGCACGGACACATTTAGGACATAGACACAAGTAGAGATGCGAGAAAGTTTGTATTCTACCTAACACTACAAGCACTGTGTTGGCTTGACCTACATATACAGTACATAGAAGTGCTGAGCGCTAGTTACTTCTTACTAGTAACACTGCACTGGATTTACCTACATGATGGCTTTGCCTGTTCTGGAGATTGGTGTTTCATCAAGTGCACTCATTTCCGCTTGGTTGCGTGCAGCCAGCGAAGTATGTTTACTTATGTTTATATTCCATCTTGCACATTTATATTTTGTTTCTGCAGTGTGTGATCATTAATGTGCACTTGCCACTGAAGAACCACGGTGTTTATTTATGTGTCGTTTGCACGCAGTTTTCTTGTGAAGATATCCTTTATATTTACATTACAGTCGCATAAAAAAGACTATGTGACTAAGGTAATCTCTTGTCAATGGCCATTTCGATCAACAAACTGTTTCACAGAATGTAATGCAGTTGTTAAACAGTGTATACTCATATAATGACCTGTCTGTCTGTCTGGAGTCTGAGGAAGTGTGTGTTTGCCCAGTGCTGTTGCAGTATAAAGAATACTCTCAATAATTTATGATTCTCAACCTTCAGCCCAGCCAGTGTGACTTGCCTTTGGCCACTGTTGTGTCTCAGTGGACAAAATTGTTAAGATTATGATGTTTTTTGTAACACACCTTAAGCACCTTAACACTTAGTTATGGTGACTCTTACATATGGTTTTGGCATTTTGAGATTTTGTTTTGTGCATTTTCAGTAGACTGCATCATAGGATGTAGTCGTGAGCATGCTATTTCCACACTGTGTAAAACCAAATACAGTTCACAGTTTCAGCTATATAATCTGCTCATGAGGAATTCACACTTCTAAGCTTCTAAAGGATTGGCTCAAAATTGAATATAAATGGATCTATTTGATAATATATATTGATTGTTCAAATGTCAGAGAATGAAAACATTAGATCTGTATGAATGTACTTTCCAAAATCTTTGTTGGTATGTATGATGTACCATATCTAAGGTTCACGTAAAAAATCTGTCATTTCTCAGACTGTATATTATATTGTTTTGAACTGTTTTCCCTCTCAAATAACTTGATTAAATATTTTTGTAGTGACTTTTTGGTACTGACAATATTATCGCAGAACGCCTCGTCACGGAATGGAAGATCCCCTGCTCTGCGCTCAGGACCGAACGCCGGATCACCGCGGCTGACGGATGCCCGCTGGGCCCGGGCCTGCTCACCCGCATCACCGCTCCTCTCTGCCTGGTTACAAGCGCCACTCATCAGGAATCCATCGCTCTGCTCCCGGTAAAGTCTCTCGCCTATCCTATTATCCTGGGGCTTCTCTGGCTTCGCCTCCACGATCCCCTTATCTCCTGGTCTGCCCGCGAGATCGTCTGCTGGTCTCCTTGGTGCCATGACAACTGCCTGCTCCGTCCGGTTCTACAACTCCACGTACTCTCACTCGCAGATTCCATCCCTCTCCCGGACAACGTGCCCAAACAGTACAGGGGCTTATCCCCGATCTTCGCCAAGGACTCGCCTCTTCCTCTTCCTCCGCATCGTCCCTATGACTGCGCCATCGTCCTCCTTCCGGACGCACCGCTGCCCAAGGCTCGACTGTACTCTCTCTCCGCGGCCGAAGAACAGGCCATGGCGGAATACATCAAGGAATACCTAGACCTGGGATTCATCCGCCCATCTACCTCTCCCGTTTTAGCGGGGTTCTTCTTTGTGCCCAAATGGGACGGTGGCCTCCGGCCTTGTATCGATTACAGGGAACTCATCTCTCGCAGTTACGCCTACCCCCTTCCTCTGGTACCCTCGGCTCTTGAACAGCTTTGCACAGCCCGCTGGTTTACCAAGCTAGACCTCCGCAATGCATATAACCTGGTCCGTGTCAGAGAGGGGGATGAATGGAAAGCCGCTTTCAGCACCAGCACCGGACATTACGAGTATCTGGTCATGCCCTTCGGTCTGGCGAACGCTCCCTCCTTCTTCCAGGCATTTATAAACGACGTGCTTCGAGACATGCTAGGCCGGTTCGTAACAGTGTACCTGGACGACATCCTGGTATACTCCCCTGACTTCACTACCCACATCACACACGTCCGCCAGGTGCTCGAGAGACTTCGACTTCACCACCTCCGGATCAAGGCCGAGAAGTGTGCCTTTCACACCCAGTCGGTGCGTTATCTGGGTTATGTGATCTCCCCCTCCGGGGTGGCCATGGACAAAGCCAAACTCTCCGCCGTCCTCGACTGGCCCTTGCCAGATTCCATCAAGCAGTTGCAGCGTTTCCTGGGATTCGCCAATTTCTATCGCCGCTTTATCCGGAACTTAAGCCGCACGGTGGCGCCCCTCACCGCACTCCTACAAGGCAGCCCTCGCTCTCTCTGCTGGGACTCTGACGCTGAGCAGGCCTTAGTTGCACTCAAATCCGCATTCGCACGTGCTCCTGTCCTGGGCCTTCCCGATCCGGAACGTCCCTTCACCCTGGAGGTTGACGCATCGTCAGTGGGAGTGGGTGCCGTTCTTTCGCAGCGTCTCGGCGTGCCCCCCCAAGCTGCGGCCGGTGGCATTCTTCTCGCACAAACTTACGCCAGCGGAACGCAACTATGATGTGGGAGACCGCGAACTGCTGGCGATCAAGCTGGCCCTGGAGGAATGGCGGCACTGGCTCGAGGGATCCAAACATCCCTTCACGTCTTTACTGATCACAAAAACTTGGAATATATCCGTTCAGCCAAGCACCTCAACGCCCGTCAAGCCCGCTGGTCTCTTTTTTTTTTTCCCGCTTCAAGTTCACCATCACTTTCCGCCCAGGGTCAAAGAACACAAAAGCGGATGCTCTGTCTCGTAGTCTCGACCCAGACCCGACCGATCCTGAAGCACCCACAACCATTCTCCCAGCCTCATGCACCATCGGCGCAATACAATGGGACCTTGACCGTGAATTGGACGAAAGGCTCTCCCAAACGCGCGTCCCATCCAAATGCCCGCAGAACAAGAAGTTTGTGCCCGCGGACCTCCGCGACCGCCTCCTCGCCTGGGCTCACCTTTCCCTGTGTTCGGGCCATCCTGGAGAGACCCGAACCTATCAACTCCTGGCATCACACTACTGGTGGGAGAACATGCGCAGGGACGTACATCGCTTCGTGGTCTCCTGCAACACCTGCGCTCAAGCCAAGACCCCTCGCGCCCTTCCGTCTGGCCTGCTCCATCCTCTGCCCGTGCCGCAAAGACCCTGGTCCCACATAGCCCTCGATTTCGTCACGGACCTCCCTTCCTCCCAAGGATACACGGCCATCCTCTCAATTATCAACCGCTTCTCCCGTGCCGTCCGCTTCATCCCGCTCCCGAAGCTCATCACCGCGCTCCAGACAGCGGAATGCCTTTTCGAACATGTCTTCCGGAACTTTGGCATCCCTGAGGACATCCTCTCGGATCGAGGGCCTCAGTTCACCTCTGCGGTATGGCGGGCCTTCGTAAACAAGCTGGGCTCCATGGTCAGCCTCTCCTCGGGCTATCATCCTCAGACTAATGGGCAGTGTGAGCGCTCCAATCAAGAACTCAAAAAATTCCTCAGGTGCTACTGCATGCACAATCCCCATGACTGGTCTCAGTTCCTTCCGTGGGCGGAGATAGCCCAGAACTCCCTCCATCATTCCTCCACAGGGCTCACACCATTCCAATGCATCCTGGGCTTCCAACCTCCGTTCGTGCCATGGGATTCCACGCCCTCGGACGCCCCGGCCGTGGACGACTGGTTCCGCCGCAGCGAGGACGTCTGGTGTCAGGTCCACCTCAAGATCGACCAAGCCATCCATCGGTACAAGAGGCATGCTAACCGTCGCTGTCGCTCTGCTCCCATCTTCCAACCAGGAGACCGCGTCTGGCTGTCGGTCTGAGGACTGCGCAACACTCAGGGAAGTACCCCGTTTTCTCCGCGTTTTCTGGGTCCTTATAAGATCGTTTGCCGTGTCAATGAAGTCACATACCGATTGCAACTGCCTTCTCACATGCGCATCTCTCCCTCATTCCATGTCTCGCTGCTGAAACCCTGGTCCCCTGGCCCGCTGGTGGAGGCCTCTCCTGCGGCACAGCCCCCACTCGCCGGTCTGTCGGACACTTACACGGTCCACCGCCTCCTGGATTCTCGCCGGCGGGTTACGTGCCTCCAATACCTGGTGGAGTGGGAGGGTTACGGCCCCGAGGAAAACTGCTGGGTGGATGCTAAAGACATCCTGGACCCTCTCCTCACCCAGGAGTTCCACGCCGCACGGCCCGACCGGCCGGCCCCCCGGCTGCGCGGCCGCCCGCGCGGTTCCTCCTCGCTCCGCCGCACCCCCGCCGGCACGAGTTCTTCGAGGTGGGGTACTGTCACGCCCCCTACCAGTGCCGCTCCCGACACACGCACTCTACCACGCTCGTCCTCGCCTGCCTACTGATCACCTGCACCTGTTCCGGTTTCCGACCGCCCTCCGCCACCATAAAAACACCACTCAGTCACCACCACTCCGCTACACAACAAGGTTCCTGCCTCGTTCTTATAGCTCCTCTAAATAAAGTATAAAGCGATCATTACCTGCAATCCTTGCCTCCGTTCTCTCTCTACTGCCTGCGTTTGTCTCCTGACTACCGCCGCCGTTACAATAAGTATTACAAAAGAGTCAGTAGTCTGTAGTAATAGTATATATAATATCACAATTATTGTGATATTATGGGTGTATCACAATTATATTTTTTGTTTGCATACTTTTTAGATTAATTTGCAACTAACCAAACACAACATACACTATATTGCCAAAAGTATTCGCTCGTCTGCCTACATATGCATATGAACTTGAGTGACTTCCCATTCTTAATGTATAGAGTTTAAAATATGATGTCAGCCCACCCTTTGCAGCTATAACAGTTTCAAGTCTTCTGGGAAGGCTTTCCACAAGGTTTAGAAGTGTGTTTATTTGAAGTTTTGACCATTCTTCCAGAAGCACATTTTTGACGTCAGACACTGATGTTGGAGGAGAGGGCTTGGCTCACAGTCTCTGCTCTAATTCATCCCAGTGGTCAGGACTCATCCATGTCTTTATGGACCTTGCTTTGTGCACTGGTGCACAGTCATGTTGATACAGGAAGGGATCATCCCCAAACTGTTCCCACAAAATTGGGAGCATGAAATTGTGCAAAATCTCTTGGTATGCTGAAGCATTAAGGGTTCCTTTCAATTGGAACTAAGAGGCTGAGCCCAACTCCTGAAATACAACCCCACACCATAATCCCCCCTCCACCAAACTTTACTTGGCACAATGCAGTCAGACAAGTACCATTCTCCTGGCAACCAACAAACCCAGACTCTTCCATCAGATTGCCAGATGGAGAAGCATAATTTTGTCACTCCAGAGAACATGACTGCACTTCTCTAGAGTCCAGTGGTGACGTGCTTTACACCACTGCATCCAGCGCTTTGTATTGCGCTTGGTGATGTTATGCTTGGATTCAGCTGTTCGGCCATGGAATCCCATTTCATGAAGCTCTCTGCACACTGTTCTTGAGCTAATCTGAAGGCCACATGACGTTTGGTGGTCTGTAGCGATTGACTCTGCAGAAAGCTGCTCCGCTCTGTTATTTTACCTGGTCTACCCCTTTGTGACCGAGTTGCTATCATTCCCAATCGCTTCTACTTTGTTATAACACCACTGACAGGTGACTGTGGAATATTTAGTAGATGAGAAAATTTCATGATTGGACCCATCTCGGTACCACGCTGGAATTCACTGAGCTCCTGAGAGTGACCCATTCTTTCACAGATGTATGTAGAAGCAGTCTGCATGCTTAGATGCTTGATTTTATACACCTGCGGCAATGGAAGTGATTGGAAAACCTGAATTCATTGGATGGTTGAGTGAATATAGCAGTGCCTAGCCGGCAGCACAGGGCGCAAGGAAGGAACAACCCTAGACAGAGCATCAATCCATCTTAGGGTACATACACTCACACACTCATAGACACACTCACACACTAGGGGCACTAGAGACACCAATTTACCTAACATGCATCTCTTTGGACTTAGGGAGGAAACCAGAGTAAACCCACGCAGACACAGGTAGTACATGCAGGCTCCACACAGAAAGGACCCAGACCACTTCTAATTTGCAGCTTGGTAAGTAATAACAAAACTAAACTAATTAGAAGTCCTTTAAAACCCTTGTTTGCACCCACATGCAGTCCTTGGGCTATCTGGCTTTTGGTGTACTCCTTGGGGTTTTTCCTTTTGAGGTGGCCAGATATGCCAATCCTTTCTTTGCATATTTAAAAAAAAATTTGTTCATGTTTGTGCCATGTCTATGTAAATCCAAAGTAGTTCCAAATAACTGGTGATGACACTTTTTATGGCACGAACTACTCAATGTGTTCTCAAATTGTCATGTCACGCACCCCAGTATGACATGTGATGTGCCAGTGAACGATAAGTTGATTACAATCGCCGACGCAAATAATGCAACTGTATTAGATGGCATAATAAACAGAATATGCCGCATATTTGCATTGCAATATATTGTGTCACTATAACTGCAGAATACATTTACTTTTTTTTTTTACATTACATTAATTTACATTAAACATAGGCAATTACTCACCATGTGGTCATAGGAACAGAATGCAGAAACAGGGGGTCACGTACTGGTCTAAAATGTAGGGGTGTGGCTACAAAGGACTCTGACTGTGGACTAAAACTCTGTTTTGAACATGTCCACATGAAACTGTGGTAGCCTAGCGGTTAAGGTACTAGACTCTGGACCAGAAGGTCCAATGTTCAAATCCCACCTCTGCCAAGCTGCCACTGTTGGGTCCTTGAGCAAGGCCCTTAACCCACAATTGCTTGGATTGTAAGACTGTACCAATTGTAAGTCGCTCTGGATAAGGGCGTCTGCTAAATGTTGTAAATGTAAAATGAAAATGTGAATAATTTACTTTTTTAAATTAAAAAAGTAAAGCATTAAAACGTTTAAAAGTTATAGTATAAAAATAAAAAAAATGATGATTGTCAGTTAGTGACGTGGGTTTAAATAGAATCTGACACTAGTGCTTGTAAATACTGTATCTAAGGTCTACATACAAAGTCTGTACAAATAGCTTATTAGCTTTAGCCAGTTACCAACTTTTGCTTCCAGTAACGTGGAATCACCCAATGTTGTTTTGTCTGCGATAACACAGTAGTATACAGGGTGGCAACAGCTACAGCAACTCATTCAGATTCCACCACTGATTTTCTACATTGCCGACCACCCTCCCCCCCCTTACTTCCCCTGTTAACATGCAATTTTAAGCATGCATATCGCTTTTTGCTGACAAACTACCAGCCTGAGATCTCACAGTCTTCTGACAGATGTGAGAGGTTTACACAGACTGTCTCAAGAAAGATATTTGTAAGAGGTGATGGGTTTTGTAAGACATGAAGAGCCTGGCATGCAGTAACAGGACTCTGTATGAATTAATGTATTATTCAAATAAGTGTTGACAGTGAACGTTTTTGTATGCTGGGGAAAAATCCTAAAGACAGTGCTTTGCCAGCAATCCTAAATCTGAATACTATATTAATATGACTTTGATGACCTATATGTGTAAACATGTCAACTGTTACTTGTGTATTTGAGTTTTTATATTTTTAAAATGTTGTGATTTATTTTTTGCAATGCAGACATTGTGCAAATTCCCTTATTTCAGTTTTGTCATCAGTAATAAAAAAGGAAGTGAGCAGCATGAATGTACACATGCCTCTCTGACACATTTGGCCACAGCTGGGCCTTTAGATCCTCCAGACTCATAGTTTGCTGAAGCTGTGTTTCCAGCTGGTCCCATAAATGCTTGATTGGAAATAAATCTGGTGATCAGGCAAGTCAAGGAAGTGTTGCAAACTGGTAGACACATTCCTGGGAAACCCTTGCTGTGTGTGGGTGAGCATTATCCCACAAAACTGCTAGTTGGCAGCACTGCTATGAGAGGCAACACGTGGCCGCAGGATGTCCTGCACATATTGCTGAAGTGTTAGTGTCCCTCATATCACTACTAGCGGTGACCAACTGCTGTTTGCGATGGCTACCCTCTTGGTGAGAGATAGTTAACTGCTAGATATGCCTCTACGCCACACTTGAAGACATTTTGCCCAGCTGACAGAGGGGGAGCATCATTGGACTGAGAGAAGCAGGATGATCATTTTGACAAATTGCCCTCCATCTTGGCCGTTCTGACCGAGCTGTTAAGAAGTGTTGGGAGCAGTGGTTCCATGATGGCGCGCACACATGACAAACAAGCTCCGGATGGAACAGACAGACCACCAGTAGAGAGCATTGATTAATCCGTCAACGATCTCAAGCAGCTCCCACAGGTTTGTTGTCCACCATCTAGACACAGGTGGCACCATCACTACACACCCCTGTGACCATTTCCAGCCACTTCACCCTGTGACATTTCCAGCCATCACTGTAGTATCTTGTGTCCTCCAGCAGGTAAATTCTGGGGGGCATGGTAGCCTCTGTCAACAGGATGAGGGGAGGGGATTAGGGTGCTTTGTTGCGATCTGATTAAATATATAAGGACTGGAACTGGTAATGGAGAAGAGCTCGGAAACAAAACAGAATATATAGCTAGGGATGTTGAGCACTCACAGTCTATAAACTGATACATTTGTGCCAAGTCTAGCATGAGACTCTGGAAACTATAAGAGCATAGCTAGAAAGGGAAGAGTCCTGAGCTATAGAGGACCGAAGCAGAGCCCTTTGCTGTGTCCAGTCAGCAGGTACCAAGCAAAGCGTAAGACCAATTAGAAAGACCCTGGAACAACATATTACTCTGACAGGAGTGGTTATGTTTATACAGGAAGGAGGTAGGAATTTTCCCCATAGGAAATAATGGAAATTGTGTTTTACATATGCAGAAGTGCTTAGCATGTTACATATTAAAGAGTTAAAGCATGTGGGGATCCCTGGTTAGGTGCAGATTACTCATCTGTCCTCCATAATTCGATTAACTCTGAAGACTCAAATGAAGGAGGAATCCCCTAGCTCATGGCCTGGATAGGATCCAAATTACAGGTATGCTTCTACAGAACTGGATGGTTGTTCAAATGTCTGAGAGCAGTTCTACAGAGCTGAACAACATTCAGCTACATACCTACAGTGTACCTGCATTGGAAATGAGGCCACAGATATGTTTTTCGAAAGCATGTCTGTGGTTGGCTTTGGCCTGGGGTGGTCATCATTTAGCTGAGGCTTGCTGAGTGCAGAGAGGAGACATCTGCTGCTCGCATTGCTGAATTCGTTCAAGTTAGGTTGACACTTACTCTGGCCGAGCCTCTAACTTGCTGTCACACACCATCACAGAGCAGTGGATGCTGACAGTGTGTGATGGGCAGAAGAGCAGGCGTTAGGAAGCTAGCTGGTCTGTGTGTCTCACACTGTCACACTCCATGTTCCCTGAATCAATATGAGGACGGAAATACTGCAATACTTTACTTTTGTTCAAATTCTCTTGGCTATATTTTTTTGTTATAGCTATAAAAAGGAAAGCTACCCATTGTTTTTTCAGTTATACAGTTAGGCTAAGTGAGTTAGGCTTTCGTTATTGCTGGTTAAGATTTATTTATATAGTGCTTTTTATGATGGAGCATTGACTTAAAGCAACTTTACAATTTTAGATTATTTTCTAAATATCTAAGGCCAATCCCAAATTGAGCAAGCCTAGGGCGACTGTGGAAAGGAAAAACTCTTTAAATGTTATAAGGAAGAATAATTGGGAGGACCAAGACTCAAAAAGGGACCCATCCTGCTTGGGTGGCTTAGATGATAAATGTAAGAATGAAATTAATTTATCTAGTTAAATAGTATGTAATAATAGTTTAAAAACTGGAAATAAGTAAATAATGAATAAAACTAAAAAATAGTGAATAAAATAACATAAAAAATATGCATATCGGCATACACAGAGTCAATTTTGGATCTTGAGTCCCTGGCGGGAAAGTCCTTGGCGGCACTTATCCCCAGCCAACCGGAGGAGGGAGGGAATTACTGCCCTGTGGTGTGGCCCAGGTGTGATGGGAATGGAGCCGATGATGAAAACAACTTGAGTGGAGCTGAAGGAACATCTTAATGTTTTGGGCTGGAACTGGTACCGGAACACAAGCTTGTAGAGAAAAGAGAAAATGTAGTTAGTTATTGTTAAGGGCACAGAGTCTATCAACAACCACTGATGCCATGTGTAGCAAAATAACAATTTTTACTCCCATACATCACATAAATAAACTAGACAAGCTCAAAAGTGTAATGATGTGTGCTTTTTAGCTGCATCATGCTGCATAGCCCTCCTCGGATCCTTTTTGGCTCCCACAGCAGGCTGATCAATTACAGCCTGCTGTGCCCTGCCTATTTATGCCCTTGCTTCCTGTTACACTCTTGTCTGGCATTTCACTCCTCATTTCTGTTTCTCCTGGTCCCTGTTATTAAGTCTGTTTATTCCTCTGTTTTGGTCTCTGTGTGTGCTTCCTTTTTGCGTCTAGAATATTCCACATTGATTTTACAGTATTTCTGTGTTGGATTGTCTGTTTGTACAGCACCTGGTTGTATTGTAATGTTTGTTAGCGCTTTACCTGTTAGGTCATTGTTTGTTTGTATTAGCTATTTGTTAGCATATTCTGTTACCATCTTTTGTCTGTTGGTTTGTTAGCATTGTTTGTTTATTTAGTTAACTGTACATTTGCATTATCACTTTCTGGTCCTGTTAACATTGTCTGTGTGCATGTGTATTAGGAGTCTTGTTTTTTAGAATTGTGTAGAAGGTCTTGGATTGTTTCTATTAGCACTATCTGTTATTAGCACCATGTGTTTGTATGTCTCGTTTTAGGCGTGTTGTTTGTACATGTCAGTTGGCTTGAGTTTGTTAGGTTGCCCTTGTGTATTAGTGTTGTTTGTTAGCGTTGTTGTTTGCTCCCTGTTTTTCTGTTAGTCTCGCACCCTTGCCTTTCTGTTTATCACCCAAGTTGCTCGTGTTCACTGTAAATAAAAGTCACACACTTGCACATACATCTGCCTCCATTTCCATATAGGTTTATCACCTACAAGTTACTTTGCAGTTAAATGCTAGTAATGGTCACCTCTTTGGTTACATTATTATTATAATTATGTATTATTAATACAATATTGTTACTATTATTATTAGGAGATGATATTCAAGTACATGGATGGAAAAAAATGTGAGATTGGCAAATGGATGCAGCAGCAGCATTATTCTGTTCAGTCTGTGGTAATGAAGCAGGAGTTAACACTGGGCAGAGCTTTCTGGTTATGGGTGCGTCTACCCTCATCTACTGTACAGTGGGGCAAAAAAGTATTTAGTCAGCCACTGATTGTGCAAGTTCCCCAGCTTAGAAAGATGACAGAGGTCTGTAATTTTCATCATAGGTACACTTCAACTATGAGAGACAAAATGAGAAAAAAAATTCAGGAAATCACATAGTACGATTTTTAAATAATTGAATTGTAAATCATGGTGGAAATAAGTATTTGGTCACCCACAAACAAGCAAGATTTCTGGCTCTCACAGACCTGAAACGTTTCTGTCCTCCACTCGTTACCTGTATTAATGGCACCTGTTTTTGACCTCGTTATCTGTATAAAAGACACCTGTCCACAGCCTCAAACAGTCAGACTCCAAACTCAACCATGGCCAAGACCAAAGAGGTGTTGAAGGACACCAGGAAGAAAATTGTAGACCTGCACCAGGCTGGGAATAGTGACTCTACAATAGGCAAGCAGGGTGGTGTGAATAAATCAACTGTGGGAGCAATTGTAAGACATACAAGACCATTGATAATCTCCCTCGATCTGGGGCTTCATGCAAGATCTCATCCCGTGGGGTCAAAATGATCATGGGAACAGTGAGCAAACATCCCAGAACTACACGAAGGGACCTGATGAATGACTTGTGCCAGGCGTGCAGTGCCAGTGCCAGGCGTGACTGCAGTGCCAGGCGTGTCCCCCTACTTAAGCCAGTACATGTCCAGGCCCATCTGAAGTTTGCCAGAGAGCATATGGATGATCCAGAAGAGGACTGGGAGAATATCATGTGGTCAGATGAAACCAAAATAGAACTTTTTGGTAAAAACTCAACTCACCGTGTTTGGAGGAAGAGTAATTTTGAGTTGCACAATACCTACTGTGAAGCATGGGGGTGAAAACGTGTTTTGGGTCTGTTTTTCTGCAAAGGGGACAGGACGACTGATCCGTGTTAAGGGAAGAATGAACGGGGCCATGTATCGTGAGATTTTAAGCCAAAACCTCCTTCCATCAATGAGAGCATTGAAGACGGAACGTGGCTGGGTCTTCCAGCATGACAATGATCCCAAACACAAAGCTCAGGCAACGAAGGAGTGGCTCTGTAAAAAACATTTCAAGGTCCTGGAGTGGCCTAGCCAGTCTCCACACCTCAGTCGTATAGAAAATTTGTGGAGGGAGTTGAAAGTCCGTGTTGCCCCAAAACATCACTGCTCTAGAGGAGATCTGCATTGAGGAATGGACCAAAATACCAGCTCCAGTGTGTGCAAACCTGGTGAAGACTTACAGGAAACGTTTGACCTCTGTCATTGCCAACAAAGGTTATGTTACAAAGTACTGAGTTGAACCAAATTTATTGACCAAATACTTATTTTCCACCATAATTTACAATTAAATTCTTTAAAAATCCTACAGTGTGACTGTTCCAGTCATGTTCCTCTGGACGGAAATTTTAGGGCAGACCAAGGACTTGCTTTGGGAATATATTTTCACAGTTGATTTCTAAATATCTAGGGATTGCCCAGGAGGAGCTGAAATCTGTTGGCAGGAATATAAGTCTGGGCTGACCTTCTTAGAAAATGAGATGAGGTGAGAGATTATTATCATTAAGCTACGTCAGATGTTGTAAACCTCTACATTTTCTCCAGTAAACTAAGCAGTTATAGGTTAACTACAATTTTTGTTTTACAAACCCCAGTACAGTGATATCTCGGTTCTTGACCACCTCGGAACTCAAGGGTTCTAGACCCATTTTGACTAGCAAAATTTGTCTCAGATCTCATTGGCTGCTCGATACTCGGTGCACTTGCTTACTCACAACAACCCTGAAAAAGAAGATCTTCGCTTTTCTCATTGTGTTTTTACATATTTCATTATTTTTACATCTGAAATACTGTATACTTGGTGCAAATAAGTCTCCATGGATCCTAAAAAAGTTTATAAGAGCCAACTGAAGGCAAAACAAGAACTGAATGCTCTAGAACACAGGCTGCAGTTAGCTTAGCAGCTATTCTAGTCTACCGAGTTCACCAGCAGAGTAAGAGTTTTACTTTTATTCCAGTTTTCAATCCATTACTCACTAAATTACATGATATTCTCCAACAATTTATATAAAATAAGCTTTGTGTTAATGATTTTGGTCAACTGTATGGTTTAAAACTTAACTTACTTATCATTATTATCATAGACTCCACTATTATACAGTATCAAACACTTGCTAAACTTGATTAATGATACATTTAACTTATGATGGATTTGTCAGATTATATCCCTTTCGTAAATCAGGGAGCACCTGTACAATACAACTCACACATTAATGCATACAATGCCCTATACAGTTCTCTGTTCTTGACAAGTCTTCCCTAACGAATTAATGATGACTTAAAACTGTACAATGAATTCTTCTTCTCTTGGCTGCTACCAATAAGGGTCACCACAGTAAATCTGTTCCATATATTAGGCCTGGTTCTGGTTTAGCAACCCTCGCATTTCATCTGGGCTTGGGACAGGCACTGAAAACAGTGTCTGGATACTCACACTGGGAAATTTTAGAAAGACCAGTTAACCTAAACATGTCTTTGGAATTTGGGAGGAAACTGCAGTACACAGAGAAAAACGACAAAGTCACAAAGAGAGCATGCTAGATTTACCGGGCCCGGGAATCAAATCAATGGAAAAGAGGAAAATCAAGTGATCAATGGAAAAGATCAACTGAACTGTTCAATCTAAACATGTGTGCAAATACAACTGTAAGCAATCGGGCCTTTTCATTTTGTGGTATCACTCAGTTTGTTTATTTATTTAATGTTGCTTTTGCCATCAATGGCGATTCACTACAATAACAAGATTATGTTTATACTAGTCAGTCACATTCACACCAACTTGGAGTAACCACTTAACCTAACGCATGTCATAGAGATGTGGGAGGAAACCAGGGCACCTGGAGTCAACCCACATGGAGTCCCAGGTCGGGATCAAACCAGGGATCTCTGCATCTGGTTAGGTGACCACGCTAACTGCATGCAGCACTGTGACACCTCGCATTATCATTCATTAGGGTTATGAATACAGACATAAATATAGAGTACATTTTTGTGATCCCAGTGGTTTAAGGACGTTTGAGGAATGGAGATGGTGGAATTGGCAAAACTTTATTTAGAGCTATAATGTGTTTTGGTGATCCTGTTAACAGTTGCTTCCAGGAAGTGACACCAGAAGACTTCATAACCATTCCCATTGTGTGCACAAGGAGGAGAGAGTGTCTAGTGTCTGAGTGAATCCGATTGCTGACTGGGACACCAGACTGCAGAGAGAAATACTAATGGCATCACGGTAGCGGTCCTGATATACACTCCTAGAGCAATTTTAATCCAGAGATTACACCAAAAATTGGGCACAAGAGAAAAACAAGGTCGAGGTCAGCATGGGCAAACCTGGATATTACAACACTTTATGCCTCCTAGGAGAAATGGCATTTGTCTTTAAGGTGTGCAGGGAAAATTCTTTGCACTCTAATTGTTCTGCAGGAATAAGCTACACAGGAAAATGTTACACAGTAAACCATCTCAGATCAAATATATTGATAAAAATTCATCTGTGCTGAGCAATTCTGTAAGTAATGAGAAGACTGATAAAAGGTTGATAGATTAAATGAAACCAATTCTCAAAGATCCTGGCACTTTCCTTAAGAAAGACATTTTAAAGAAATTAGTGCATTTAGAAGCAGCAGAAGCCTCCTTTTATTGTTACCATATAGAGTACATTTGTATATATGTATATGATGTCTAACCTGGCCAAAAGAGACTACCTGGACTAAAATCTGGGTCATATTAATGGTGGGCTCGCATGTTAGACTGCTGTGTCACTCAGGCAGCTACATATATTCTCAAGGCAAAAACTATGGCTTGATTCTCATGCTGATCAGAGGCATTACATCATATTAATGTTCCCTTATTGTACTGTTTAAAGCTATGCTTCAAACAAGTGGAATGGTAAAGCGTAATACAGCAGGGTATAAAAATACATCTGCATTTAATTTAATTAGCTTACAAAACTGTTCCTTTTCTTTCTTCATAAAACAGATCAGTGCAGTCCTGTTGATGAAATAATTCCAAACCATTTAATTTCCTTCATCTTTGGAAAATGTATAAGGCATAAATTATTGACTAAAAAGAACTTTACCTCAAAATCACATCAGCAAATAAATGTACAGAGTCAAAGGTTTATCCCTGAACCTTAACCACTGAGACACTACTGGCTATGTAGTATAGTATAGCTTTAATGTATTTAATGTCTCTAATGTCACTTGCTTTACGTACTGCTCTTGTAATGGAAACCAGTGTAGAAGTGTTCCAGTAATAGCAGCAACAGAGCTAGGGAGAGATAAAGAAAATGGCCATCCTCTTTGCTTCTGATAATGCACACATACAGGTACATTGTTTATAGGGCTTACTAGCTTAGCTTGTCTCCTTATACAAATTTCAAATTCAGTTCACTTTGAAACTCAAGCAGGATACAGTTGTCTCTTATCTGGGAAATCATCTCTTGGTTTTGTCTTGGAAACATAAGATGCCACTTCCATTTGATTATATATCTTCTTTCTGCATTTGTGTAGTAAGCTGTCTGTATACATCAGACAGTGGTACCTCGGTTTACTCCCTGATTTACGATGATGATATGTTCAGACAAATCCGTCATAAGTTAAATGTATCATGAATCGATGAGTTTAATAGTGTCTACTATATATTGTATCACAGCAGAGCCTATTACACATTAACACTTAAATTAACCTACAGTTGGCTGACATAATTAACACAATGCTTATTTTTATAATAAAGTGTTGAAAAATCTCATGTACTTTGAGATTGTACTACACAGAATCCATGTGATTAATGGATTGAAAGTGAAAAATAAAAGCAAAACACTTACTCTATTGGTAACTGCTCAGACTGAAGGCAAGCGGATTCAGTTCCTGTTTTCCTTTTGGTTGGCTGTCATTAGTCACACTTTAGTAGCCATGGGGACTTATTTGCAGCAAGAATACAGTACTGTACATGTAAAAAAATCAAGAAAAACATAATTAACACAGCGGAAATCTTCACTGAGCAAGAGATATTCTGAATCTGAATCACTGTGTACTGAATCATGAATCAAGAATCATGAAATCAACTCATACCAGTTTAAGTATGTCAAGTACTGAGCAAATGACGAGAACCGTGTCAAATTTTTCTACTCAAAATGCATCGAAAAACAAATTTGAAGAGTTCCAAGGTGGTCCAGAACCGAGGTACCACTGTATATTATATAGGGCTGTCAAACTTAACTGGTTATTAAAACAGTGATATTTGAATGGCAATACTGTTTTAACACTGTTAATCTCATTTTTCTGCTGCTACATCCTGTGAAAGTCAAGTAGTTATGTACTGTACTCAAATTCCCCATTCAGTCTTCCCTGCATTCTATATTCTATATACAGCACCACTGGCCTATAGGGAACAGAATTGGTAAGGGCAGTAAATGAAGTAGGACACTTCATTAAACGCTTTGCTCATTTCTCAGCAACAGAAGATTCTGTCGCACAAACATATTACACATTCCACACTCCATGATATAATAAAATCCAGACTATATGACAATGTATGGACATTAGTTGTAAATAATAAATAATGTATGAAGTGTAAATGCAGTCATTGAAGGTTCTCAGGTCATCTAGCAGGTAACAGATTTAGTGGTGTGGCAATGAAACAGGAGCTGGAAGACTAGCTCGGAGAGAAAGATATGTTACAAATCTATAACAGAAAATATTATGGGCTTCATAGATGATTTTGCAAGCTTTGAGGGTATGTCTGGCCTTTCAGGAAGAAATGGTGTCCATCCCACTTGTCCCACAGGTGCTACTCTTATTTCTTGCACATTGCTGATAGTCTTACGGCAGGTTTAGTTACAGGCTGAATACCCAGAGCTGGGGCCTGACAGCAGAAAAACAGGTTAAACCCATTGCTAGTAGCAATGAACCATCACCCAGAATTCACACGATTGAGAATGTGTCTGTTTTCCACATTGTTCATTATTGAAAGCACAAATAGTAAAAGTAAAAGCAAAACACTTATTCTATTAGTAACTGCTCAGACTGAAGGCAAGAGAATTCAGTTCCTGTTTTCCATTTGGTTGGCTGTCATTAGTAACACTTTAGTAGCCAGGGGGCATGGAGACTGTGGTAGCCTAGTGGGTAAGGTACTGGACTATGGACCAGAAGGTTCGGAGTTCAAATCCCACCTCTGCCAAGCTGCCACTGTTGGGTCCTTGAGCAAGGCCCTTAACCCACAATTGCTTGGATTGTAAGGTTGTATCAATTGTAAGTCGCTCTGGATAAGGGCGTCTGCTAAATGCTGTAAATGTAAATGTAAATAGCTATAATGTAAATGACCATCTTGCCTAAAGTAGTATGGACTCTGTTTTGCCTATAGCGTTTTGGACTGTCTGCCTGGTAGGACTGTTCACCTGGCTTTTGAACTCAGGACTGTTTTGATTCTGTTTTGCTCTGTCTTTATTTCTCCTTTGGTTGTTCTATTAAATATATATTCAATATTTGTCTCTCTGTATTTGCCTCCCATTTTCTGCCAAACATGACAATAAGAATAAAGCCGTGAACTAACAATGGTAAAGTAAACATATATCTAACAGGCTGGTTAACCCTGCTTAAAACAGCAACGATCAGCATATGTTGTATTTTGGACACTGTTCTGCTGGTCAACTGGCTTTACCAAACAGAGATCCACAGCTATACCATCACCAGACCAGGATTAACCATCATAATTAACTTTTCCCACACATATGGTCGTATGTGTCATAAGAATAAGCAGCATCCAAAAAACAATATTTTCTGATATGATAATTATCCCAGACATCGGGTACCAATGTGATCCAGTAACCTGTAAGCATATTGATTAGCTCCTGGCTACTGTGTTACACTGCAAAAACTGTTCAGGAAGGTTTGAGGAACACGACAAAGAGGTCAAGGTGCTGACATCCAAACTCCACAGACCTCAATCCTATCGAGCATATAAAAAATTCAGATTCATGGAGACTCCGCTTCTCAACTTACAGGATCTTCTGCTGGAGACAGATACCACAGGGAATCCTTCAGACATCTAGAGGAGTCCGTGCCTCAGTGAGTCAGAGACTTGGTAGCACAATGTGGAACTACAGAAACCATAGCGGTACACTTCCTATATCCCTCCATTGAGCTGCAGTTAGTAGTGTTGTCTAAGACATCTTGTTAATATATCTTTGTAAATTGTAAATACAGTACAGTGGTACTTCAGTTCTCGACTTTAATTCCTTCCAGAAGGCTTGTCAAGAACTGAAAACGACAAGTAGCAAGCAAGTTTTTCCCATAAGGAATAATGTAAATTCAATTAATCCATTCCAGACCCCCAGGATATCCACATTGTATAAGACATTACAGTGGGGCAAAAAAGTATTTAGCCAGTCACTGATTGCACACTTCAGCTATGAGAGAAAATGAGAAACTGGCCCATTCCTCAATGCAGATCTCCTCTAAAGCAGTGATGTTTTGGGGCTGCCGCTGGGCAACACGAACTTTCAACTGCCTCCACAAATTTTCTATGGGGTTGAGGTGGCTAGGCCACTCCAGGACCTTGAAATGCTTTTTACGGAGCCACTCCTTCGTTGCCCGAGCGGTGTGTTTGGGATCATTGTCATGTTGGGAGACTCAGCCATGTTTCATCTTCAATGCTCTAACTGATGGAAGGAGGTTTTGGCTTAAAATCTCATGATACATGGCACGGCTTAAGCAGGGGGACACGCCTGGCACTGCAGGTTCTGAGTCCCTCTCGACATAGTGTGTTACTGATGGTAGCGTTGCTACTTTGGTTCCAGCTCTCTGCAGGTCATTCATCAGGTCCCTCCGTGTAGTTCTGGGATTTTTGCTCACCATTCTCATTTTGACCCCACGGAATGAGATCTTGCATGGGGCCCCAGATCGAGGGAGATTATCAATGGTCTTGTATGTCTTCCATTTTCTTAAAATTGCTCCCACAGCTGATTTATTCACACCATCCTGCCTGCCTATTGTAGATTCACTCTTCCCAGCCTTGTGCAGGTCTGCAATTTTCTTCCTGGTGTCCTTCGACAGCTCTTTGGTCTTTGCCATGGTTGAGTTTGGAGTCTGATTGTTTGAGGCTGTGGACAGGTGTCTTTTATACAGATAACAAGGTCAAATAGATGCCATTAATACAGGTAACGAGTGGAGGACAGAAGAGCTTCTTAAAGAAGAAGTTACATGTCTGTGAGAGCCAGAAATCTTGCTTGTTTGTGGGTGACCAAATTCTTATTTTCCACCATGATTTACAATTAAATTCTTTTAAAAATCCTACAATGTGATTTCCTGGATTTTTTTTCTCATTTTGTCTCTCATAGTTGAAGTGTACCTATGATGAAAATTACAGACCTCTCTCATCTTTCTAAGTAGGAGAACTTGCACAATCAGTAGCTGACTAAATATTTTTTTGCCCCACTGTATATGCATTAATGGAGTTGTACAGGTCCTCCCTGACTTACGATGGGGATATGTTCCAACAAATCCATCACAAGTTAAATGTATCATGAACCGAGGAGTTTAACGAGTGTTTGATAGAGCGGTCTATACTGTATCATAGTAGAGATATGGAAAGGATACTATAATGATAATTAGTAATGATTAGTACTAGAGATGGCCAAAATGATTAACACAAAGCTTTTTAAGTGTTGAAAAATCTCATGTAATTCAATTTTAAGCAAGTGCACTGAGTACTAACCAAACGACAAGAACCAAGACAATTCTCTCTAGTCAAAATGGGTCAAAAACTGAATTGGACAAGTTCCAAGGTGGTCGAGAACCGAGGTACCACTGTACTCTAAATAATTTGTAAGTCTTACTGGCACAGATCTATTGACATTTGAGAAGTCAGTCATGTTCCTGATTCCCACGTTACTGATTGACAGCTGGTTACAAGGATCACCCTTTTAAAAGATCAACCAATCGTCATTAAAGCGATGTTGTGCATAGGTGCAGGAATAACAAAGATCTGTTGTTAAATACATTTTTATATGTTTTATTCTGTGCCAAACATCCACTCACACTCCATTCACTTCCAATGATGTTCATGCATCCCAGTCATGGTTCAAAATGATGTGTTATATATGAACAATGAGCAGTACTACAATTTCAAATGGGTACACGGTCATGCATGAGACATGCAGACATGCATGAGCTTCAGTCAGTGTCTGTTAGCTCTGTGTCAGCAGGCTTTGATTGTTAAAATACCGAATTTCACCAAGATTAATGCCTAATAAATAAAGTATATACATATTTCATTTCCATATTTTTCAAAAATAAAAATAGAAAATAATGTTTTTTTTAATGTTTTATGTGTCATCTCCATACAAATTAGAAGTGGGGAAAACACACAGAGACCATGTATGGTTGGGCAATTGTCTAATCAGAAAATTTTTAATTGTCATTATGGGAAAAATAGATTTAATTGGTAACACTAGTCATTAGAAGCTAATAAGCCAATCACACCAGACTGTTGTCAGATAATTCCCTATTTGAATGCAAGAACAGATCAACTGCAAAGTGGAAAACAGTCACAGACACAGTGAGAGTCACAGTTTAAGTGAGTGGGAGTCTCTGTTTATCTATAATCCCTAGTTTTATTCACATTTTCTCATAAGATCATAGATACACACACATTCAAGTAATTATACACAAAAGCAAATTTCTCCAACATGCTACTGTGCTTGTTTTTATTAGATTACATACAAAATAATTCAGTTCATAATGCTTTTGATCATGATGATTGTTTATTTATTCACATTGCTGTAGAAGAGCTGAATGTTAAAATTACATTATTGGTCAGCACTGATAGGTGAGATTCGCACATTACAACACAGGTGCACACCTTGAACAAATGTACTATTACATTCAGAATATTAGATTTACAGCAACAGTGGGTGATAAGTAAAGAAAAAAGAAATCTGTCAGACTTGTACTATCTGACAATTGACTGCAAGTGATATCTGATGCTTGCAGGTGGGAGTGGCCACTGCAGAAAGCAGAATAATGTGTTTGAAAAGCAATGTTTACATAAAATGAAATCAGATTGGGGTGTGGAAATCTCCATGGTAACTGTTTGAGTATGGGCCATCATTTCTCAGCTTGCCTTCTTTGTGAGGAACAGAGGCAGGCTGAGTCACGAGTGAATCAGAGCTAAAAGTAATACAAACCCTTTAAGTAAAGCCACATGTCCATATCAGTGTATCACCTATCACAGCCCACACTTCTGTCATCATCCACATTATGCCAAAGGAAGTACAGTACTGATAGTTATCATTGCTAATACAGTGGGGCAAAAAAGTATTTAGTCAGCCACTGATTGTGCAAGTTCTCCTACTTAGAAATATGAGACAGGTCTGTAATTTTCATCATCGGTACATCTCAACTATGAGAGACAAAACGAGAAAAAAAATTCCAGGAAATCACAGGACAGTAGGATTTTTAAAGAATGTAATTGTAAATCATGGTGGAAAATAAATATTTGGTCACCCACAAACAAGCAAGATTTCTGGCTCTCACAGACTTGTAACTTCTTCTTTAAGAAGCTTTTCTGTCCTCCATTCATTAACTGTATTAATGGCACCTGTTTGACCTCGTATCTGTATAAAAGACACCTGTCCACAGCCTCAAGCAGTCAGACTCCAAACTCAACCATGGCCAAGACCAAAGAGCTGTCGAAGGACACCAGGAAGAAAATTCTAGACCTGCAGCAGGCTGGGCAGAGTGAATCTACAATAGGCATGCAGGTTGGTGTGAATAAATCAACTGTGTGTTATGAAGCGGTGAGGCAAGGGTAGACGAGATGCAGGTTCCAGTACCAAATAAACAGTAAAGTAATGGTCATGAAATAACCACAAAAACAAACGAAGCAGCAAAAACTCAGATAAACACAGTGAACAAAATCAAACCTGCCATGGAAGCCGAACAAACAATGATCCCATACTTAACGTGGTGTGGCTTGGCTTGGCATGGCTTGGCATAGCATAGCATAGCATAAACAATTAACAACAAAAACAAACAAAGCAGCAAAAACTAAGAGAAACACAGCAACGAAATCAAACCTGGCGTGGTAGCCCAAAAAATGAGGAAAACAACCAAAGCTAGGTAAACACAATAAGGAAAACCAAAACCTGGCGTGGTAGCTGAAAGAAAACAGAAACACTGTTAAACTAACAGCGAGAAAAAACGAGGCAAACTAAACTTGGCATGGCATAGCATGGCCAGGCATGGGTTGGCTTGGCATGGCTTGGCTAGGCATGGCTTGGCTAGGCTAGCTAGCATAGCATAGCATAGCATAGCTTGGCATAGCGACAAAACTAAACCGCATACGAACATCGACAGAAGTCGAGATAATACTGCCGTGCTGCAACTGAGAAAACGAGGAGCTTAAATAGGCAGCATCCCAGATGCGTGCGGTTACAATACAATAACAAAACAGAAACAAAACGAGACACGATAGTAGTCACCGGTAGGATCTGACAATTTAGGTTGCACAAGGGGTTGTGGGTGATGTAGTTCCGGTCGCCCACAACAGCAAAACAAAACACGGGGGCAGGGCATGGATCCTAACACTCTAGAACAATTGTAAGAAAATGGAAGACATACAAAAGCATTGACAATCTCCGTCAATCTAGGGCCAGGCCCGTCTCAAGTTTGCCAGAGAGCATATGGATGATCCAGAAGAGGATTGAGAGAATATCAGCGGTGGAAACATCATGCTTTGGGGCTGTTTTTCTGCAGAGGGGACAAAACGAATGATCCGTTATGGGAAGAATGAACGGGGCCATGTATCGTGAGATTTTAAGCCAAAACCTCCTTCCATCAGTGAGAGCATTGAAGATGGAACGTGGCTGGGTCTTCCAGCATGACAATGATCCCACACACCGCTCGGGCAACGAAGGAGTGGCTCCGTAAAAAGTATTTCAAGGTCATAGAAAATTTGTGGAGGGAGTTGAAAGTAGGTGTTGCCCAGCAACTGCCCCAAAACATCACTGCTCTAGAGGAGATCTGCATGATGGAATGAGCCAAAATACCAAATGTGCAAACCTGGTGAGGACTTACAGGAAACGTTTGACCTCTGTCATTGCCAACAAAGGTTATGTTACAAAGTATTGAGTTGAACTTTTGTTATTGACCAAATACTTATTTTCCACCATGATTTACGATTCAATTCTTTAAAAAATCCTACAATGTGATTTCCTGGAATTTTTTTCTCATTTTGTCTCTCACAGTTGAAGTGTACCTATGATGAAAATTACAGACCTCTCTCATCTTTCTAACTAGGAGAACTTGCACAAACAGTGGCTGACTAAATACTTTTTTGCCCCATTGTATGTCCTTTACTTCATGCCTCATGTAGCTGATGGCAATCAGTTAACACCATCTTAATGAAATTAGACTCAATCCAAGCATATCAGTGGTACATTATATGATGACACAACTAATACAGTGGTGCTTGAAAGTGAACCCTTTAGAATTTATATTTCTGCATAAATATGACCTAAAACATCATCAGATTTTCACACAAGTCCTAAAAGTAGATCAAGAGAATCCAATTAAACAAATGAGACAAAAATATTATACTTGCTCATTTATTTATTGA
Organism: Ancistrus triradiatus; assembly: GCA_025084515.1. Lineage (NCBI taxonomy): Eukaryota > Metazoa > Chordata > Actinopteri > Siluriformes > Loricariidae > Ancistrus > Ancistrus triradiatus. The sequence continues at coordinate 548,439 of JAJAGP010000093.1, forward strand.
GGAAAATGATCCAATATTACATATTAGTGAGTGGCAAAAGTATGTGAACCTCTAGGATTAGCAGTTAATTTGAAGGTGAAATTAGAGTCAGGTGTTTTCAATCAATGGGATGACAGGTGTGAGTGGGCACCCTGTTTTATTTAAAGAACAGGGATCTATCAAAGTCTGCTCTTTACAACACGTCTGTGGAAGTGTATCATGGCACAAACAAAGGAGATTTCTGAGGACCTCAAAAAAGATGTTGATGCTCATCAGGCTGGAAAAAGTTACAAAACCATCTCTAAAGAATTTGGACTCCGCCAATCCACAGTCAGACAGATTGTGTACAAATGGAGGAAATTCAAGACGATTGTTACAGGAGTGAGCGACCAACAACGATCACTCCAAGAGCAAGGGGTGTAATAGTTGGTGTACTATATGTTAGTATGGCCTACTATAGTTGGTGTAATAGTAGGACCCCATGGTAACTTCTAAGCAACTGAAGGCCTTTCTCACATTGACTAATGTTAATGTTCATGAGTCCACCATCAGTAGAACACTGAACAACAATGGTGTGCATGGCAGGGTTGCAAGGAAAAAGCCACTTCTCTCTAAAAAGAACATTGCTGTTCGTCTGCAGTTTGCTCATGTGGACAAGCCAGAAGACTGTTGCTAGAATATTTTGTGGACAGATAAGACCAAAATATAACTTTTTGGTTTAACAGAAAAGCATTATGTTTGGAGAAAGGAAAACACTGCATTCCAGCATAAGAACCTTATTCCATCTGTGAAACATGGTGGTGGTTGTATTATGGTTTGGGCCCTGTTGTGCTGCATCTGGGCCAGGACGGCCTGCCATCATTGATAGAACAATGAATTCTGAATTATACAGTATCAGAGAATTCTAAAGGATAATCTCAGGACATCTGTCCATGAACTGAATCTCAAGAGAAGGTGGGTCATGGCAACGACCCTAAGCACACATGTCGTTCTACAAAATAATGGATAAAGAAGAATAAAGTTAATGGTTTGGAATGGCCAAGTCAAACTCCTGGCCTTAATCTAATTGAAATGTTGTGGAAGGACCTGAAACGAGCAGTTAATGTGATAAAACCCACCAACATCCCAAAGTTGAAGCTGTTCTGTACGGAGGAATGGGCTAAAATTCTTCCACCAAGCCGATGTGCAGGACTGATCAACAGTCACAGGAAATGTTTAGTTGCAGTTATTGCTGCACAGGGGGGTCACACCAAATACTGAAAGCAAAGGTTCACATACTTTTGCCACTCACTAATATGTAATATTGGATCATTTTCCTCAATAAATAAATGACCAAGTATAATATTTTTGTCTCATTTTTTTAACTGGGTTCCGTTTATCTACTTTTAGAACTTGTGTGAAAATCTGATGACGTTTCAGGTCATACAGTGGGGCAAAAAACTATTTAGTCAGCCACTGATTGTGCAAAATCTCCTACTTAGAAAGATGAGAGGTCTGTAAGTGTCATCATAGGTACACTTCAACTATGAGAGACAAAATGAGAAAAAAAATCCCGGAAATCACATTGTAGGATTTTTTAAGAATTTAATTGTAAATCATGGTGGAAAATAAGAATTTGGTAAATAAGAAAAGTTCAACTCAATACTTTGTAACAGAACCTTTGCTGGCAGTGACAGAGGTCAAACGTTTCCTGTAAGTCTTCACCAGGTTTGCACATACTGTAGCTGGTATTTTGGCCCATTCCTCCATGCAGATCTCCTCTAGAGCAGTGATGTTTTGGGGCTGTCGCTGGGCAACACTCCCTCCACAAATTTTCTATGGGGTTGAGGTATGGAACTTTTGGATGGATGCTTTTTATGGAGCCACTCCTTCGTTGCCCGAGCGGTGTGTTTGGGATCATTGTCATGCTGGAAGACCCAGCCACGTTCCATCTTCAGTGCTCTAACTGAAGGAAGGAGGCTTAAAATCTCACGATACATGGCCTCGTTCATTCTTCCCTTAAAACGGATCAGTCGTTCTGTCCCTTTTGCAGAAAAACAGCCCCAAAGCATGATGTTTCCACCCCCATGCTTCAAAGTAGGTATGGTGTTCTTGGGATGCAACTCTGCATTCTTCTTCCTCCAAACACGATGAGTTGAGTTTTTACCAAAAAGTTCTATTTTGGTTTCATCTGACCACATGATATTCTCCCAATCCTCTTCTGGATTATCCATATGCTCTCTGACAAACTTGAGATGGGCCAAGTCATGTACTGGCTTAAGCAGTTGGACACGCCTGGCACTGCAGTAGTGTGTTACTGATGGTAGCCTTTGTTACTTTGGTCCCAGCTCTCTGCAGGTCATTCATCAGGTGTTACGGTTCGCCATATTTAAAGGAAATGACCAACCATGTACAATAGAATATAAATTGTTTGGGACCCAATCGCAGTTAGCTCCGGGTGGTAAAAGTGAACTGAAATGAAATAAAGAAATAAAACACTAATTAACAAAAAAATGCAAATAAATAAATAAAAAAGAAAAACTGAGCTTCTGTGTGTGAGGGGGAGATCAGTGAATTCACTCACACACACAGAAGCTCAGGACTGCGCTGCTGAGAGAGAGAGAGAGAGAGAGAGGAGGGCGGGGGGAGAATTCCCCGCACGCGCCAGGCCAGAGAAAGGGGGCGTGGAGCAAGGCGCATGCACAGCTCGTGCACGACGCTGAGTGCGTCTGCATTGTGATGCGCAGGCGCAGAACAGCACGTAGCGTCAGGCTGCGAGGGGGGAAGAAGAAAGCATGGGCTGGCAAAAATAAAACAAAAAGCCTGCCCTACGCTAAAATGCTACTTCCCTGGAGGGTACCTCACACCTCCTGCCGCTACGGGAACTGAGTCCCTTAATGGACCCAGTTCGTCCACTCTTCATAGCGAAAGTAAAACAAAAGAACGAAAGCGCGAAAGGCTCTGTATCAGAGCAGGAGACGAGTGAGGTCTCAGTACACGCGGCGAATTCATGATCGCTCTTCGCGGCCGTAGCAGCAATCGAGGGGCGCAAAAAACATGAGGGTTGAATGGTGCAACACCTGCTAAGACTGGCAAGGCTCTTAACTAGCCAGAATAGCAGGTGTTGAAATCGCGTAGCTTACAGATGGGCAAGCGCGATTGCAGCAGCTGCCAGAGATCCTACCAAAAGAATAAAGGCCAATGCTGCCCTCTAGCATCGGTTGATATGACCTCTGACAGTACCCCCCACCCCCTCAAGGGTGGCTCAGAAGTGGAGCTCGGTAATGGTTGCTCAGGGGCGGAGCTCGGCCCTGGCCGCTCAGAGAACAAAAAGATTCACCTCTAAGGACCTGGCTAGGCGAGCTGACATCAAGGGCCCTAGAAGCAAGGCCAGCAAAGGTGACCATGGCAGCGCCATGTGCTCCATTATAGAGCTTACAGGCACGGCGAGCTCTCGTACAGAGCCAGGCAGTGCTAACAGCCAGAGCCAGGCAGTGCCACACAGCATCCAGAAATAGATTGAAATCGCCCGACAGCCCCCCATAGGCCAATCGAGAGCCGGGCAAACAACCCCGCCACTTGTGGCGACTGGGGACCTCCAAATTAACGCTATTTGGTTGCACCATTCTGTTACGGTTCGCCATATTTAAAGAAAATGACGAACCATGTAAAATAAAATATAAATGGTTTGGGACCCAATTGCAGTTAGCTCCAGGTGGTAAAAGTGAACTGAAATGAAATAACAAAAAAAAATGCAAGTTGGAGAACCTACACAATTTTAAGTTACTATATATATATATATATATATATATATATATATAAGTTACTTTGGTCCCAAAGGTTAAAAGTTACTCATGAAAATATTATACAAGAGGTTCAAAATACATGTTAAAAAAATCAAACATCATGAACAGTACATGGTGAGGGTACCATGCTCTTTATTTTGATTTCTCTGTATCTCCTATTCATGTCACTGCTCTCTTGTTTCTATATGGTCTTGATTGGTTATTTTATTTAAGCCTTTTCTTTCTCTGTGTTCCTCGCTCCATATTGCATCACCACCCTTTGTTTCTCACCTAACTCTTGGTGGTGGTTTCCATTTCTGGTATTGATTTCCTGTCTTGACACTCGCTTGTATTTTGAATTGAGTATGGAATTGTGAACCTGTCTGCCTGTTTTATGACCAGAGCTCTCAGTGCAAATTTTGAGTAAAAGACTGATCTTCCATCTACCACACTTATATTCTGCTTTGCCTCCCATTATCTAAATTTCTTCTATAATTCATGGGTTTCTATTAGTGCTGGATGGTATACCGGTTCAACCGGTACACCGGTGTTAATTTCCCGTATGGTATGCATTTTTCATATACCTAGCAAAAACAGAGCTCCAACAAATAGGCACCAAATTACTGAATATTTTTCGCCTCTAGAAGCGCTGCTGAGCACTGAGTAGAGCTACATCGCTGAACAGCATGCTGGGTAAAGTTCGCTAGTTAGCCAGGTAGCATAACATACACCACAGCCTAAAAATAGTCTATTATCAGCTGGAAAAACCTCCGTCAGATTAAAGAACAGAACACAGAAATGGATTATAAAGCAAGTGAGATGCAAAAGAAAAAACACATTACGAATGCATATATAAATATATATATATATATTTACAGTGAGGCAAAAAAGTATTGTCAGCCACTGTTTGTGGAAGTTCTCCTACTTAGAAAGATGAGAGAGGTCTATAATTTTCATCATAGGTACACTTCAACTGAGATACAAAATGAGAAAAAAAAATCCAGGAAATCACATTGTAGGATTTTGAAAGAATTTAATTGTAAATCATGGTGGAAAGTAAGTATATTTTGTAACATAACCTTTGCTGGCAATGACAGAGGTCAAACATTTCCTCTAAGTCTTCACCAAGTTTGCTCAATATATAGGCTTGCTGAATTTGGGATTGGATGTAGTTTTTAGGAGATAATCTAAACTTGTAAAGTTGCTTTGAGACAATGCTCCATTGTAAAAAGCACTATATAAATAGATCTGACTTGACTTGATTTCCTGGATTTTTTTTTCTCATTTTTGTCTCTCATATTTTGAAGTGTACCTATGATGAAAAATACAGGACCTCTCATCTTTCTAATTAGAATCATTTGCACAACCAGTGGCTGACTAAATACTTTTTTGTTCCATTGTATGTATATAATATATATATATATATATATATATATATATATATATATATATATATATATATATATATACAAGGGGTCCTCGACTTACGACGTTGATCCGTTTCCAATTTTCGGTGTAAGTTGGAACATAAATAACGTAAATAACATACTGTAAGCACTTATCCTATCCTAACACAGTAATTATCAAAAAACGAGTCGTGTAACCGTGTATTCTTCCGCCGCGCACACCAAACACGAAGTTCGCGTTATGACGTTTACGACAGTAAATGGGAGATGCGTCGTAACCACGAAACGTCATAACTACCCGAGGACTATATATATATACAGGTAGTCCTCGGGTTACGACGGTCTCGAGTTATGACGTTTCGTGGTTACGACGCATCTCCCATTTACTGTATAAAGCCTTGTTTCGACTTAAGTGGTTTTGCGTCGTAAACGTCATAACGCGAACTTCGTGTTTGGTGTGCGCGGCGGAAGAATACACGGTTACGTGACTCGTTTTTTGATAATTACTGTGTTAGGATAGGTGTTAGGATAGGATAAGTGCTTACAGTACATACATATATATCCCCCCATGCAAAAAATACCATGATAAAACCATGAAATCGGTAAAATTTTGAAAAAAAAAACCACCCAGCACTAGTTTCTATAAATACCCCGACTCACTGTCTTAACCAGTACCGATAACAGGCAGCACAGCTAATCAGAAAGGTGCCACACTATTATGCTGAAATTACTGAAAATAGGTAGGGTGATGTTGGGACAAGCTAGGGACTTCCCCACAGGCAATGATAGTAATATGGCTAGATTATTTATACAACATAATACAATTTAAATGCTATATAAATAGTTGGAGACAGACTGCAGATCTGTGAAATTTCACTTCAGCCAGGTTACGACTATACATTACTTCATTCACATGGATTCAGCATAGTGCTCGGCACGCTGCAAATTCATGTTTTGCTTTTTGAAACTTTCTGGAGTTTTCAGTCTGTGTTTGATTGAATCCGTGAATGTAGGTGTATGTCTATAGACCAGTAATGATGCAATTTTTTTTTTACCAATTTTCAGTGCAGTGTGTATTCATGTACTGATTAGACACAAAAAAGCTTTCCATCTAGAACTAGAACCAGAACTAAAATACATAAAAATGGTAAACTGAAATAAAAACTAATTTAATGATCAAACCTATGGCATCGCATTGGAATAGGGTGCATTAGCATTTCTTGGGAAGGCCTAAAACAACTCGTTTTAGACCAGTTGGTGGTTACTGTAGATGAATAAAGGACTGACAGAAATATATAGAGACATTGGTTATGTCTGGCAGTAAATGTAATAAAAAAGCAGTAAAAGCAGTTTTCCTTGTGGGAACCACCAAATATCCCCTCAACATAAAAACGTCAGATCTTTCTATCCTTGTGGGAACACTTGCTTCTCAGAATGATACATAAACTTGAACAGCCACCACACTTGTACTCCACGCATTATTTCCTGAGAGTCTTGTTGAGTAGTTGTAAAGTACGCTTTTAGTTAGCTCTTGTTATCAGTAAATGGAATTTATTAAAAGGGCGGAAAGCAGGAATGCACCAGTCTGATATTGGCCTCAGACTCTAAGCTTAAAGAATCCTTATCCAAAGCTCAATATCAAGGACCTTGCTTGAGGGCCAGATTGGCAGAGAAAGATTTAAACTTATTAATTTGTAAGTTCATAGCTTTGATCACCGAACCACCACTGTCCCTAGATCAGGTGTACGATCAGAATGTATGTTTGTTTGATGTTAACACTACACAATGCATGCAGTGAACATAGCATGTTTGTCATTGTGCCTGTTGCCATGGTGTTTTACATTACACGTGTTGACTCAAGTGCAGGAAGTCTCAGTTTGTCAGGACAGTATAAGATCAATATCGGGTAATATTCGGACCTGTGGTGTTAGTATATTATCACAGATTTTAAAAAGTTGCATCAGGACTTAATGAGAGTTAATAAATGGCTGTTTTATCACTGTAAACATCATCCAAAAGGTACAAAAAGTGTTGCATTATAGCAAAATGTAACAATACTTATTTCACACTCTTTGTGATTGATCCTCCTGACTTGGAAAATGAAGCTGATGGAAACGTATAGACCTGAATAAGTCTTCTAACCCCATCTTATAGGGAGAGTCAAGGATAATGTTGCTAGTGTGGATGGAAGTGGCTCTGACTCTTCCAGGTTTGCTAAGGTCTGCCCATTAAGTGTCCCATATTCCGCCTTACTTGCATTTAAATTAGATCAGTGTTTGTCCAGGAAGCTTATCTCTATGCATTATTTATTAAGCACACTCAAACTTCGTATGTAAATTGTTGGTTCTGGTAAGGATACACGGTATGCCTGGAAGCTAAGAGGCTAATGAAAGTTTATAGTGTTTATAAAGATAGCAGGCAAGCTTTGTCTGCTGACAGTGGTGCTTTGTCATGTATAATTCAAAAGAGTGATGAAAAAGATTGAGCTTTTTTAGACTTTTCACTGTAAACAATCTCGGCTGTCCATGGAGTGTTAATTAGGAATAAAAGAGAACGGAAGTACTGAGCTCTACACACTTTTGAGTTTACCTATCAGTGCACACAACATTAAGCCAATTAAAAAGACTACTGCATTTGCTTAAAAATTTCAGCGCTTTGTTTACTAAGGGTTGTGAAAAAACCTATGCAAACTGTTTTCCAGCATCTGCTTCTATTCCAGTTCAACAAAACCTGGTTCTCTCAAGAGTCTCAGATAGCTAGAACATCTTATAATCTCTGCACAGTTTTGATTATTTTTCTTTAGATTGGGCTAGACAAGGAAACTTAGAAATTAATTTTATCTTGTTGTCTGGTCTCACCAAGAGGAGGATGGGCACTTAATTTGTGCCTGGTTCTTCTCAAGGTTGCTTCCTTATGCATCTCAAGGTACTTTTCCTTTCTGGGTTCTTATTTGGGGTTTAGTCCTGACTTTTGTTAATCTGATTTACAAATTAATTTATGAATAAGGCAAATCACCATAATCATCACCATGCTCATCATTATTACAATGGTGCTTGAAAGTTTGTGAACCCTTTAGAATTTTCTATATTTCTGCATAAATATGACCTAAAACATCAACAGATTTTCACACAAGTCCTAAAAGTAGATAATGAGAACCCAGTTAAACAAATGCAGCAATAACTGCAACTAAATGTTTCCTGTAACTGTTGATCAGTCCTGCACACTGGCTTGGAGGAATTTTAGCCCATTCCTCCGTACAGAACAGCTTCAGCTCTGGCCTGTTGGTGGGTTTCCTCATATTAACTACACGCTTCAGGTCCTTCCACAACATTTTGATTGGATTAAGGTCAGGACTTTCACTTGGCTGTTCCAAAACATTAACTTCATTCTTCTTTAACCATTCTTTGGTAGAACGACTTGTGTGCTTAGGGTCGTTGTTTTGCTGCATGACCCACCTTCTCTTGAGATTCAGTTCATGGACAGATGTCTTGACATTTTCCTTTAGAATTCTCTGATATAATTCAAAGTTCATTATTCCATCAATGATTTCAAGCCGTCCTGGCCCAGATGCAGCAAAACAGGAGCTTATGCTGGAATGCAGAGTTTTCCTTTCTCCAAACATAATGCTTTTCTTTTAAACCAAAAAGTTATATTTTGGTCTCATCCGTCCACAAAATATTCTTCCAATAGCCTTCTGTCTTGTCCACGTGATCTTTAGCAAACTGCAGACGAGCAGTAATGTTCTTTTTGAAGAGCAGTGGCTTTCTCCTTGCAACCCTGCCATGCACACCATTGTTGTTCAGTGTTCTTCTAATGGTGGACTCATGAACATTAGCATTACCCAATGTGAGAAAGGCCTTCAGTTGCTTAGACGTTACCCTGGGATCCTTTGTGACCTCTATTACCAACTATTACACCCCTTGCTCTTGGAGTGATCTTTGTTGGTCGACCACTCCTGGGGTGGGTAACAGTGGTCTTGAATTTCCTCCATTTGTACACAATCTGTCTGACTGTGGATTGGTGGAGTCCAAACTCTTTAGAGATGCTTTTGTAACCTTTTCTAGCCTGATGAGCATCAAAAGCTCTATTTCTGAGATTCTCAGACATCTCCTTTGTTCATGCCATGATACACTTCCACAAACATATGTTGAGAAGAGCAGACTTTGACAGATCCCTGTTTTTTAAATAAAACAGGGTGCCTCCTCACACCTGATTTGTGTCTCATTTGTTTAACTGGATTCTCTTTATCTACTTTTACGACTTGTGTGAAAATCTGTTGATGTTTTAGGTCATATTTATGCAGAAATTCTAAAGGGTTCACAAACTACCACTGTATATACTGTATATATAAGTACCACTGTATATACTGTGTAACCTCATTAGGCTGTCATATTAATCCTACTGACAGGGTCGCTTTCCCTGCTCTTTCCTCAGCTGGCAGCTCACCTTGCCGGCGGATCTTGTAGCGCTAGTTATACTTTCACTTGAGAGTGCTGTGTAACGGCAAACAAACCTGTGTGAACACTTGTGAGCTGTTTTCGTGTTTTCCAAAATTTTAAGTCATTTGAGTATACGTATGATCTCTCATAGATGTATCATATAAATGCCTGCAGATGCGTGCCTGCTCTGCAAGAGCTCCTTTGAAATATGGATACACTCGAACTTAATAAAATTCAGAGGTGTACGACCACGAGCAGCAGCTGCATGCTCACGCTCGTTCCGGCACGTCAAGTAAACCTAGCTTGACCCTGCTCACTCTGCTGATGCCACACTGCTTCGTTGATCTGTTAATCTCATCAGCTGGTCAGTAAAACACATTATGTCAGCGTCAGGTAATATCATTGCCTTTGTCTAGTTTTTTGTAACCCTGTTATGTTGCTCATCAAAAATAGCCATGATCAGACACAGGCGAGATAACGAGGTTACAGTGTATACAATATGATGGCAATGCAAACATTTTGCACCTGTAGTGTGATTTAAAAAGACTGAAAGTGATTTCAAGAATGTTGATTGCAAATGTACCACCAACAACAACCACTAACTTTCTATCAACACAAAAACGGCAATTACATATTCTTTTAGAGTCTTTTACACGTCCAGTGGGGCAAAAAAAGTATTTAGTCATTGCAGTGCGCAGAACCCGAACGGAGCTTCCGCGAATTCTTCCCGCTCAAACCGTGGTTAAACGCGGCCGTGGGAGTGTGGCATGGTCGCGGGAAAATGAAGAGGACAAGGCAATGAGCACTGCGTCCTCTTCTGAGCGTGATCGGAGCTAAAACCTCCTTCCATCAGTGAGAGCATTGGAGATGGAACGTGGCTGGGTCTTCCAACATGATAATGATCCCAAACACTCAGGCAACAAAGGAGTGGCTCCATAAAAAGCATTTCAAGGTCCTGGAGTGGCCTAGCCAGTCACCAGACCTCAACCCCATAGAAAATTTATGGAGGGAGTTGAAAGTCCGTGTTGCCCCAAGACATCACTGCTCTAGAGGAGATCTGCATGGAGGAATGGGCCAAAATACCAGCTACAGTGTGTGCAAACCTGGTGAAGACTTACAGGAAATGTTTGACCTCTGTCATTGCCAACAAAGGTTATGTTACAAAGTATTGAGTTGAACTTTTGTTATTGACCAAATACTTATCATCTAGCATGATGACCAAACAAAATACTTTTTATGTAGTATTCTTTTCCATTCATTTTTATGCAAATTTTCTGTGTGTCCATTTATTCTTCCTTTTCAGAAATATATATATATGTTGGGGTTATGACCAGGATAAGCACAGTATGTTTATGTTTATGTTTACATAGTGAAAAGATACAACATTTCTGACATTTGACTGGGCTCCACAAAAAAAGCATAGTTTTTAAACAATAATTTCAACTTATATTTAAAAAAAAAGAGCGAAAAGATTTCCCTTTCATTACTGATGATAAGGTAAAAATATGGATAGTTGTAGAATAATCATTATGTCAGTGGAAGATCCCCACGAAGATAATGATTTATTAAAACCAAAGCAGACAAAAGATGTAATTTTAGCTACTGAGCATAAGGTTGACTACATGTGTGTAGAATTTGTTAGCTACAGTAAATATTATGTTACTACAAAAATCTCACAAGGATAGAGAAGTAAGCATCTCTCTCTCTCTCTCTCTCTCTCTCTCTCTCTCTCTCTCTCTCTCTCGATATGTGCAACTTATACTGTACATATTGTCAAGAAAAGTCCTGGTCTACAAAAACGTGTGTGTGTGTGTGTGTGTGTGTGTGTTTGGACTGGACTACAGTGACATGTTTGTTGACCAGAACATTATGGTTGGCATTATGTATGAGTTGCAACCAAATGTGCCTTGAAAGTAATGCTTTTTTGCTCTCAGTGCCAGTGTGTCTCATTTCTCTATTTTCTATATTGTTTCTCATTGTATTTTCTTAGACTTTTGCTCATTTCTGGAAAGACAGAACAGGGAGAAGAAGAGTATGGAAGAACAGAAAGAAGGTGGCTGAAAAATAAGACTGCAGTTCGTAGAAAGCTAGAAAAAGGCTGAAAAGAGTATGAGAAGAGCACTCTGTCTAACTCTGTGAGCAAGGACACTTGCTCAGTGTGAAATGAATTCAGCACCAGAATATATTGTGAATGTCAAATTTGCCAAGCATTATTGCTTCACCTAGCCAACAACCGTGTGGTCTATAGACCAACACACCATAAAAAAAAAATAATAATAATTTATAATTTTCTTTTTTTTTTTCTGGGGAACGGGCAGGCCAGTCCATAGCTTCAATGCCTTCATCTTGCAGGAACTGCTGACAGACTCCAGCCACATGAGGTCTAGCATTGTCCTGCATTAAGAGGAACCCAGGGCCAACCGCACCAGCATATTGTCTCACAAGGAGACTGAGGATCTCATCTCGGTACCTAATGGCAGTCAGGCTACCTCTGGCGAGCACATGGACGGCTGCGCGACCCTCCAAAGAAATGCCACTCCACACCATTACTGACCCACTGCCAAACCGGTCATGCTGAAGGATGTTGCAGGCAGCAGATCGCTCTCCACGGCATCTCCAGACTCTGTCATGTCTGTCACATGTGCTCAGTGTGAACCTGCTTTCATCTGTGAGGAGCACAGGGCACCAGTGGCGAATTTGCTAATTCTGGCAAATGCCAAGCGTCCTGCACGGTGTTGGGCTGTGAGCACAACCCCCATCTGTGGACGTTGGGCCCTCATACCATCCTCATGGAGTCGGTTTCTAACCGTTTGTGCAGACACATGCACATTTGTGGCCTGCTGGAGGTCATTTTGCAGGGCTCTGGCAGTGCTCCTCCTGTTCCTCCTTGCACGAAGGCGGAGGTAGCAGTCCTGCTGCTTGGTTGTTGCCCTCCTACGGCCTCCTCCACGTCTCCTAGTGTACTGGCCTGTCTCCTTGTAGCGCCTCCAGCCTCTGGACACTACCTTCTTGCTACAGTTCACATTGATGTGCCATCATGGATGAGCTGCACGACCTGAGCCACTTGTGTGGGTTGTAGAGTCCGTCTCATGCTACCACGAGTGTGAAAGCACCACCAACATTCAAAAATGACCAAAACATCAGCCAGAAAGCATATGTACTGAGAAGTTGTCTGTGGTCCCCACCTGCAGAACCACTCCTTTATTGAGTGTGTCTTGCTAATTGCCAATAATTTCCACCTGTTGTCTATTCCATTTGCACAATAGCATGTGAAATTGATTGTCAATCAGTGTTGCTTCCTAAGTGGACAGTTTGATTTCACAGAAGTTTGATTTACTTGGAGTTGTTTTATTTTGGAGTTGTTTTATTAATTGTGTTGTTTAAGTGTTCCCTTTATTTTTTGAGCAGTGTATATATATGTTTATATATGTTTGTGAACCTATATATATAAGATAAGATAAGATGCCTTTATTGTCATTGCACAATGTACTACGAAATTGAGCAGCAATCCAATGATACTTATGCATTCAATAAGTAAATGCATACACAGTAAGTAAATGTAAGTACGTAAGTGAGTAAATATAGCTTCAAAAGGCAATAAGACTTTAACACTATATTATAAAACCAACAATAGACAAATGAGGTAGCATATGTTACTGTGCATTCCTAGGATATATTGCACATCTTCAATAGGAGATATGCAATATATATTCAGTGTGTCAGTCAGTCAGTCAGTGTGTCAGTGTGTTTGGAAATGTTCGGCTCCCTGTTACAGCCCTGGGCTAAAAGCTGTTTTGGAGTCCGTTTGTCCGAGATGGGATAGACCTAAAGCATTTGCCAGAGGGCAGCAGTACGAGCAGATGATGTCCAGGGTGAAATGGGACGGTCAGGATGTTGACTGCCCTGCTGAGGCAGTGGGAGCTGAACAGGTTCTCCAGAAAGGGCGGTGGGCAGCGAATGATCTTCTGGGTGGCAGTGTCAGTGTTGGGTGGTGTTCAGTTCTCTTATTGCACTGGGAAGCTGTTCTTAAGTCTATTAGTCTGTGATGTGATGCATTTGTAGTGTTTACCGGAGGGTAGGAGATCAAACAGATGATGGCCAGGGTGAGATGGGTCCTTCAGTATGTTATCTGTTCTACCGGGACAGCGGGACCTGAACACCTCCTCCAGAGAGGCCAGTGGACAGCCGATGATCTTCTGGGCTGTACTGATGACTCTTTGTAGTACTCTCCTATCTGCAGCTGTGCTCTCAGTGTACCATGAAGAGATGCAATATGTTAGCAGACTCTCAATGGCACAGTGGTAATATGACACCAAAAGCTTCTCCTGTAGGTCGTTTTTCCTGAGAGTTCTTAGGAAGTAGAGTCGCTGCTGTGCCTTTTTCACTACTGCAGTGGTGTTGGTTGATCAGATGAGATCTTCAGCAATGTGTGTGGCCAGGTATTTGATATTCTTTTTGCACAATCGCTAATAATCTATAGCAGGTTTGGATTTGGAACCTTTTTCCTGAAGTCTATGATGAGTTCCTTGGTTTTTGAGAGGTGTAGGATGAGATTGTTCTCGGAACACCACAAAGCCAGTGTTTGGACTCCCAGTAGGCTGTCTCATTACCTCCAGAAATAATACCAATCACGGTCGTGTCATCCGCAAACTTGACGATACTGTTAATGGGATGTGTGGGTGCACAGTCTTTGGAATATATACACACTACTGGTCAAAAGCTTTAGAACACATCCATTTTTACAGTTATTATGGACATTTACACAATTCAAACCAGTGAATAACCTGAAATGGTACAAAGTAACAAAAGTAAGTGTAAGAAATAGAAATAATAAGAAATATGAACCTGAAACTGAACAATAGCTTGAATTTCAGAGCTAAACTAAAGGCTGACTTCAGGGAGCACATCATTGTTTAACAATGGACAGCTGTACTGCAGCACTGGAAGCCAATTAAGCTTTGAAAGTTGAGGCAAACAATTCCTACAAGTGTCCCAACTTTTGTTGATTACTTACAAGCCCTATGATTCTATATAAGCACAGTTGGAACAGACTGTATTACAAAATCCTCTAGGGCATTATTTGGACAGGACTACACTGCAGGACATACCAAATTGCTACTATAATGGCAAGAAAAGGGCAATTAACAAAATAAGACAGACAGAGAATTATAACTATTTGAAGTGTAGGTCTTTCCTAGAGAAAAACTGCAAAGAAAGCCAAGGTGTCAGTGAGTTCAGTGTCCTATACCATCAAAAGGCACTTGGAAACTGGAGAAAACTCTGACAGGAAGCGGTCTGGCAGACCAAAAGCTACAACAAAATCAGAAGACATGGCTCGCAGCGCAACTTCATGCACAGCTAAATGCAGGTTGAAATAAGCAAGGTTCCAATTCAACTTTGATATGCAGGTTGGAGAGGTCGAGTAGCAGTAAGAAAGCCATTGCTAAGATTGCAAAATAAAAAACAGGCTTGTCTGGGCCGTGCCACACCTCCACGACTACTGAAGACTAGAAGAACGTCTTATGGACTGATGAATCAAAATTTTAAATATTTGGTACATCACACGGGTTTTTGTATGCCATCAAGTTGGTGAAAGGATGGTTCCTCAGTGTGTGACAAATACTATCAAACATGGAGGAGGAAGCATGATGGTGTAGGGCTAATTTGCTGAATCCAGAGTTGATTTGCGCAGAGTGACTGGCACACTAAACAAAAAGAGCTACCACAGCATTTTGAAGCTCCATGCAATATCCTCTGGGCTACGCCTAGTTGGTCAGGGGTTCATATTACAGCAAGACATTCCCCCAAAACATACCTCTAGGTTATGTCAGGAATACTTCAGAAGACAAGAACTTGGTGGTAGACTTAAAAGAATGGAATGGCCTGCACAGTCTCCAGACTTAAACCTCATTGAGCTTGTTTGGGATAAACTGGACAGATGGATGAAAGTAAAGCAACCTACAAGTGCAGCACATTTGTGGGAACTTCTGCAATGGTGTTGGAAAAAGCTTTCTGAACAATATTTGAATTCCATTGCAGAAAGAATGGCTTGATTGTGTTCAGCTGTTAAATCTGCGAATGGTGGTTACTTTGATGAGTCAAAAATTTAGATTCAGTTTTGTCAAACAAAATTATTCCATGATTCAATTTTATCTAAAATTGCAGTGTTCTAAAACTTTTGACCGTTTGTATATAACAAAAATATAAACGCAATTTTTTGTTAATTTTTGTTAATTTTTTGCTAATCTCAAAGATCTATGACTTTGTCTGTTTACACAAAACAGAACACCAGTCAGTGTCTGGTGTGACCACCACTTGCCTCACGCAGTGCAACACATCTCCTTCGCATAGAGTTGGTCAGGTTGTTGATTTTGGCCTGTGGAATTTCACTGTCCCTTTGTACCAACTACAAATGAACATGTGACACATAAATCTTGAATCTTGAATCTTGGAATGTTGGCCCACTCCTCTTCAATGGCTGTGTGAAGTTGCTGGATATTGGCAGGAACTGGAACACGCTGTTATATGCCGATCCAGAACATCCCAAACATACTCATTGGGTGACATGTCCGGTGAGTATGCTGGCCATGCAAGAACTGGGATGTTTTCAGCTTCCAGGAATTGTGTACAGATCCTTTCAACATGGGGCAGGTCATGGATGAATGGCACAACAGTGGGCCTCAGGATCTCGTCACGGTATCTTTGTGCATTCAAAATGCCATCAATGAAATGTACCTGTGTTCGTTGTCCATAACATATGCCTGCCCATACCAAACCCCACTGCCACCATGGGCCACTCGATTCACAATGTTGACATAAGCAAACTGCCATCTGCCCTGTTCAGTGAAGACCGGGATTCATCCATGAAGAGAACAGCTCTCCAACGTGCCAGACGCCATCAAATGTGAGCAATCAGGCAAACTGCAGTCAGGTGGAGACCCCGGTGAGGACGACGAGCATGCAGTAGTTTCAGATGAGCTTTCCTGTGACGGTTTCTGACCGTTTGTGCAGAAATTTTTTGGGTATTGTTGCAGCAGCTGTCGGGATGGCTTATCTCAGATGATCTTGGTGGTGAAGATGCTGGATGTGGAGGTCCTGGACTGATCTGGTTACACGTGGTCAGTTGGATGTACTGCCAAATTCTCTGAAACGCCTTTGGAGACGGCTTATGGTAGAGAAATGAACATTCAATTCACGGGCAACAGCTCTGGTGGACATTCCTGCAGTCAGCATGCCAATTACACGCTCCCTCAAAACTTGCGACATCTGTGGCATTGTGCTGTGTGATAAAACTGCACATTTTAGAGTGGCCTTTTATTGTGGCCAGCCTAAGGCACACCTGTGCAATAATAATGCTGTCTAATCAGCACCTAGATATGCCACACCTGTGAGGTGGATGGATTATCTCGGCAAAGGACAAGTGCTGACTAACACAGATTTAGACAAATTTGTGAACAATATTTGAGAGAAAAGGGCCTTTTGTATACATAGACAAAGTCCTACAGTGGTGCTTGAAAGTTTGTGAACCCTTTGGAATTTTTTATATTTCTGCATAAATATGTCTACATCAAAATGAACCAGAACAAAATACTCCCTTCATATTGTCATTGTCATACGGTTCGCCATTTCTTTTATATGGCGAACCGTAACACATATTGCAGACTTTTTTGTACGTTTTTTAGTTTAAGGTCATATTTACGCAGAAATATAGAAAACTCTAAAGGGTTCACAAACTTTCAAGCACCACTGTATGGTAGGTGAAGCAGGTAAAATGTCCAACAAGTGTAAGAAGGAAAGTGTCCCTAATAAAATGGAAACTGGTTGTTGCATAATATATCATCCAGCATAAATTGACAACAGTCTCTCTCTATACATATTTAAATAATATATCTTTGACTGTCACTGGGAAAGCATTTGTTAAAAGTGAAAGCACTGCATTTGAATTCAAGTGCCAGGCTTCCTCTATATGAGCAAACAGGATTTCGGTGTATGATATCCCGTAGAATATTCCAGTCTACACAGCCCATATTTCAAATCATTCTGACAGACTTCAGTCTACATCAAAATGAACCAGAACAACATATTCCCTTCATATTGCACACTCTGACTATTTTATTCCTGTCTGTCTCCTTCTACCGTTCTAACATTCATGCTTTCTCAGTCCTCTCCTTACCCTGTTATTTCTAAGTATGAATTCAACAGCATGCATCACACTGTTTGAGCTATGCATACTATTTTGCCAGAATATTTCAAGAGAATAAATGTCAGTATTCTCTTTGATGACTGCATATCTATATATATGTGTGTGTGTGCCAAGTTTATATATCATTGTAAGGACTAAGGATTTTCCGCCAAAAACTCTGTGAAAATTGTGAAAAGCCAAAAGATCCAAAGGATTTGCTGAAGTTCAGTCTAACCTTGTTATCTCGCTAAACTCGTCTCTCACCATCTGTGATGGCAGGATGGATTTCCAGCCACGTACTTTACCTCGAAAAGGCGCCAACCTCTGCTCTTGCCCCCGCCATTCTTGAACTGTGTAAAATGTCTAGCCAGCAATGAAATTCTACTCTGTTAACTTTTACAGCTGGCTGGTAGGTAGGTGTCACTTTAATCCTACTGACAGAGTCACCTTCCCTGTTCTGTTCTCAGCTGGGAGTTCACCTTACCAGAGGATCTTGACCCTGCTCACTCTGCTGATGCCTTACTGCTAATTGTTACTCGCTGGATGATGTACAGCACCTGTCTGTTATTCATCGCAGACTGGAATTCATGCGCTTTGCATCACAGAAACAGTCGGTAAATCACAGAATATTTCTCAAATTTCTGTAAATGAATAGAAACTGTAGATGTATGTATATGTTTATGTACATTGTAAATGTGATTGCACAATTATGGCTGCTCAGTTAAACACATTATGTCAGCATCAGGTATGAATCTCACTGCCTTTGTCTACTTTTTTGTAACCTTGCTAAGTTGCTAAACTCGCTTCTTGAAAATAACAACCATGAAACAGACGTAGGCAAGATAACGAGGTTAGAATGTACACTGAGGTTAAGGTTATGGTTGGGTGTAGCATTAATAAGCTGCAGCCATCATTATGTCAAGGAAAGTCCAAAAAACATATGTTTGCCAAGAATATGTTTGTGTGCGTGCGTGTGTGTGAGTAGAGGGATTTAACAAACATGGTTCTGTCTTAATGCCCTGGCTGCATCCAGCTGCAGGCTATAGCCAGTGAGTGTCATTGTGCTTAAGCAGGTGTTCTCAGCATGCAGCTGGGCTGTAGTCTTTGGTGTGGTATTAATGGACCAACACCAATCGTTTACCTAGATCACTGATGCTTTTAATGAGGTTCACTAATAAAACTGAGGAAGATAATACAATTTCTACTTCAAACACTTCTTTTGTTTCTTATATTTGCCCACCCCATGATAAATGTGTGCTAGTTTGTGTTTAAAATCAACACTGAGACATAACCAGTGAGCCACAACTGTCCTGATATAATAAGTTGGGTGAATTAACCAAGCTTTTGAAAGAGACAAAGATTCAAGAACTAAAGGAAAGAAGTGTTTGATTACAACGGTATGATGAGAGACAGTTTCATTACTGGTAGTTTTGTTAGATTCAGCTCTCACTATAGCACATGCCAAAGATGTAGTGACAAAAATCTGTGCTTTGGATCACATCCAAATTATTTTTAATATTTTATCACTGAATTTGTTTTTATGTGCATATGTATACACTTGCCTGGTGAAAAAAGACAGAATTCAGTCTACAGCTGGAAATGAGTAAGAGCGAAATGAAGGTTATAAAAGTTGTGGTCAGAATGTAATGCTAAGTTTATGATATGTATTAAAACAAGCTAAAGGGTATGTACTTGCAGTGGCCTAATGTGCTAGCCCAGGTTTGAGTCTCAATTGTGTTACTGCCATGATTAGATGCTCTACAGTGATAGAAGGCAGAAATGGGGTATATGGGGAGCACACACTCCCCTATATTCTCACACTCTCCTATACTCTTATTTGTAGAAATCTGCCACTGTCCAGTGAAACAAAGTTGTCAGTGACTTCACTTGTATTTAATATTATTATTATTATTGTTGTTGCTGTGTTTAAGGTTACAAGATGCTGTCTTGAGTTTCAGCGTTTCCAGACTAAAACATCTCCACAAAAATGACATTTTTGTTAAAATTAGCATATTTCATTCGACCAATAAAAGAAAAGTGTTTTTAATACAAAAAAAGTCAACCTTCAGATTATTATGTTCATTTATGCACTCAAAACTTGGTCGGGAATCCTTTTGCAGAAATGACTGCTTCAATGCGGCGTGGCATGGGCAATCAGCTGTGGGCACTGCTTGAGGTGTTATGGAGGCCCAGGATGCTTCGATAAAGCGCCAGAGTGTTGGGTCTTGCGTCTCTCTCCTCACTTTCTCTTTCACAATGTCCCACAGATCTCTTCTCTATCGGGTTCAGGTCAGGAGAGTTGGCAGGCCAATTGAGCCCAGTATAATACCAGGTCAGTAAAACCATTTACCATGGTTTTGGCACTGTGAGCATGTGCCAGGTCGTTCTGAAAATTAACTCTTCATCTCCATAGCTCTTCAGCAGATTGGAAGCATAAGTGCGTCTCCAAATCTCCTTATAGCTAGATGCATTGACCTCTCCCTTGATAAAACACAGTGGACCAACACCAGCAGATGACATGTCACCCCAGAAAAAAAAAAACCATCACTGCGGTTGGGGTACTTGACACTGGACTTCAGCCATTTTTGGCATTTTCCTTCTCCCAATCCTTCCTCCCGACTCTGGCACCTGATTTCCGAATGACATGCAAAATTTGCTTTTCAATCCGAAAAAGTACTTTGGACTCACTGACACCAGTCCAGTGCTGCTTCTCTTCTCCCGGTCAGGCGGCTTCTGTTCTGCCGCCGTTTTCGTTTCCAAAGTGGCTTGACCTGGGGAAGGCTGGCACCGTAGCCCATTTCCGCACCCCATGTGCACGGTGGGCGTCTGGAATCGGCCCGTTACATTAGCGGCACTATTCCACACCATCAGATCATCAAGAAAGGAGCTGCGGTGCTTCTCTAGCAGGTCGGCGGGTGTCCACCTCGTGTCTCGTGTGGCACAGGCCACTTCTTTCTTTTTCGCCACACTTTTTTTCCTTGTTCTCTCTAGGTTTCACTGTGCCTCCGCACACTAACAGGGTGTGCCGGGTAGCATAGACGAATCGATACAGCAACTCTGGGAACAAGCCTATTTCGTTCAGAAATTTCTTTCTGTGTCTTATAACCTCTTGCTTGAGGGTGTCAATTGATGGCCTTCTGGACAGCCAGTCAGGAGGTCGGCAGTCTTCCCATGATTGCGGTTTTGAGTAATGAACCAGGTGAACCGCTGGGAGTTTTCAAAAGCCTCAAAAATATTTTGCAGTGTTTAGAGTATTTCGTTGATTCCAGATGATTAGGTTAATAGCATGTAGAGAACCTTGTCGTGATATGCTACATTGGGGTGTGTGTGTGGTGTGGTGAGATTTTTGTTGGGGTTTTGGGCATGGGAACTTGCTTGGTTGAGATTCTGCCAAGGCTGGTCGAGGTGATTCAGATGATTAGGTTAATAGCTCATTTAGAGAACCTTGTCATGATATGCTAATTTTGTGAGATTTTTGGGTTTTCATGAGCTGTATGCCAAAATCATCAGTATTAAAACAATAAAAGACTTGAAATATTTCATTTGGTGTGCAATGAATCTAAAATATATGAAAGTTTAATTTTTATCATTACATTACGGAAAAGAATTAACTTTATCACAATATGCTAATTTTGTGAGAAGGACCAGTATATATACTGTGTATATATATATACTGTGTGTATATATATATACATACATATATATATATATATATATATGTTTACATCAGTCATATGTGCTCACCATTACTTAGCACCATTACTAACCTCCTGACTTTCTAATCTCAAACATTATATTATGGGTTGCAGGAATTTTTCTCTGATGATGACAGCTTATTGCACACCATCAAAGGAGCAAACCTCTCAGATTCTATTATCTTGCCAAAATTTGGCATCATGTTTCATCTACGTTTAGTTTATATATAACAGATTGTCGACCTTGAGGTGTCCGCAGTCTCCATGAGGCAGTAAGTCTGGAATGAAACTGATAATAAAGGAACCTTTGTGCCAGACTGATTGCTTATTCAAACAAGAGGCTTATCTTGCTGGATACGTCACATTACAAAACATTCTCACTGGTTATAGTTACAAAGAGATTTCATAAGACACTACAATGATGTTTAAGAAATGAAGGATTGGAGTTGCATACTCTGGCAGTTTATCATCTTTATCTTATCTTTATATACAATTACATGCTTTTCCACATGTATCATGAATTACATGAGTCTAAATGAATGGAGAAGCTCTAATGGCTTGTTGGTTAAAGCCAGCTGCTAGAAATGGCAGTTCCTGAGGGCATGGGTTAGAATTCCAGGAGGTGCTTGCAATGTGAAGGTCGGGTGGTGTGTTTATCAAACCCTGTGATGGTCTGGTGCACTGTCCAGAGTGTACGTCTATCTCTGCCAAAATTCCAGTTTTGGCTGCAGACATTCACCTGTGACACTGGCCAGGATAAGCAGTATGTTTTGCAAGTGGATGGAATGAAACATTCACTTCTAGAGTGTGTTTACATCTGCGGTTCAGAACAAAACATATGGGGATGGAAGAGTCCTGCGCTACTGACACATGGGACATACATTTTAATCTGCATGTGTTTCTGTATTGAGAATGTTTCACAATTAAATGTAATTAAGCAGCTTCTACATGGTGTTTGCTCTTCTCACATTGCTCAGCTTTCATTATTTTTACACTTTCTCACTATACTCCTTACCAATTTAATGCAAAAAAAGAGTGCCTTTCTTTCATCTTTCATCTTTGTGAGTTAATATTTTAAGATATAATATAACCCTCAGCAGATCCTGAAATTCAAGTCCTAAAATTTAACCTTTATGCAGAACCTATTTGTTCAAAAAGTTGCTTCCAAATGGTGGTGACCTCCATAATGGCAGAAACTTCATGATGGTCTGGAGCTTTTAGGTTTGTGTTTGACCATGCCAAGGTGAAAAAACTCGAGCAAGGACTTTAAGAAGTGCATCTGGAAATTGTCTATAATGTGAAAAACGTCAAATATTCATGGCATTCATTAACATCTCATAAAATTCAACCCAATGGCAGACTGATGATCAGAGAACAAATACAGCGGTACCTCAGTTCTCAAACACCTCGGAACTTATTGAGTTCAGTTCTTGATGCATTTTGACCAGAAAAAATTGTCTGGGTTCTCGTCGTTTGCTCAGTACTCAGCACACTAAATTAAACTAGTTCAGTCGCAGGACTTGTTTCAGCCAAACTGGATTCACAATTCATGATTTCCGATTCACAATTCAGTACATGGTGATTCAGATTCACAATAGCTCGCATTCATCTACAGTATTGTATTCTTAATGCAAATAAGTACCCATGGGTCTTATAATGGTTAGTACTGACAGCCAACCAAAAGAAAAATAGGAACAGAATCCCCTTGGCTTTAAGTCTGAGCAGTTAGCATTAGCAGCTAGTGCCCAGAGTTCACCAATAGAGCAAGTGTTTTGCTTTTACTGTTCACTTTAAATCCATTACTCACTAAATTACATGAGATTTTTCAATACTTTATTATAAAATAAGCTTTGTGTTAATGATTTTGGCCAACTGTAGGTTAATGTAAGTGTTAAAGTGTAATATGCTCCACTATGATACAGTATAGACTATATAAAAACTCATTGGTGCATAATACAATTAACTTATTATAGATTTGTCAGAACATATCCCCATCGTATATCAGGGAGAACCTGTACAATACCACTCCATTAATGTGTATAATGCCTTATACAGTGTGGATTAAATTTACATTATTCATTACATGAAACGTTTGCTTGCTACCCGTTGCTTTTGTTTCTTGGCAAGCCTTTTGGAACGAATTAACGACAAGACGATTCTTATATAGGTACCACTCTCATCCAAAGTCCATGTTATGGATCAGCAGGACTAAATGCTGGTTTTTAAATCTTTACCACAAGGAGAAAACTGCACTAGTCTGCAATGGACCTGGGAGAAACCTGCTTCACTGAAATAAAATACTACAATGGCTTAAGTCTACAAAGTGCTATCTGATCAAACCTTATTATTTCTGGAGCAATAATCTTTAGACAGCTACACAAAAAGTCACACACAGCTGGAACAAATAAGAGCATTTCTACTTGACCATTTGGTGTGGAGTGTATTCAGTAAACATGCTCAGCTCAAAGTAACTTCTAACTATGATATAACCCTTATAGTGCACTAAAGTATTTATTTTTACACAAGCACGCACACACACACACACACACACACACACACACACACTGACATAATATGGTGTAGCTAGTTAATGATACACCTCCACTCCACCTACCTCTATCCTTAAACTCAAAAACAATTGCTTTGCTGTCTTTTTTAACAGAAAGTTTAAGTTTTTGTTTAAAAAGGAATTTCCTTGTGGTGAAATGATATATCTGGCTATCCTTTTGGGGATAAAATGTTGATTAAATGTTACCTATACATTCAGCATAATGGAAAACACAATAACACCACAAATTTTACAGCTCATTGTGAAACTTTTATTTAGAACTGACCTAGAAGCACTAAAATAGCTTTTCTAGACCTGTGAACAGTGCCAAGTTAAACATAGAGTGGGGAGAAGGTGGGAGCTATCCTGCTCTGACTAGTGTTCTCTGCATGGTACTAGAATGTGACGGACACACACTGATGGAATAAGTTGCTTAAACACATCATAAATACAGCAGTACTGTAAAGAGTAAGTACATTGCATTTTTAGCCCCAAAAGTAAGACAATTAAACTGGTGTGCTGGAACTGCAATGCATGCTGCAACTGCAAGCTACTGAGGAAGCCCACATCAATGCTCGTGATAAGCCAGTTACAGTATTCTGTTAAAACGGGTGCATATGTCACTTTAAGAGTCAATGTCTGATTGTTAAAGGCTTGGGAGGCTCACAGTTTTCTTGCCTTATTGATCGGGTTTTTCGATGTTGTACGATTGAAACGTGGAACAAAAGAGAAAATAAACCGTTTAAAAAACCCTTGAAAACACAGTTTAGCCACTACACTAAACCTGGCTCTGACGCTCTGACTGCTGCTCAGTTTGCTTTCACACCATCAAGGCTAAATATACACTGAAGCCACACATTTCTAAACACTTACTGTTTTTTTTATTAAATCAACTCCGATCTCAAATTCCACTGTGATTCTGGCCAGTTTCAAGCAAAAAAAAAATTGTTGAACCCTCTCGATGCCACTGTGATTGCGGTTCTGCCTGGACTGGCAAGGGATAATTATTTTTAACTGGCATTTAAGGTTATAGTTTGAGAGCCATGATGAGCTACAGTTAGAGTTCAATCTGTTAACTGGAATCTCCATTAATAACCTTGTCACGATTTTAACCACGAATTCCACAAATTTTACTTTTCAGTAGCAATATACAGTGGGGCAAAAAAAGTATTTAGTCAGCCACTGATTGTGCAGGTTCTCCTACTTAGAAAGATGAGAGAGGTCTGTAATTTCCGTCATAGGTACACTTCAACTATGAGAGACAAAATGAGAAAAAAAATTCAGAAAATCACATTTTTAATGAGGCTCACAGTGGGAAATAAGTATTTGGTCACCCACAAACAAGCAAGATTTCTGGTTCTCACAGACCTGTAACTTCTTCTTTCCTCCACTCGTTACCTGTATTAATGGCACCTGTTTGACCTCGTTATCTGTATAAAAGACACCTGTCCACAGCCTCAAACAGTCAGACTCCAAACTCAACCATGGCCAACACCAAAGAGCTGTGGAAGGACACCAGGAAGAAAATTGCAGACCTGCACCAGGCTGGGAAGAGTGAATCTACAAATAGGCAAGCAGGCTGGTGTGAATAAATCAACTGTGGGAGCAATTGTAAGAAAATGGAAAACATACAAGTCCATTGATAATCACCATGGAGAACTTGCACAATCAGTGGCTGACTAAATACTTTTTCCCCCACTGTACTCATCTGAAAGATTTCTTACTTTCAGAAGGGGTGTGTGCATTAGATATTTTGTGCTGATCTCTGTTTATGCTCTCTGAGCGTTTGTGTATGTGTAGGTTCTGTGGAAAAAACTAGACTCACATTTCAGGCATCATTTCCTCTCCGATCTGCCTAGAAGCATCTAAGAGGTATGGCATAGGGTGGTTATGAATTATTAAGCTACTTTTTGGCTATTCGGTAAAAAGATGCAAGCTGATGAAATGAAAAGAGATTTCTATTCCCCAAACCTTACAACTGTGTGAAATATTTCCCTGCGTGAATAAAGCGGAATGGCCATGAGATGGGGTGTAATGTCTGTTAAACAGTTTGCAAATAACAAAATAACAAGAGCGGTTTTAGGATTGTCCTTGGGAATGAGGGGGTAAATTAGATAAGAGACAGTCTGTGTGTGCTGTGAAGTTATCTTTATTATTAGAAGCATGGTGGTGATGTGGAACTGAATGCATTTGCAGTTACTTAGTAACAATTCTCTGTTCTCATATTTTGTAAAAACACAAAATATTTGCTTTGCAAATGGTCCTATTTAAATGAAAAGATGTTTTGGGTATAGGATGTCATGAATATAATGAAAATGTTTGGCAGTGTTCACTAATATATTAGTACTACATTGCTTCTGTTTTGGGCTGTAGGACCTAATACTGGCAATTAATGCTGATATAATTGGGACATAAGACATAATTGATGATTAGTTCAAAGTAAAAGTTCATGGGGCTGAATGTAATGAATTACAAAAACATATTCATCTTTACCTATAACTTAGTGGTGTGATATGACAGTAGTATTGTAGGCAATATGTATGTCTAGTGTTGCTTGAGTTGTTTGGTCAGTGCTCCAGTCTGCACCTGGATTTTCTAACCAGGGGTTTGTGGTGCTTTTGCAGGTGGTCTGTGAGAATGCAAACTATGAGGCCAAATTTATGTAAACACCTCTTCTAGTTAGAGATCTTTGTTATTTCGTCAGCACTCACTGCTAACAGGTTACTAAAATGAAGCATATACAATGATGTGAAAAAGTGTTTGCTCCCTTCCTGATTTCCTATTTTATTGCATGTTTGTCACACTTTAGTGTTTCTGAACTTCAAAGCAATTTAAATATTAGTCAAAGGCAACACAAGTAAACACAAAATGCAGTGTTTAAATAAAGGTGTTTATCATTAAGGGAGAAAAAAAATTCAAACCTACATGGCCCTGTGTGAAAAGTGATTGCCCCCTAAACCTAATAACTGGTTGGGTCACCCTTTAGCAGCAACAACTGCAACCAAGCGTTTGCGATAACTTGCAGTGAGCCTTTTACAGCGTTGTGGAGGAATTTTGGCCACTCATCTTTGCAGAATTGTTGTAATTCAGCCACATTGGAGGGTTTTCGAGCATGAACGGCCTTTTTAAGGTCATGCCACAGCATCTCAATAGGATTCAGGTCAGGACTTTGACTAGGCCACTCCAAAGTCTTTATTTTGTTTTTCTTCAGCCATTCAGAGGGACTTGATGGTGTGTTTTGGATCATTGTCCTGCTGCAGAACCCAAGTTTGTTTCAAACACATGGCTAGACAAACACATGGCTAGACATTCTCCTTCAGGATTATTTGGTATACAGCAGAATTCATAGTTCCATTTATCACACCATTTTTACCAGATCCTAAAGCAGCAAAACAGCCCCAGACCATCACAGTACCACCACCATATTTTACTGTTGGTATAATGTTCTTCTTCAGAAATGCTGTGTTACTTTTATGCCTAGTTTAATGGGACACACACCTTCCAAAGAGTTCAACTTTTGTCTCATCAGTCCACAGAATGTGTTCCCAAAAGTCTTGGGGGTCATCAAGATGTGTTCTGGAAAAATTGAGACGAGCTTTAATGTTCTTTTTGCTCAGCAGTGGTTTTCATCTTGCAACTCTGCGATGCAGGCCATTTTTGCCCAGCCTCTTTCTTATGGTGGAGGCATGAACACTGACCTTAACTGAGGCAAGTGATCCCTGCAGTTGTTTGGATGCTGTTGTGGGGTCTTTTGTGACCTCTTGGATGAGTCATTGCTGCACTCAAGGTAATTTTGGTCGGCTGCGCCACTCCTGGGAAGATTCGCCACTGTTCCATGTCTTCGGAGTCCCAAAGCTTTAGAAAAGGTTTTATAACCCTTTCCAGACTGATAGATCTCAATTACTTTTTTCTCAATTGTTCCTGAATTTCTTTGGATCTCGGCATGATGTGTAGCTTTTAAGGATCTTTTGGTGTACTTTACTTTGTCAGGCAGGTCCTATTTAAGTGATGTCCTGATTGAGAACAGTTGTGGCAATAATCAGGAATGGGTGTGGCTAGAGACAGTGAACTCCGGTGTGATAAACCATAGTTAAGTTATGTTTTAACAAGGGGTGAGGCAATCTCTTTTTTCACACGGGACCATGTAGGTTTGGATTTTTTTCTCCCTTAATAATAAACACCTTCATTTAAAAACTGCATTTTGTGTTTACTTGTGTTGTTTTTGACTAATGTTTTAATTGTTTTGATGTTCCGAAACACTTAAATGTGAAAAACATGCAGAAAAATAGGAAATCAAGAATTGGGCAAACACTTAGGCACCACTGTAGGCATGGAATTTTCATAGACAAACAATGTCGATAGAATGAGTTGTACTGAATACGTGAGTGACTCTGTTTCCCATTGGAGTTTATAATGCTGTATTCATATCTACCATATTGCTCCACATTGCTCACATGACCCTGCCTACAGGATGCTGGTGGCTGGAAATTTTTACTTGGTGGGTTGGTTGGTTCTGACCATTAGAAAATTTAGAGAATTAAAGAGTTTATTTGTTTGCTTTATTAAACTTCATTATCAGCACCACTGGCCAATTATAACGACAGGTTACTTGAAAGGTAGTTATATACACAGTGAATTTATTTAATTTATAGTGTATGAATTGTAAATCATGGTGTAAAATAAGTATTTGGTCACCCACAAACAAGCAAGATTTCTGGCTCTCACAGACCTGTAACTTTTTCTTTAAGAAGCTCTTCTGTCCTCCACTCATTACCTGTATTAATGGCATCTGTTTGACCTCATTATCTGTATAAAAGACACCTGTCCACAGCCTCAAACAGTCAGACTCCAAACTCAACCATGGCCAAGACCAAAGAGCTGTGGAAGGACACCAGGAAGAAAATTCTAGACCTGCAGCAGGCTGGGAAGAGTGAATCTATAATAGGCAAGCAGATCTCATCCTGTGGGGTCAAAATGATCATGAGAATGGTGAGCAAAAATCCCAGAACTACACGGAGGGGCCTGATGAATGACCAGCAGAGAGCTGGGACCAAAGTAGCAAAGGTAACACACTACGCTGAGAGGGACTCCAGTGCCAGGCGTGCCCCCCTGCTTAAGCCAGTACATGTCCAAGCCAGAGTTGCCAGAGAGCAAATGGATGATCTAGAAGAGGATTGGGAGAATATCATGTGGTCAGATGAAACCAAAATAGAACTTTTTGGTAAAAACTCAACTCGTCGTGTTTGGAGGAAGAAGAATGCTGAGTTGGATCCCAAGAACACCATACCTACTGTGAACCATTGTGGTTTGGGGCTGTTTTTCTGCAAAAGGGACAGGACGACTGATCCATGTTAAGGGAAGAATGAACGGGGCCACGTATCGTAAAATTTTAAGCCAAAACCTCCTTCCATCAGTGAGAGCACAGTGCTATCCACCAAGATACCATGCTGCCCCTAGAGAACAGAGTAAAGGGGACTAACAAAATATGTAGAGAAACAGAATTGCAGAGCTACAAAATGCATATGTGGAGGTGATAAAAAGGACAATGATTGTAGAAAGAAGGAGATGTGTAGAGAGTGTAATAGTTTTAAGCTCTAATAGCTTTTAATAATAGTTTGAAGTAGTCCAACAAACTCCAAATGTAGCAATTTACAGAGACTATTTTCCCTAACAAATGCTTTGGGAATGTGGAAGGAAACCGGAGTACCTGGAGTTAACACATGGGGACACGGGGAAAACATGCAAAAGTTTGTGTTTGGGATTGAAAGGGACATCTCTGGACCTGTACGATAACCAGGTTAACCACTTGCACCACCATGACACAAAGTTTGTTTTGTTCGTTTGTTTTACAAAACTTTTATTTAAAGGGATAGCTATCCTTGGACAACACAGTCAACTGTAATCACACCTTTCACAAAATACGGCAAATCTCAATATAGCAGTAAGTTTTAGAAAGGCATTGGACATCAGAACGGTGTATTATAACATCTCATTAATAGTATGAAATACTGTCTTTTAATAGTTGTGTGCTATGATTGAACTGGAAGGCACTGTTTGGTCCCTTAAGAAGACCATTAGCCCATAACTGCTTAGATTGTACGTTGTGTGTATATAGCTCCCGCGTCTGCTAATTGTGAACGTGAATATTTTGTCGCTAGGGAGCGTGCTTTATCCCAAAGCACAGCTTATTCACTAGGAAGTGTACTTGTTAGGTTTAGATCACTTAGGAGATATGCTTGTTTATGAATCGTCAGACAGCAGATGTTGGGAAATCCACAGGAATAGTAAATTCGCAAAGCGCAGTGCACTTAGTCGGTGTCCAAGCCTAGTGCAACCATAATGCACTTATTAGGGAATAGGGATGAGGGTAGCATTTCGGGTACAACCTGTGTGGGTGAGGTTTTGTGTTGGGACTCCACCCAGGAGGCGGGGATAATGGCTGAGAGAGAGGGGATTGCTAGGTTTGAAATCACATGTGAGGACAAGGAAAACGAAGGAACGTTTAACTATTGTTTTATGGACTGTTTAGAATTATAAAAATATTATTAGAAGTTTAATTCACAGGTGAATTGGCCAGATCGATATAAGTCTTTGTGATTAGACGTTGACTTATTTGAACGATCGTAGTAGCTACACCGTTGTAGATTTTTAAAGAGGTTGTTAACACATCCTGATTGTGTTTGTGGACCAATTTTGGGTTGTGTTTGAAAGACATTTGCGATCAGCCGTGATCACAGTGAACTCTCAAATGGTGCAGATCCCCTGCTTTGTAGATCCACCGGCGGTAGATAATAATCCGTACTGATCAAGCACGACTGCGCCAATAACGCCATACTAAAAGCACATCGCTTATTCTGGATCTATTTCCCATCATTTCCCAGATCGCCTGCACTGATGTGGTTGGAGACAGTGGGTTGAATTGTGAAATGGGTTGGGCTGATTAGGAGGTTTCTTTTGTAGGCGATTCTTCTCGTTGAAGGTGATGCATCTGTGGAGACGCGTCTCCGTACACACGGTCTGCTGAAGTGGAGCGCTGTAGCTACGTTTAAAACCCGTCCGATCCACCAGATAGGGCGGTTGAAACCATCAAAGATCTCCAATCTGAACCTGTCATCTTTCAACTTTTACCACAAACTGCGATTTGTTTCCCAAGCGTGGGCAGATCGAAGCAGAGGCACTCCGGCACGTTTAGAGAAGCTACAGCGCCAGTGGATTTATCTCCTATGATTAAAGGATATAAAACTGCTCTCTGACAAAACAAACGGATTTTGTTTGTGTGGATTCACTAAACGAAATCCTGCCCATACGAACACACACGCTGAAGATCTGATTTGGAGGGTGTATAGGAATTACTCCGAATCCTTGATTTGTACAGACCGAGTAAATAAGTTTTAAATAATTTCGGATTCAAGACGCATCCTGTCCAGCCATGGATATCAAGTGGCTGATTGTAGCCTGTGTTCTTCTAGGTAAGTCTGTTTTTATTTAATCTTATATATTTACTACATCGTTTGTATTCGTCCTCTCTTCGGGCAGTGGCTAACACGCTTCTCTCACCGAGCAATATGCAAAATTGGTATTGTTTATGTTTTTTCTCTCCGTACGTTTCTTAATAGGGTACCGAGTACTTATTGAAAGGCTGGCGTGGTCCAGCACAGACACGTAACATTTTATTATAACGGTGTCTCTGACTAGTTTTTGAATTGGTTTCTCCTGCTGTTGGGTGCTTCCATGTAGAACCATTTAAAAGAATTGGTTTATGTTCTATGTAGGTACTTAACATCAAGATTATGTGCTACTTCATGTAACTGGTTCTGCCAAGTCCCAAAACGTTTCTTGTTTACCAAACACAAGCTGTGGATCTAATCACATACTTGTTAATGAGCTATTTTGATACACAGCATGTACAGTTTGCTAATATGACCGTAATTTAAAGTTTTTCTGGACTACTAATCGGGAGGTTCCAGGTTCAAGTCCTGGTTCAGTTAAGTTGAAGTTGGGCCCTTGAGCAACCTTTAACTGCTTAGTTGTACGATGTTCTATTTTTCCTGTGGCTAATGGTGAATCAGCATTAATGTTTATAGTGTGCTAATTGGGAGGGTTGTGAATTCAAACCCACCAAGCTGCTACTGTTGGGCCCTTGAGCAACACTTTTGGCTGCTTAGCTCAGTTGTAAGTCACATAAATGCTGTTTTATTTGCCACTTCTTAGGCAAGAATTCACATGTATGAACCACTTAAGTTCATTTTATAATATCAGTGATAATATAATTTAAAAACCTTTGTAGTAGGTTTGAAACATTTACAACATTGAACAGATGCCATTGTCCAGGGTACAGTCTTACAGTCCATGTTGTGTGCAATTAAGCGTCTTGCTCAAGGTCCCAACTGTGGCAAAGGTGGGAATTGAACCCTGGACCTTTAGGAACTTCCAGTACTTACTGCAGCCAAGCCATCACAGTCACTTTTCCAGGTCAACTTGGAACTGATACAATCCTTCAAAGTGTAATCTGTGAAATTGATGGTTACAGGCCTTGCCTGAGCGTCCAACTCTGGCAGCGCTGAGACTGCCGAATCCTTTACAAACTTCTATGTGTATGTTCACTTGTCAGTAACTGTGGATAAACTGCCAAGTAAATGTAAGTATAACTTAATCCTACTATGGTAAAATTATACTTCAAGGCATTTTTTCCAGTACACAATGTGTCACAATATTTAGGCTTGCCAAGGAAGTGCTGCCAAAATGTGGTGAGGCAATTTAAATGATTTTCTAAACATTACAAAACAAGGAAATCAATGGGGAAAAAATCAAATAATTGCTATGATAACAGCTTATTGCCTGACTAGTGTCTACTTTTTTTATTAGTCATACTTTTATATGAATAACAATAATATTCCCACAATATTGTCATAATATATCCTGACATAAATCACTGTACCATCAATATATGGTCAGATTTTCCAGCTGTATATGGGCTTTTAAAGTCCAGCGTTATATGAATTACAAAAAAAGATGGAAAAAAAACCCTAAAGTTGCAGAAGTGGCTTTGTGTTTTTCCTTATTGTTATGCAAATTTAGCCACTTTACCTAATGAACATGTACCGGTTTCCTTAAACTTTGCAACAATCTGCCAAGAGAACTGTTATTGTCTGTAGCTTTGATTTCCAGGGAGTATAAAAGTACTCCCCGATGGGGATATGTTCTGACAAATCCATTGTAAGTTGTTTTTATCGTAAAATTGAGCAGTTTAATATATATGGTATATATCATAACAAAGCATTCCTTAGACATTTAATACTGTACACAACCCCGACTTTTCCTTGCTACATTTCCCAGGGCTCATCACTCCCACCACCGGACTCCCTACATCATGTGTGGCAGGGTCCCAAATCGAACACAGTAAAGTATCAAAAGTGAAACGTACCATTAAACTGTAAACTACACTGTAAACTACAGCTTATTTTATCTCATGTAGTTTATTGAATAATGCAGCCATGTGACTGCCTACACGTCCCAAATCAAGTATTGAGTGCACCGTACCCCGAAACAGCCCATATATTAAACTACAGTTGGGCAAAAACATTAACATAAAACTTATTTTATAATTAAGTTTTGAATACCTCATGTAATTATTTGAATAGTATATTGAAAGCGATAAAAGAAAAAATTGTGTGACCATAGCTTTTCCTTACTATATTTCCAAGTGCCCATCACTGCCTCTATGTGACTCATCGGAGTGTGGGAGAATACTGCATATAAAATGAAATTCATATAATTCATATAACATTTGAAATTCAAAATTCCGAGTACAGTTTTTGCTGAGTCCGTAATCGGATTCCCATCGTCAACTCAATTATAGTTCTTATTTAAAATTATAACTATAATTCGTAAAACTGTAATTATTCGTAACTATAATTATTTATGTTTGTTCTTCCTTGCTGAGATGCGTCATGATCTATAAAGATATCAGAATATACACTGATCCCATGATACAGGTTTATGGGACACCCTGTCAAACATTTAAGAGAACCCACTAGGGATGAGGATGGAAACTTTTTTGATGTATTGTATGATGCATATTGTAGGCTGTTTGATTTATTCCAGAGGCTGATACATAATTAATTTTGTTAGTGTCTTGATTCAGACTAAGAAAACGAATGATTTGAATTGCTGCACTCATACATTAGAAAACCTCAACAGTTCAGTCAGCACCATACACAAATCCATTACATGCCAGCATAGATGTGGGGGATGCAGTTTGCCACATTTCCTCTTCTCAATTTTACATACGCATAAACAGCCACGGATGGATTGGAATGATTTAGATGGTGTTTTTCCATGCCACGCTCAAAAAACAAATGTTAAACAGTATAACTCGGGGGGGGGGTTTAGTTTCCTCTTGCCTGTTTGATGTTTCTTGTAATGACAAAGGCTAGTCCAGCTGTAGCTAATCAGCAATGTTCAGACAAACAAACTTGGCTTCCAGTTGCACTTTAGAGACCTAAAAACCAGAGCAGTGTTACTTTCTATGGGTTAATATATCATGTAAACATTGGAAACGTGCTGCTCTGTGGATAGTGCTGATGGAGCTTGAATAATGCTAGGTCCTGGCCTTCCATTTTCAGCATAATGTGTGTGTGTGTGATGAGATGGATCAACTCAAGGTTGGGAGAGACTGTGAGAAATGTTCTTACAGTCGGCACAGGCCAGTTGGTGGTGTGCACACACCTGGATTGATACACATGAATAAGCTTACACAGTCTGCTGAGTCATTTTACGTGTTGGTACTGGAAGGTGGCAGCATGGGAAAGCGTGGGGTAGTCACCGATTACACATCCTAGCAAAACAGCATTTACTTGGGAGAATATTACTCTGAAGGTGATAGCGGTGGCTAAGAATTTTGCGAGTTCAGTGCCAGGTTACCAATCTACTGCTCAGTTGAAGGTCATTTTGAATGAGGGCATCTGCTGAATGTTGTAAGTGTTTGTTAGGGCTTATTGAGCGCTAAGAGCACGGCTGTATGTTCATGACTGTACTTTGGTATGTAGCCAAATAACTGTGCGCATGATTGTGTAAGTGAGTGTTTCATTTAAAGTAGGTTAATGGGACCCTGTTGGTTTTTGACATTAACCTCTTTAACCCCATTCATATCCTATTTCGGAACTGTAAAAACCCTGAAACCAAGTGAAAAGACAAACATGAACAGAGCACAGCACAATCTTTATCTTGAGTAACTTTCTCTTATGCACAATCCTGGCAACACATTTTATATTATTGTTTGCATATTCTTTGGCTCTCTCTTTTTGGCTTCCATTTCCGCCTTACACACCCATTCTTACACCTATTCAAGATTTACTCACTGCATCTAAACCAACAACAGATGGCTCGATTTTTTTGGAAAAAAATTCTGTATGG